>CM042017.1:11639561-11989561 GCA_023525715.1 Cichorium intybus
TTGCCTTGAAGAGGATGTAGCACGCGTGTACATTGCAGAATTGGTTTGTCAAAAAGTTACATTTTTATAGATTCTTTAAAATATATTATCATGATATGTATATATTTTTTTCATGTTACAGGTTCTTGCTCTTGAATACCTTCATTCACTAGGAATTGTTCATCGAGATCTTAAACCTGATAATATATTGATCGCACATGATGGACATATCAAGGTGTGGTATTATAAGTTTAATTTTTTTTTTTTTCTATTTTGACTTCAATATCCAATATTAAAAAAATAGAAATCAAATGCTCTTACATACTTTTACTGTTATTTTTGTGCTTCTAATTGTTTACTAATTTTCTTTGTGTTTAATCAGCTTACAGATTTTGGGCTGTCTAAAATTGGCCTAATAAACAGTACAGATGATTTGACTAGACCTGATTCAAAGGAGGTCAATGTTTCAAATGGTCAAAGCATTGACCAGGAATGGAGTGTAGATAGGAGGGAGCGATCAGCTGTTGGTACACCTGATTATTTGGCCCCTGAAATACTTCTTGGAACTGAACATGGTTATGCTGCTGATTGGTGGTCAGTTGGAGTTATTTTATTCGAATTATTAACTGGAACCCCACCTTTCAATTCAGACCATCCAGAGGTATTAGTTTCACTTTATAAATTCTTAATTTAATGCAGCTTTAGTCCCAAGAAAGACCTATATTTTGACATGTTTTTTGAAAAAAGATAATCTTTTTCCAATTATAACCCTAACTCTGAGGTTACCTTTTGATTTTGCATTTTTTGTAGGTTTACAGGTTTCCTTAAGCTGACATGGTGCCATGTCAGCACCCTAAAAAATAGGAAAAAAAAACAATGCTAAAAAAGCAAAAGTTGCCATGTCAGCTTAAGGAAGCCTGTTAACCTACTAATAATGCAAAATTAGGAGGTAAAATCGTCTTTTTAGAAAAATGTGTCAAAATGTTGGTGTTTTTGGAATTAACCCTTTTTAGAGTGAATCATGAGATTTATTGGTTTCGTTGTTCATATATTAATAAAATTTCAGAGAATATTCAACAACATTCTTAATGCAAAAATTCCGTGGCCTTCTGTTCCCAATGAGATGTCGTATGAAGCTCAAGACATTATTAATAGGTGGGTTCCTGGAAAAATATCATCTTTTTGATAGTAGTCATTAAATAATATTGAATAAGTTTTCTCATTTAAATGTATGTTTTTTTTTTTGAGAAAATCACAAAATGACCAAATTGAGTGGGACTTTTAACAAAATAACCACACCCTCTTTTAGCAAATTTTGTGATTCTCATGCTCTTTCTTTCTTTCTTTCTTTCTTTCTGCTGCTTCTTATTTTTTTTTTTTCTTCTCTTCAGGTTTCTTATTCATGATCCAAATCAGCGTCTAGGAGCACATGGATCATCAGAGGTTATTGACTTCCTAATCTAAATTCCATTGACTTTTGAGTTTTGACTTTTTCTTTAAAATATAATTTTATTACCATATACCAACTCTTTATAATACATGTTTTTCACAGGTAAAAGAACATCCGTTTTTTAACGGTGTAAACTGGGATACCCTTGCCATGCAAAAGGTCAGACTTTTCCATTTTCCACATATTCGTGTCATAATATATCTATTTTTATTTTCCTAAAATCCAAATTTACACATACAGGTTGCTTTTATACCACAACCAGATGGCATAGATGACACAAGTTATTTTGTTTCAAGACACAGTCCTACTTCAACCGCAACACTTGAAGATCAAGACTGTAGCGATGCAGCTTCAGACACAACTGAATTCCATTCAGACACAAGAGAGGTATACTTTTTATAATTCATTTGACACTTAATTCTTATCTCATTTTCCTTTTTTTTATTTTAGAAAATGGACGTATGTGGAGATCTTACGGATTTCGAAACACCTCCTTCCGATGATCTTTCATGGATCAATTTCTCTTTCAAGGTAATATATTTTTTCTTGCATTTTTCATGGAAGGGGAGAGAGTAAGATATTTGTTATGTACACAGAATTTATCACAACTGGCATCTATAAATCACGAAGTGCTTCGACAAAATAGCAAGGATGTGTCACGATGTTCATCTCCCAACAATGCCCCTTAAGAGTAAGATCTCTCTTTAATTTTTCTATGTTGAGATCTGTGGGTGGAGGGCGAAATTGGAGAGTCGATGTAGCTTTAGATGAGTTTTAGCGGGTTGGCTTGTAGCCAAATGGCAAATTTTGAAGTTAAGAATGCAATTGTTAAAAAACCCTTCGTATACGCGTTTGCGATATGAAGATAATATGAAAATGAGGAAAACCTTGTTAAATGTTTTTTTTTTTTTTTTTTTTGAGAAATGTTACGAGAGCCAAACATTAGCCGTTTGATATGAATCCGGAAAAGGGCGAGACAGAGACAGAGACAATAGACAACAGGTTGTATTGTGTTTGACGTAAAGATAAATTGGAATAGTGAATTTGTGTGTTTGGGACGAATACATCTTGTGAAAACATTAAATATGTCCAAACTTCAGGGATCGAGATCTTCGTGATAAAATGAAAATCATTTTGTATCGGTCAAGGACGAAAACAACAATAAAACGTAACTATGAGGACTGTCCATGTCACAAAATATAAAGTTGGATTAAATTTGTAATTTTCTATCATACCATATTGACCATTTTTTATAATTCACGGTTAGATAAATTAAAACAACCGTTTACAAAGCTCATGCTCTATAACCGATTGTAAATGTCTGATTATAATTGGTTACAAGCCCACTTACATCAGGTCATCTTCTTGATCAACTTCGGTTAAGGCCGGCTCGACTATAAAAAGGAGTTGTCATGTCCGATTTTTGAAATACTTTAATTGTTATACGTGTTGCAAAAAAGAAAAAAAAAAATCAAAACTATTTTATGAAACCCATCGGTGGGTACAAAAGATTAGTCACAGGAGTTGTCATGTCCGACTATAAAAATTTGATTTGCTTTTGTTCGTTTCTTAATGATAACAAACATGCACGGAATTTCCCAAAGGTTGGAGAGTATTGAGATGGATACTTATCATGTGGTTGTCTCTTCAGCAAGGTTTAGTGGACAATCGTTTACCGTGTATTGTGTGCTTGGGGAAACATGCCACTAAGAGGGGGGGTGGGGGGGGGGGGTGGGTGTCATTAAATATATGCTAGCATGGTACAAGGGGAAGTCACAAAGAATGGCGGAATAAATTCTAAGACCAATAGGGACGTCAACACTGCACCATGTAGTGTCCTATGTGGACACTTTACCTCGCACGAGAATAGCACCCCTATTGGGTGGTTCAGAGCAGTCCAAGTCCTCAATGCGGGGATTCTGCACAGCACACTCATTTCTCTTTCTCTTTCATCTATACACACATCGACATATATACATACACATTTATATATCTATATATAACGTAAGGGGAGTGAAAGGTGGTGAGGGGTACCCATTTTCTAGATTTAAATGAGTGAGGAGAGTGTGACGTGACAGCTATGTGACACTGAGGGGAGTGAAGGGTGAATGGTGACCACTCCCCTTGATCTAAGGCTATTTTTGATAGAGGGATAATTGTCTTCAGGTAATTTTTTTGTCGAAGCGCTCCAAGGATAATTGTTTATTAGTGGGATTTTAAAACATCATCGACATTTTGTAATGTGTATTTGATATGTCGCGATGAACGATTTGTGGACCTAAAGACAACATATATGTGATTTGTAGATCTTGAGTGGACTTTCTTCTTAACAGGCATGGAACTATATTTAAGATTCTCCATGTATATGTTTGTGGTTTGGTTAAATATTTGTATGGATCAAAGAATTTGTGAATTTGTCTGATATCGGTGGCATTCCACCTGAGGCTTGGTGTCCGGAGGCATTTGCATTGGTAACACCTAAGTAGGGCCGGTTTAATCACAAAATCTTGCGACTCGAGCAACCTTTCTCTTGGATGAATATGCATAAAGACTTCTTACATGGGCATAATTTTGGAATCGTTCGCCATTCTTGTTGACGAAAAACAAAGGTTACCCATGTGAGTAAGCTAAGAGGATGGTCTCCTATTATTACTAATGCAGATAAATCATCAAAGCGAGGAAGCAACAAATGCTAAAGAGATGTCGAAAAACTCTTTGGACCCTATATGGTACTAATAAACAGGAGGATAGCAGATGAATTACAAATACATATGTATCTAAAATAGAGTGTGGGTTGCAAAAAGAAATTAATGATATTGATTATGAATCGAAGGGAAAAAGTATAAAGATTGAAAGTTTGCTTTGTGGAAATATTACAATCACAAACAAGTATACTCAAACCTGTTTTTGCACTAAAAAGTGCACTCCAACAACCGGTCATCGAACCAAGAGGCGTAGACCTGCTTCTTGAAGACTTATCACAAAAAACTCTAACCGTGGACCGCATATGCAACAAAAATGTTGTTGACAGCATCATCAAATTCCACAAGAATATGCCCATTAACGAAATAGATGCATGTTTTGTAACACCAAATAAAACATGACTTGCATATCACGAAATCTTTAAAGAAAACATAAGTTTTTATACTAAAAAGGAGTGCAAGCCTGAGCAATGATACAAGTTAGATCATGATCATGAGAATTAGTTACAAAATACTAAAAGAAAGTACATGATGCAACTGGTTTATCATCTACATTTATAGGTCCCAAAAGCGACAAAATATGATAAGTGACCTGGAATCTCCCACTTCTCCATGACAGCCTTACCCTTAGATCCACTAGGTCCTGAAACACCAAGAAACAACAACTAGGTAAGTGTAAGCTTAGTGAGTAACTAGAATAATTTGTCAACCAAAACAATATCACAATAATTATTCACCAAGTTAAGTAACACCGAAGGGTCACCAAGAATATGGATTTACACCGGTGATGAAGACTATTCACCAGTCTCATAATTTCACCTTAAGTAGTGGCTAAGATTTATCCTAAAACACCAAGTGTAAAATACAAAGGATTTCACACCTATCCCATTGTATATGACCATAACTTTTGCAAACAAAATATTCACTGTAGAAACAAATGAGGTACCTGCAATTCAAACTCAATAGCACATATATCTACATCAACCATAATGAGAGTGAAGCTATAAGTCATTCACCTTGTGTCGAAAATCAAAAGTAAGCTAAATCTTATGGTGAAAGCTTCCTTATACCTTCTTGTCTATAGAAGAACAAATTTAAACTTCCTTTAGTCATATATTAACACTGTTTCAGCTTACATAGCAAATATTCTGTGATTTTCCTTTCACAAAATAGATAGAGTGTCTATCTATGCACATTAACAAAGTTTAACTCAAAACCCCATTTCTTTTAACTCCTAAACACTCAAGAAACAAAGGAATACCACATGAAAACTAATTTCATAACCAAACTCTAAATTCACAAACCTCCATACACCCCAACATTCAGCAATTAGGCTAAAATCAACTAGAAATTTCATATATTTTAGGTTACTAACCTTAATCCTTGATCTTGGTGTAAAAACCCTTTGATTATCACCTTATAAGGTTGGATTTGACCTAAAATCGCCCCTGGAGTCATTTTCTCTCGTTTCTCCTGTTTCTGAAGGTATTTTCCCCCAAATCAGCGACATAAAGGTTTCCAAGTGGAATGCTGTCAGACAAGGTTAGCGTCGCTAACATTGAAGTTAGCGTCGCTAACTTCACTGACCGTCGCTATTCATAAGGTTAGCATCACTATCAGTTAGCTTGAGGAAATTTCTTAGTCAGCTTGATATTTTCCACTCAGCTTGAACCTTAATGACATTCTACTTTCAATTAGCATTGCTAATATACATAGATAGTGTCGCTATTTATGCCTAAGTTGAGTTTCAGCTCAGTTTTCCTACTACAACACTTCCAAAAGAATTTCCAACCACACAATCTAACTAAGATTTCAACTGTCTTACACATTTATCAATAACCAAAATACCATTTATTCACACAAAGGTTAAAACTTAAAACACTTACCAAAAGAAATGTGGTGTTACAGGTTTGTCTTAAAAACAAAAACATTAGCCAAAAGAATGTCCAAAAAAATCATAATTTGTGTCATTTTTAATAATTAATAGAAGGAGAATCAACTATCATATCCGCAAATGATTCGAGCATGAGTGTGCTTTGTGATATTCATAACCGTATACCATTCTTAAGAATATTTTGAAGATTGAAAATAGGGATCACATGGATTTGGCTGTAAAGTTAAATGGAATATGAAGGGGATGAAATACACAATATTCTTATGGTGTTATTAAAAAAGAAGTAGATATGAGCCGATTCGAGGTGTTATGATTGATGGTTCTTGGGCCGTTGATCCAGAGATGGTTAAAAAAGAAGTTCATAGTTTTTTCTATGAAATTTGATGAACCGTGTTATGATAGACCTATTTAAGAGAACCATTTTTAAAAAAAATTATGTTCATAAAGATATTTTATTTATAAATAGTGAGTTTATAGATGAAGAACTTCCGGAAACATGGTGTAATTGTAGAAACGACAAAACTCTAGGCCAGTGGGTTCTCTTTTGGTTTTCTGAAGTTCTTCGAGGATCTCGTGCATGATGATGTTAATGGGTTTGTAAAATATTTTTCAGAAAAAAAAAATCAATTTTCAAGGGGTTACAATTCTTCATTTATTGCTTCAATTCCAAAAGTGAAAGATCCCTTATTTGTTAAAGACTATAATCGATTAGCTTAATTGGATGCCAATACAAGATTTTGGCTATGCTTTTAGCTAATCGACTTAGTAGAGTCCTCCCTTCGGTGATTAGTACGACTCAACCAACAATTCTTAAAAACTATCATATTTTAGATGGTCCGTTGATGCTTAAAGAGGCAGTGACATACGTAAAGAGAAATAAAAGGTTGATGCTTTTCAAGACTGGCTTTGAAAAAAGCATACAACTTAATTAATTGGAGTTATTTATTAAACATGATGGAGGTTGTAGGGTTTGGATCTAGATGGAGGATTGTATTGAAGGTGTCTTTGATATTCTTTAGCTTCTACCTTGATCATCACTCAAACGCGTTTCCTCTAAAATATAGGTTAAGGAAATATGATCATCTTTCTTCTTTTATGTTTCTCTTTATATGGAAGGTCTGCATGTGATGATTAGAGGGGCTTGTAACAAACATAATTTTAAAAACTTTTTGGTGGGTTCGAATAAAGTGTAATTATCTCATGTTTTTATGCCAATGATGATCTTATTATGGGAAGTTGATCAATTGATAAAGCCTATAACATTTTTTGTATGTTGAGACTTTTTTACATGTCTTTCGGTCTCCAAATCAATTTAGCTAAAAGTAACCTACATGGATTGTTTATTAGATCAGAATAGGTAATTATAAAAAACGTGAGTTGCGTGAGCCCGAAATTTCGGAGTTGCATTCGTGTCCGTAGGTCGCGCCCACACACAAGATCGGGGAATTTAGCCTACGAAATCCAAAATTGCAGCCCCCTACGTGCATGTAGGTGTTGGAGTAAAACCATACATAGAAGCTTGTAAACCCATTACATATATATGCTTATAAACCTACTAAGAGTTTACTTCTCCTTCCTATGTGAGACACATTCCCACACCCACTTATCTTTGCTAACTTTCTTTCCAAATACCCAACTTTGAGTATCGATATCTGATTCACACATAATCTGTTTTGGACACAATATATATCGACAAAGCTCTCACGGATGAGAGTGCTAACTACTAGAAAAAGTCTGAATAACTACGAAAGTTTGCTACGGAAATGGTATCCGTGCTATTCTGCTATGGAATATGCTACGGAATGGCATTATGTAGCATTTTTTCTACGAAATTTGCACTTAATAGCTAATATCTAAACAACTATGGATATAGAAATAGAATCCGTAGCTATTTTTCTATGGAATTTGCTATGGAATGAAAATCTGCAGCAAATTTGCTATGAAATTGAACTCCATAACTAATATCTGAACAACTACCAAATTTGGCTATAGAAATAGAATCCATAATTATTTTTCTACAAAATTTGATAGGGAATGGAAATCCGTAGCAATTTTGCTATGGAATTTTCTATAGAATTGAACTTCGTAGCTAATATCTGAACAACTACAAAATTTAGCTACAGAAGTAGAATTCGTAGCTATTTTTCTATTAAATTTTCTATGGAATGGAAATATGTAGCTACGATCTTGGTTCCGATATGACCTGAAAGTCTCGGGTGGGGACCCGAGAGAACACACTGATGGTAAAGTTAGTGTTAGGAAGGAAGGGATAAAAAATAATCAATGGTGTATTAGGGTTTTTTTTCTCTATTACATGTATGTCCTTTCTATCCCGCTTGATCGAATGCCTTTACCCCCATTTTCTATCCCGGACTTTTGAACGACGGCTTCCGCTCCTGTTTTAAATACCGACTTACTATTTCCATTAATTCTTTGAGAGTCTTCGACCGGCTTCCCACAAATTTTGAAACAGGGGACCATCCTTGAGGCCATAAATGAATGTTGCAACGATCATACTGTCTGTGCTACCAGGGGCTTGTATTGTGGCTTTGTTAAACCTCATGAAGTAAGCCTGATTTTTTCATCAATCCACTGACAACAACTGAGAAGGGCCTGTGGGTTATTAAAAAACTTCCTCTATTGTATAAAATTGGCCAAGAATTTCTTATCTAAATGCTTGAAATCCTTGATACTCCCGAGAGGTAGGCTTTTAAGCCATGAGGTTGCGGGTCCGAACAAGGTTGTGACAAAGTGAGTACACCAGGAACTTGGGTTGAGGTAATACGCCTTCATCATCCACCTATAGTTCTCAATGTGATTATCAGGTTCGGTGAATCCATAATAAGACTTCATGGTCGGGAGACGGGTGCCCGATGGTAATTGGTACTGTTCGATTTTAGCTACGAAGGGTGAGGTCGAGGCTCGTCTATATTGATACTGGTAGTAATGTTGTCTTGCATTATCCAAGCTTAAGGGAAAGAGGATAAGTGAGTTGATGTAAGTGACCTTGTTGAGAGTAATGTTGATACTAGGGAGGAACAAGCCGAGGATAATGGTATGGAGGTTGAATTGGGTGGTATGATGCTCCAGTTTGGAAAATGTAAGGTGTGAATGGGTCGAAAGTTGTACGAGGGCCAAGATCTGGTTTGGGAAGGGATCCACTCATTGTTGGTGAGCTTGGCTTAATGATCTACTCATGATTATCGTGTCTTGGGCAGGGAGATATATAGGTTTGGAACTGCGTCCCTCCGAAATGTTTATATTGGGAGGGTGGCATGACTGTTGGAGTTGTCGTTTATTGTGTCAAGAGTTGGTTCATCCTTGGAAGTTCATACTAGGGATAACAAAATGGCTTGGGAATGGGGCCACTCCCCTTGCCATCATAAGAGGCATGTCAGGGGTGGGGAACGTTATTGGAGTAGGCATTCCTGGAGCCTAGAGTTGAGGTTGGGACTGGGTTGTTCCAATTGTCAAATAGGGCTGCACGTCCATGCTTTACATGCCTACTCCTAGGTTTGGCTCTGACACCGTAGTAGGGTGGGACTCGACCGATATCGTGGCTGTCGCTGTTGGTATCCTGGGCATTGCAGCCGGCATGGTTGGTGTCATAACTGAAGTTGGATTGCTTACCATGAAGGGTGTGGTGGCCTCTCTAACAAGAGTGGCAGTGCCTCCTGAAGGTGTCCACCCCAAATTGGGGAATAGAGGGATTGGGCTGAAAAGAGGGTTCACTAATCCTCTAGTCGTGTCTATTACGCGGTTCTTGTTCAAGTCCCATGGATGGCGCCAAATCACAGATACAAATTCAGACACACATTAGATAAAACTAGTAGCTTCCATAACCTTTAATGCATGCATGCTCATGAAGTTTTGTTGTCTTCAAAGCAACAACATCCAAAATCCTCTCGTATTGGGAGAACAAGGCATATATAGACCTTTTCAACTCCGATGACCAAAATAAAATAAAATAAATTATTAGTTTTATATACTTTTGAACTTCATTACATTGGTATACATACAGATTCCAATTCCATTCCCATCATGTGGAACTATTAAAAGTGACAACTCTAATAGCTTTCTTAATCTCTAAGATGGAACTAAAAAAATCCATAACAGCCTACATAATGCATAAATGTCCTTCTTAGGAGTTACTGATCATATATTCTCATTCAAAAACTAGTATTAGCTAGCGTTCCCCTTTACAGGGAATTTCTCAATAACAAAATTGGTTTAAATTTCAAAGACTGTTATTACCTACCTGGAACAGTACCAAGATGCAGATAAAAAAGTATACAAAATGGTCCTTGTGTTTTGTAATGCTCCATTTTATTTTAACGTTTAATTAATTATTTGTTTATTTAAATTCAATTTTAGGAGAAACGATTAAACGAGTTAAATATAAATTAGGAAAAAAATAATTATAAGAATTATAATGGTAATAATAATAATAATAATAATAATAATAATAATAGAAATAACTATGATAAAAGAATATTAGATAAGTGGTTTTATTATGTAAAAATATTTAAAACAAACTTGAGGGGCTATTATGACATTGGGAATAAGTTGTTTTGTTAGATTATTTTGCATCGGGTGTAATATAATTAGTAGAGAAAACTGCAAAAATGGTTCCTGTGGTTTGCTGTTTTTTGTGGTTTTGGCCCAAACCTTTGTGTTTTTGTATGAATGGTCCTTTTTGAGAGGTTTCTATGTGGATTTGGTCCCTGTCCAGATTAAAATGTCCATTTTACCCTTTTAATTTCTTTTTTCTTTTTCTTTTTACCCATTTTCTTTTTTCAATAATTAAAAAAAATAAAAAAATAACCAGATCCCACCCTCCCTCCCCTTTCTCTTTCTCTCTCAACGAATGTGGACAGATGAGGATTCCACGATACCTATTTTTCTTCTTTCTCTATCGTCTCTTTCTTCCAAGCACAATTCCACAATACCGCTATCATCGTCGGAGCTAAAACAGCCGCCGGCACCACTAGAATCAGTGACCACACCTTTCAGGCGATCAATCCAAGCTGCCCGGCAAGTCCTGCGTTGACCGTCGTGGCGGCAGATTTCTCCGACGAAAGCTTGCAAACCTCCCATAAAATCGATAACGCATACAAAGTACAAATTTCTAAAATTCAGCAATTTTACCAAATTAGGAATCGTATGCCAGCAATCTTCGAGAGCCAAAGCGCCTTCGGGGATTGAAGAAAGAAATTCAAGAACATATAAGGATAATTCCAAGGATACACCAGGTTCAACTCGTCGATGACCTGGGTTGGAATTCAACTCGTCAGAACTAAGCACACCACCAGCTCTGGCGATGACCTGGGTTGGCTATGGTTAAGGCTAGACCAGATTCAAGAAGAAGAAGAATCATCCAGGCGTAAAATTCCACCAAGTTCAAGAAGAAGAAGAAACGTCTGGCGAATTTCATTGTAAAGGAAATTTGCAATTGATCACAAAAACCTGAAGAACGAAGCCATCATAATCACCCGACGAGTTGAATTCCAACCTCCTCTTCTTATTCCCTTGTGTTCGTCAAACTCCATTTTCTCCTCCGATCTCTTCCCGCTTACATCCACTAATCGATGGAGATGAACAATATGTTCGATTGCTCGAGAATCGCCGTACCGGCGAACAGAACTTGAAGCCGACACACTGGAGACCATTTTGAGCAATATAATTTTAGAGATCGGTGGAGATGAACAACCTGGAAAAGCGAAGAAGATGCTTGTTGAAATGGTGCAAGTGAGTATGGAACAGAGTTTAAGACATTTGCAACAAAGGGCTCTCGTATGTACACCATCTGACCTTCCGATTTGTGCTTCCGAATTTTCTTTAAAGCAAATTATGCCGGTTTTAATGGTTTTCTGATCGTTCTCGGAGGTTTCCGATCATTTTGTGGGGAGAGAGTGGAGAAAGAGTGCGGATGGTTCTTGATCGAGAGAGAGAGAAGAGATAGAGAGAGTGTGTGGCTGGGGTGGATAGATTATTTATTTATTTTTTATTAAAAAATGTAAATGGACAAAAAGAAAAAGGAAAAAAAATTAAAAGGGTAAAATAGACATTTCAAGTTGGTCAGGGGCCAAATCCACAAAGAAACTACTCGATAAGGACTATCTATACAAAATTGCAAAGGTTTGGACTAAAACCACAAAAAAAATAAACCACAGGGACCATTTTTGCAGTTTTCTCTAATTAGTATATCATTTAGAAGGGACCAAATTTGCAAATTTTAAATTCTTGCATGAAGCATGGCCCAAGGCTTTCAATTGATCGGGATTTCGTTTCTTGTCCACGCCACTCGACAACGACTAAAGCCCATTTGATCTCTTTCTTGTTGATCCGTACATCAAGTATCACGCAACCCTAACCCTCCCCACAATCCCTTTTGGCCGAGATCTAACTAGCGGGAAAGAAGAAGTACCGAGGGGTCTGTTGATGGGATTCTTTCCGGTGATGAGAACCGAGACGTTTTTGCACCAGCAGCAACACAAATTCATAGCAACAAGGAGCCGGGAATGAGAAGCTGTTACCGAAGGAAAGAGATGTTGAGGAGAAAATCAGCGAGAAAGAGAGAAATTGTGAGTTTTAGAGGAAATTGCTTTATCTTTTTTTTTTTGGAACCTTCGGCTTAGAGCCTGTGTGAACCACGTTTTCTTCCCTTCTCACCCTATCACGTGTTCACATAAACACACAAACCCTTTCCCTTCCTTGTTCTAAGCCGTGAACTACCAAGCAACAAGGAGAAACCCGCGATTTTAGCGGGAATTCTTGAGAGGCAACTTCAGGAAATCGGGACAGCAGCAACACAATAGCCCTATCACCTGCCCTTCCACCAAACCAGCCACATGGCCCACATCTGCACCGATTGTTAATGAACAGCAAGATACACGCATATATGGGCGTTTACATATTCAAGGTGATGGGAATGAGTATATTTTTGTTTAAGTTTGCCAAAATTTATATATTTTTGTTTAAGTTTGCCTAAGTTTATAATTTTTTCTACTTTGAACATCCCAATTATACTACAATGTTGTTCTTTTTGTTATACAGGTTAGAACCTTCATGTAAATGTCCATATATAATGAGAAAAGCATTCATGGATAGAGTGGACTCAAATGGATATAAGTAGGTGACTTTAAACGAAGAGACAAAACAGTTTTATTGGGAAGTGTTTCAGGTATTTATCTTATTTTAAGGGAAATATGCAATTATTAGGCACATCACTCAATTATGATGACTCAAATGTTGTTATTTTATTGTAAAGGATACTACTATAGACACACCCTATATACATTTTTTAACAAAAGTCGACTATTTTAAACCAATTATATTTTAATTGTACGGAAAACAATGCAGTTTTAACCAATAAAAAAAAGTTGACTTACATTTATAATTGGGGTGTTTATTTGGTGTTTCCCATTGTAAAACAAATGCTATTGGGACGTTGAAGATGGTGGGTTTGTCAAAACTGCTTGGGAACACATGATTAAAGAAAAATATCGACAATATATTTATAACATGAGCTCAAGAACAAGAAATCCAACCCTTCAGAAGCCATCTCTCATAGAAGACCACGTGTAGGCTGCGTGGAATGCAGTATGGAACTCAGAAGACTTCAAAAGAAGATCTAAACAAAATAAAAATACACGCAAAGGTGTATAGAAGGTGGAATAGCTCCACCTACCCATAATGGTGGATACCTTTTTAATTGGTTGTTGGTTAAATATTTCTTAGATACTATTTGATTAGTTTGATTGTTGTTTTGAACAATATATGACAACATTGGATGATGCAACTTTTTGGTTAACAATTTATATATATTTTTTTAAATTGCATTTTCATAATGTTGATTTCGTTAGAAGATTGTTTCTGAAAAATAATAGTACTTATTTTGCTACAAAATTTTATATTGCTATTTTTTGCTACAGAACTAGCTCATAGTTAATTTCTAATAGTTTTTTGCTACAAATTAATCTATAGCTAAGCTGCTACAAATTAATCTGTCATGAGTTTTTTTTTACGCAATGTTAGCTACGGAATTGGTCTATAGTGAATTTATTACGGAATACCTATTATGGAATTGGTTCGTAGTGAATTTGCTATGGGATACCTGTTTACCGAATTGGTTCGTAGTGAGTTTGCTACAGAATTGCTACGGGTTAATCTATAGTTAATTTGCTATGGATTTTGCTACGAAAAAAAACTTGTAGCTATTTTGCTACGGGTTAATCTATAGTTAAGCCAGGGAGGTGCTCGATAAAGGCTTTGGTTTACTCACCAAAAGAGCCCTTACACAGAGAGCTCTGATATAATGTTAGATATGTGTAGAGTTTTTGTTACCCAACAAAAGAGACATTATGGAAAGAGGAGAGACTACAACATATATAGACAATTATACGACTGTGTTGTACCCATGCATGATATACTAACAATCTTACATTTCTAAAATTAGGGTTTGGAAGTTTGAGAATTGTATTTTTTTTCCATGCTTTGGGTCCTTATATTGATTTTAAAGGTTCTAGAAAATGCAAGGAGTACATTTGGTTGGGGAGATAAAAAGGGAGATCGAGAGAGATTCTTGGGTCAATTGGGATCATTTATTAACTTCCAAACTAAAGAGTGGCCTTGGGATTGGAAGTTTGTTTGCTTCCAACCAAGATTGTTATCTAAATTAAGATGTAAATTTTATACGAAACATAATGCGCTGTGGGTGAGTACTATAAAATCATTATGGTGATTGTCGTGGGGGTGGAAAAGAAATGTGGCACGGGAGAGTTGAAACAAATATGATAAATCTCTCCTTCATTGTTTGGACAATTTTAATATTTCAAATTTAAATGATCAATGAAATGAGAATATTTCTACTTATGGTGAATTTTTGGTTGCCTCTTTTTTGTTATTTGGTTGATGATAGAATGGAGCTGATACTCATTGGAATTGATTATCCCCAATTAAGGTGAATAATCTAACATGACATATAGGGTTGGATCGATTTTCAACTCGAAAAATTTAGATGTGGATGAAGTTGATCTGCATGCCATGCATTGTCTTAAATGTGATGCGGATACTAAGACAACTTATCATCATTTCATCAACCTATCATTTTTTTCATCAATTGCGATCTTGCGAACGAATTTTGAGAGAAAAACCCTATGATGGTAATATATAACTTGATTACAATCTCTTACGATTAATGACCGATTAAAGACGACAGATCGTTTGGTGGGTACAAAGAGTATTAAGCAATGCTTTGATGTCGTTACTTTAGCTTTGTTTTGGTCTACTTGGTGATATTAGAGCAATACTTTCTTTGGACCTTCAAACCCGAGAATGAACGAATTTTTCGATAACATTATTGCCCATTCTTTTATATGGCTTTTGAGCAGGCTAAAAGGATAGATCAGATTTGATTGTTTGGATAATCTCTTAAGAACAATTTCTAATTAAGGTATTAACCAGAAATCAAGAAACTAGTGATATATGTATGTGAATTCTCATATTGATCACCAAACATAGTGGCTGGATTCTACCGTTAATTCCATCCCGCTGTCCCCAGGACCCTGCAAGGGAGCATGACCCCTTGACCCCTTGACCCTTAGCATTTTGGTTAAACCGAGATCAAACTCGTTTTACACAAGCGTGCACTCCGTACCTCCTAACTCGTCTAAAATCAAAACTTGATCTACATTGGTAGTCTTGTAAATTCCATTATACTAAAATGACATGGTGACCCTTAAATCACCAACAAAATCCTGCTTTGGCTTTATCTTCGATGTGAAGTATTTTTTTGGCTAGTTTGTTTCTAACGAAATAACCATTCATATATGATTTCATACTATAAATGGCCTTTCATTCAAATTCCCTATTGTATTAAAATCCATGATCATAAATATCATATTGAACTAATTCAAATAGATTTAGTTTTACTAGTTTTTGGGAATCCTTTTTATATTTACAGAACTAGAGTTAAATTCAAGTTTGCTCGTAAACTCTCTTTCAAATATGCAACCCTTTTAATTCCCAGTATATTTGCAAAATGCATATTAAACTATTGGACATGTTTTTGTATCATTTTAAGCATGCTAATATGTCCATAAATCCAATTTTCATCTCAAACTACAAAATCCTACTTTCTGTTGAAACTGAACACAAAATATTATCGATTCGTTTACTTATTACACTACTATAACTCTAGTCACTTACAATATTTCCAAAAACTTGTTGTAAACATCCAATCTAAAGAACTTAAATGCACTACAAGAATAAGTCACATTAGCGGTGACACCAAGCTGAATGTGCTTGGTGTCGCCGCTAATGGTTTGATTCGGGTGCGAGTCTCCAAAGAGTTCTTGTCCCTTGAGTAAATATGCAATCCAATAGTTCATAAAAGAATGAAATCCCCACTCCAAGAATTTTTTCAGGTCACCAGCAAAGGCATCGCTCCTAATGGGTGTCGCCGCTAAAAGGTTTGGTCGCCACTAATTGTGTCAATACTAAAGGTTGCGACTAGAAAACCTCCATTGCAACCCTATGTCTCCTTTACGCTTTTGCTTTCTTCTCTCTGATCGGACGTGCTGAAGTCACATCCCTTGCAGGCGATGATGGTAGTGTTTTGAAGCTAGTTCTACCGGAGATAACCCCAACAATACCACTGCACTAATTTTTAACTAAAAGAGGTAATTTTTGATAATCTTATTTTAGGGTTTTTGTTGATTTTTAGAAATTGTCTGATGATGTTATGTTAATATGTGTTTGATTTTATGTTTTGGGATGTTAATGACTTAATATGATAAGTCTAAAAATGTTATTAGTTGTGACTTAATTGTTAATAATATAATATATTTGTGTTTGATGCTATATTTAGGGATTGTAATGAGTTCAAGATAGGCCCAAAAATATTGTTTGTTGTGGCTTAATTGTTAATAACTCAATTGGTTATGACTTAATATGATGTGTTAGAAGTTACGATATGTCTAATATGCATTGGGTTGTTATTTGATATTATAAAATGATGTGTTTGATGCAATGCTATGTTTTTGTTGTTAAAAAATTAATTAGATAAGGCCTTTTATGTGACTTACTTGTTAAGAACATAATGTATTTCTATTGACTTAATTAGATATTAGCCTAAAGTTTGATTTTGTTGTGAATTGATTAGGACTTAATATGATGTATTGGATCCACAGTTCTAAATTGATTAAGCTGCTTATTAAGGACTTAATGCATTCATAATAAATAAATATTAAGAAAATACATGTGATACCTTTATTGATAACACATGGCAATATGAGTGACACCGGTAAATGTGACACTATTAGCAGCGGTAGCTCTATAATGACGACACCATTAGGGGCGACAACATTAGCGGCATCATTGGGGCAATAGAGGCGATACCATGAGCGGCAACATATTAGCAATGACATGTCACCGTTAATACCTTTAGTGGCGATAATTTTGAAGTATTAGCAGTGACATGTTGACACATGTCACTGATATTGCCACTTAATGTTGTAGTGACGATATGCTAAGTTCATGATTTGAGATGTGGTATGATTTTTGTCTAAACATTGTTTCATACGATCAAATATTTAAAATTTCATAATTTTAGATTTAAGCTAGGCATGTTTATTTTACTTGTAGAAAAACTGGCTTCAAAAGTAACAATGCCATTTCTCTCCATAAATAATCCATTTATGAAAATTTCATGCATTATTTAAAATAAAAGTTCTAAACATGTTTTTGAACATATTAAAAACATTGTCCATAATTTTATACATAAAAATAACCCACAAATAGAAAATAATTTTATATTTTCTTTGAAAACTGTAAAATGAATATGAAAGGTTGGTTGGAACTTTGGATGATATACTTTCAGCGAGCATCTTTATCACATTTCATGTTTTAATTTTTCGTAAACTCAGATTTAGATATATTACACAAAATACTCTAGCTAGCTTAGTAGCTTTTGCCATTGTTGTACTTTTCTATTTAATATTCCAAGAAATACACAAAATACTCTAGCTAGCTTAATAGCTTTTGCCATTGTTGTACTTTTCTATTTAATATTCCAAGAAATACATGTCCTCTCCCACCCCTGAAACAACGGGACGCACTTAGGAGGAGCAGTGTTTTGCCGCGTTCCAAGACTGAGGTGGCGAAGGACACGGGGTGCATTCCAGCATACCGCATAAATGTATGTAAACATTTATTTTGAAATATTTCTAAATCGAAATAATTATATTTATTTTACGGCTATAAATATATGAAATAAAAGCAAAGATTAGTCTCCTGTAAAGGGTTGCTATTCACTAAAATTTACATGCATATCTACATGATGATTTCCTTTCTAAATCGACATGCGACTGACGAAAGTCGTTGCAGTGGCTCCAGTTTGACGCGATTTAGATGTCTCACCTTCTAGAAACCATGTGGACCCGTTTATTTTGGATCAAAACTGATTCGAGCACAAATTGGCTTGCTGTCATACATAAGGCTTCCGTTTAAAATAGGTCTTTTGTTTATTCAACTAAGAATAACCATGGAGCTACAAACAAACCACAGATGATGTTGGCCGGTTACGTGAATCACTGTTCGATCCGGATAATTTACTAGAAACGCCGTTGCATTGGTCAACGACACTATCCATCACCACAATATGGAATTATCAGACGGCGATATTGTCAATTTGGTGTGGTCGTTGGCGAATGCACGGTGCTTTCTTGTAGAACATCCTGTCGGTGATGAGTAATAATTATTCGGTGAGGCATTCTCAACTAAATGCGTATCCATTTACAGCTCATTAGATCTGCCACTACCACGATAATGATACCTGTAGTCAGTCCTGATTGGTACGTAACTTCAATCTGAAATATTCACTACAAGAAAAGTCTTAATCAGAGACGAAAATGAAGTGGTCACTATTAGTAGAAAGAGTAGTCACTAAATGATTTAGTGACCAAAATATTGGTGGTCACTTTTCGTCACTATAGGTCCGTCACTAATCTGAATAGTGACCAAAATATACAAGGCGTCACTAAACAGTGACTAAAACGTAGTGGTCACTATATCTGTGACAACTTTTGCGGTCACTAAATTTCGTCACTAAGCAATGAAAGTCGTCACTTTTAATACCAATTGGTGACCTATAGTGACAATATTAAAAACGTCACTATTTTGGTTACCTTGTTAATGATTATGTGACCAAATATTTGGTCACTAATTAGCGATTGTTTGAGACCAAGAAAAAGTGGTCAGTAATCATATATTGTTAGTGACCAAAAAAGTAGTCACTAATTTATGTAATTACAAGAAAAAGACATTTAGGTTGCCTCTTCTAATTCCAATTCCGATTCCGATTCCTATTCCATTTCCGACTCTTTTCCAAATACAACAAGCTCTGAATTGGGAAACAATACATATAAACCCAACTTAACTATATTTAATAATTTCTATATCATCCAATAAACCACATGAGTTAAAACATCTAACATAATTGGTTTAGAAAATGGGAATCAATATCTAATATTCTGATTTCCCTTCCATTTCAGAAGCAATACTACCCACAGGCCACATCAATACAACCATACTTCTCACAAGCCCTAACAAATGTGTTGAAGTCTCTCATACTCCAAGTCGAGGATCCCTGAGATAAATAATAATAATAATAATAATAATAATCCTAATAAAGAACATTGGAAAAATAAAAAGCAAGACATACTTCTTCCGGTAGTTTCTCTTTTTATTCTTGCTCTTCATCAGTCAAAGGGTCTCCCACCTCTATAGAATTATAAAAAAAAAAAAAGTCATTTGTATTTTCCTAAATAATGGTTAAAATAAAATAAAACACAGGACATAAGTTTATTTGTACCTTCTGGCTCATCAACTTCTATCGAGTCTTTCACTTGATTCTTCGATGTGCCTGCTTAAAATTCAAGAAGCAAAGAAAATCATATAAAGGCCGAGTAGAAAAGACATAAATGCCCTTTTTACAATCTACTCAATTTACCCCTGCAAAATGACCATTTTAACCTTGGTACACAGCAACGAGCTAAATTAGAGAAATACTTCTGTTAAAAGGTCACACATTTATGGTAAGTGCTTAAAAAGTTAATAACATTGTGATTAAATTATATTATTGCTTCATTAGTCCCCGTATATAGCCGGTTTGTGCAAATTTGGTCTCAAAATGTTTTCTTTTCCAACTTTTTTCCTTATTTGAGATTTTTGGTCCAACTAATATGATTATATTTTTGGGACCAAAATTGCAAAATTCAAGTATACTCAAGGACCAAAAGTATTCATTTTACTTGGAACATAGACCAAAAACGTTACAAAAACGTCAAATAAGAACCAAAACTGCAAGAGAAACTTATTGGGACCAATATTGTTGAAATCAACTATCCTCAATGACCAAAAATGTAATGTACTCTTAAATTAACCATAGAGAACCTACAATCGTACGAATAACAGATTTTTCAAAGTACAATGTTGTTATTGGAAGAAATGAAAGTAGGATGATATAAAAAGATTACCAAAGAATTATTGACCGGGATGTATTTGTTTCAATGGAGTGTGTATCAAATGCATACAGAATGAGATTTGAAGCTCCAAGTCCAGCTGCCAATAAATTAGCCTGCACAAACCTTGCGGTAAATATTTTTATTTTAGTACAATTTTTAATAACTGTCACAAAAGTTTAGAAAATTATTTAATCTCCAACCTTGCTTGCTAATAGATTATGTAACATTAAACTTTTTTTAAATGTCAACACACACACACACAGATTGTGTGAGAACAATTTTTAGTAACATTTACAGAATTATATTCTTCAAGATCAATAATTTAGAAGCAAAAGAAACCAACCTGTTGATTAATATCTCTTGCTTTATCAGCATATATGCGAGTATATGATGTTAAACGACTTGACATTTGACTCACCTCTGTAGTTTTATAAATTCAACAATCTTAAACCAATATTAGATACTTCGTCAAAAGTAACTTTTAAAACAAGAAAGAATTTACAGAAAAGAACTTACGGTCCAACTTTTCACCAACACCAAGAACTTCTTGCACATTACGAGTCATTATTTGGTGAACTTCATAGAGTTCATCATTCAACTTAGAAATGTTCCTCTGAGTTCTTGTGTCCTGGTACAATTTCTTAGTCTTCTGTATAGATGTATCCATTCAAAAAAATGTTAGTAAGAGAAGATGAGTGTTACAATAAAGGAATAGTTTGTAATTGAAAATTAAAACAGGTAATGTTTACCAAATTTTATGAAAGCATATGGTCTTGCAGCTGTTTCGATCTGTTATCATAACCACGCTCGAATTCGTTCTTTAAATCTTCAATGTATTGGAAGGAAAGTTTCTTTGGGTAAGCACGATCACACATTGTCAAATAGCATACTCACCCTTCAATAATATAGCTGATAAACTAGGTTAAGGAACCTTAATCTATTTGGAAGAAAAATTGCATAAAGAGTAAATGAAGGATACTGGAAAACATAAGGGCCAGTTTCAATGGACATCCTAGAAGCTTCATTTTGTACCGTTGAAAGGTTCTTAAACAATTCTTTGACTTGTTGTTTGTAAAACTCTGCATACTGCATATCAAAGCCATCATCCAGTCCTTCTGCTAGCGGAAGGCCATCAGTGACATGGGCAATCATTGTCAGCTTCACTATCTTTACTTTGAGAAGCTGTCTAAACAGTAACCACACAAGCATTCATTCAGAAATCTGTTATCAATGGTTCTACATTAGATAAAGCTAGAAGATCTTGTTTGAGATGCTAACACCAGTTATATAATCGAACAATTATAAGCTGAATAGATCAATCCTTTTGAAGAAGAAAAAAAGAGTAGTATCATTATACATGAAGAAAACCACCGGGATCAAATGAACAGTTGAATCCGATCAAATTACATTAGAGATTTGCAGAATTAATACCATCCAAAAAGCAAGAAATTAACCTTTTATGGCTGAAACAGCATCGAGATCAGGCATATACTGATAACAAACTTGATTCAGGTAAGTACAATTTTAATTCCATCCAAAATGCAAATGCAAACAGTTAAAATTAATAACAATAAGAAAAAGGAAATTACCTGAAAATTTCAAGTACTTATCATGCGTATGATGGCCCAATCTGCAATGGTTCGTAAGTCTACGAATGTAAACCTAATTGATAACGAAAAGGTCCAATATATGTGAACGAACAATATGATGGTTGGAAAAAGAGTGTTTAAACATTCTCAGAAACAAATTCGACGTCCAAAACCGTAAATTCGCACCAGACCAGGAGATACTACAAGCTTAGATAATAAGGAGTAGCGGAAAATCATATATGAAATTAGGTTTCAATTGTCGGTCTTCGTCAGTTGGCAACATCGAAAAAAGCTCAAATAATAATGAGTAGCAGAATTGATTACCTATCGAAGCTTCAATTAGGAAAATTAGGGCTTCATACTTTGGAGCACGATACTGAAGTGAGCGAGGGATAAAGTGGTGGTCGTTGATGCGGTACCAGCAGGAAAGAAGGCCAATGGATTACGAAATGCGAGGTAAATATGGTGGTGGTGCTTGATGCAGATTCTGAACAGAGGAAAGGGAGGCGAGGTCTATGCGTGTAATGAAGATGTGAGGAGGAGCGTCAACGGTAGGGGATGGAGCGACGCCGGTGGACCGACGAGAGGAGGTGTTGTACTGCTGGTGGAGCGACGCCGGTGGTGATGGCTTGTTGCGTACTCAGGTGCTCTCTAAAAGCTGAATATTTTGGTTGTGGCTCCGTCATACTATCATAAAATAAATAAATTAATAATAATTTAAATTATACTTTAAAACATGTAAAAAAATCCAAACTCGATGCAAGTTTTGGAGAAGCAAGTTTTGGTCACGCAACATTAGAGATCAAGAATCGGACACATGCTTATTATAGCTGGCATCGAAATTCAGATGGGTGTGCAGTTAGAGCCGAAAGTGTGACGTTTTTTAATAGATATTGGCATCCTGTAGACGATTCTACAACCAATAACTACAAATAAAGCAACGATTCTGATCCAAATTTGACTATTTTCTAAGCTAAAATTAATAAGATTAGAGGCAAAATTAAACGGGAATTCACAAACTAAATAAGTAAATATATTTATTGGCATCCTGTAGACAATTTTACGCATTTAGAATTAGGGTGGAAATGGAATGTGGTATGTGGACTGATTTGGACAATACTACCCTTGCCCCTTGGTCAAGCTTCAAAGTTGATTCAAACTAAATAAGTAAATATATTTATTAATTTTTTTATTAAAAAGTCTTATTCGGGTTATTCGGGTAACCCGAAAATCCACTACCTTAACCGATAACCGAACTACATAATCTTAAATGGTTTGGGTATACCCGATTAAGCCACCCGAAACCCGAATAACCCGAACCGTTTAACCCATTTCTTATTTGGTTCGGGCGGGTTATTCGGTTACGGTTTTTTCTCGCACCCCTACTTTTGGGTTGATATTGGGTCTGATACGGTGGTAATGGCTTTCTGCGCGTTGATATTACGGAACCGGGTTGAATAAGTTCACCGTTAATTTCTTGTATTTCATAACAGAAAAAAATTATAATAATTTAATTACTTTTAGTTAAAAAGGATATGCGGAATGAAGCCCCGTAAGAATTTGAATGCAAAATTTTTAAAGACCACTTTTTTGGTCACTAGGTTTTCATAAAACATAGATTTTAAATATATATATATATATATATATATATATATATATATATATATATATATATATATATATATATATATATATATATATATATAAGTATTAAAATGGCTAGTCATTATTATTTTAATCATTAAATTCTTTTCATATAAAATAGTGACCACCGTTTATCGTCATAATATTTCAACCTAGCCTCTAAGGATGGATAAAAATGAAAAATAACCAATGACCACTATTTTTAGTCACTAATTCTCTAATATAGTGACCACTTTTTTTTGTCATTAAGCTTTTAATGCAGTGACCATTATTTTTAGTCACTAATATTTGTAATAACATTTAAAAAAATTAATTTATTTTACTGCACATGATAGGTGAGTGACGACCATCATAATATTGGACATTAAATTTATAAAAGCGAAAAGTATCTAGTGACCACTATTTTTAGTCACTATTTCTCAAACATAGTGACCATATTTTCTTGTCATTAAGCTTTTAACACAGTGACCATTATTTTTAGTCACTAAATATTTGTAATAACATTTAAATAATATATTTTTAATTTATTTTACGGCTTAGTGACGGGTGAGTGACGACCATAATAATATTGGTCACTAAGTTTATAACATTACCAAAATTCAGTGACGACCGAATATATGGTGACTAAATATTGCTTTTAGTGACCAGAATCCATGTGGTCATTAAAAACTTGGTCACTAAAAAGGTATTTTCTTGTAGTGATTGTGTTTTCTAACCTTGGTGTTAAAAGGCACTACAAGAAAAGCTCCTCGAGTCCCATACAACTTTGTAACGAACAGATTCTAGCTATTTGAGGTGACCAGATTCTAAAGTACTTTGGTGTCCGCTGGAATTTCTGTTGCAAGTCGCTAAATTTTCAGGGCATTGTTTTTCATAATTTTCTATTTTTGCTTTCTTGGATTTGCAGAGTTGATTTCTTAATTAACATATTGTACTCGTAGATCAGTGATGACAAGATATGAGTTGTTGGACAAAAAGAACCACCACGACAAGGGGAAATAAAGTTCACTCATTCACTAATCTTCGTGCATATGCTGAATCACATACCATAAAGTTGATAGGCGAAATTGGTTGAAATGCCCGTCCTTGGCATTGCTACAAATGTAATTTTATGTCCACTGTTTATTTTGTTAACTTCTTTCTATCAATAGAAAACACAATGTTTTCCTCCACTCTAGCTTCTTATATATATATATATATATATATATATATATATATATATATATATATATATATATATATATATATATATATATATATATATATATATATATATATATATATATATATATATATATATATATATATATATATATATATATATATATATATATATATATATATATATATATATATATATATATATATATATATATATATATATATATATATATATATAAATGCATGCTTCCAAATTGACCAACTTTGTCAAATTTAGTTGCCCAACAAAATCAAATGCAGCTTTCTTTGTTCAAATTGGCTACTAAATTCTTCCTTTTACATTTGACAAACCAATAATTATGGCTGCATTTCTTCAACATTTCCAACTTCATTTTTTTTCTTGATTCACACTCCTTGATTCACACTTGAAGAAATCCCTATATAAAGGAGCAAGAAATCAATTCAAATGCACCACACCAAAACCAAAACATCTCACAAAACCATCTGTTGTCTTGTAAATATATAAGAGTTTTAAACTCTTCGTATTTTTTATATTCTCCAAACGTTTTGTAAACATCGCAAAATATAGTGAATTGGTTCTCGGCTTCCTCCGCCCGTGGTTTTTCCTGATTTGGGTTTTCCACGTAAATCCTCGTGTCTCTATTTTATTTACTTTATTTGTATTTTCGTTGTGATTATTACCGTTTGATAATTTTGATCCCATTCCGCATTGAGCTAATATCGTCTAAAGTCAATTCGGATCCGTCGTAACAATTGGTATCAGAGCATCCGGGTTTTGATATTAGCTTGTTGGGATCATTTTATCAAGTAATAAATCATGTCTTCGGTGAAATGCGATATTCCGCTGCTGGATCGGAATACCCGATTTCCGCTGTGGCAAGTAAAGATGAGAGATATTCTCATTCAGATGGATTTACACAAGGCGCTCTTGGGCTTCGAAAGGATGCCTAATACATGGACCGAAGAAGAAAAGGAGATGAAAGATCTGAAGGCTTTATCTCAAATTCGTTTGCACTTGTCAAACGATGTTTTACAAGATGTTCTAAAAGAAACGTCGGCGGCTGCTTTGTGGCTGAAGTTGGAGCAGTTATTGATGACAAAGAGCTTACCGAACAAGTTGCATCTAAAGCAACGGTTGTTCAATCTCAAGATGATTGAAGGAGGCTCGCTAGCTGAACATTTGTCTACATTCAAAGAGTTAGTAAATAACTTGGAGAATATGGATGTTCAATATGAAGATGAAGACTTGGCTTTATTTTTGTTGTCATCGTTGCCCGAATCCTATAGCCATTTTCGTGATACAATCATCTACAGTCGTGACACTCTTGTTTTAGATGAAGTCTTTACAGCTTTGGATTCTAAAGAGAAGATGAAGCATATTACCGGTGGTGGTTCAAGTGATCTTAAAGCCGAAGGTTTGAATGTCAGAGGAAGAACAACAGAGAGAAGTAGAGCTTCTCAATCTTCCAACAGAACCAGATCCAAGTCAAAAGGCAAACGAAAGTTTTGCAACTATTGTCACAAGAAGGGACATGTGCTTGAAGAATGTTTCAAGTTGAAGAATAAAGAAAAAGAGAAGGCTGCAGCAAATGGTAAACAAGCTAGCACTTCAGGTGAAGCCGATGTAGCAGAGGTCGAATGTATTGGAGAACTCTTGACAGTTTATTCAGATAAACTGGATTCCACTGGTGATTAGATACTCGACTCTAGTTGTACTTTTCATATGTGTCACAACAAAAGTTGGTTTTACACATTTGAAAAGGTTAACCAGGGCTATGTGTTGATGGGTAACAATACTACATGTCCAGTTCTTGGATATGGTTCAGTCAGAATCCGTATAGCGTTATCCGAACCATTGGGGATATTAGATATGTCCCTAACCTCAGAAGAAACTTGTTATCTCTCAGTTCCTTTGATAAAAAGGGATACGAGTTTGCCGGTAAAGGTGGAGTTCTCAGGGTGTTCAAAGATGGTTCCGACAAACTGAGAGCCAATCGAAAAACCTCCGACCTCTACTTTCTTGACGGGCAAACAATTCCGAGTGATGATGCTGTTGTTTCAAAGTCTCTTTCTGATCCAGATCAGTCCCATCTTTGGCACCTTCGACTTGGCCATATGAGTTTTCAAGGCATGTCAGAATTGAGTCAAAGAGGTTTACTTGGTCAACAAAAGATTGTTGATTTGGAGTTCTGTGAAGACTGTGCATATGGCAAGGCAAAACGAGTGAGGTTTGCAAGTGGTATCCATACAACGAAAGGACCACTCGACTATGTCCACTCGGATTTGTGGGGACCAGCTCGAGTTACTTCTAAAGGTGGAGCTAACTATATGCTCACTATCATTGACGATTTCTCCAGGAATGTGTGGTGTTTCTTCTTAAAACATAAGGGAGACGTTTTCTCTACCTTCAGAGACTGGAAAGTTCAGGTTGAAAGGCAATCATGATTGGTGGTAAAGTATCTTCGTACGGATAATGGACTACATAAGGGAGACGTTTTCTCTACCTTCAGAGACTGTGAATGCATGCTTCCAAATTGACCAACTTTGTCAAATTAAGTTGCCCAACAAAATCAGATACAGCTTTCTTTGTTCAAATTGGCTACTAAATTCTTCCTTTTACATTTGACAAACCAACAATTATGGCTGCATTTCTTCAACATTTCCAACTTCATTTTTTTTCTTGATTCACACTCCTTGATTCACACTTGAAGAAATCCCTATATAAAGGAGCAAGAAATCAATTCAAATGCACCACACCAAAACCAAAACATCTCACAAAACCATCTGTTCTCTTGTAAATATATAAGAGTTTTAAACTCTTTGTATTTTTTATATTCTCCAAACGTTTTGTAAACATCGCAAAATATAGTGAATTGGTTCTCGGCTTCCTCCGCCCGTGGTTTTTCCCGATTTGGGTTTTCCACGTAAATCCTCGTGTCTCTATTTTATTTACTTTATTCGTATTTTCGTTGTGATTATTACCGTTTGATAATTTTGATCCCATTCCGCATTGAGCTAATATCGTCTAAAGTCAATTCGGATCCGTCGTATTTTACAACAATATATATATATATATATATATATATATATATATATATATATATATATATATATATATATATATATATATATATATATATATATATATATATATATATATATATATATATATATATATATATATATATATATATAGGTGAAAGGTGAGCACTAACGAACATACAGTAGTCTACGATCATTAGACATACCTGAGTGGAAATGGGATAATGTTACCATGTACTTTTTGATAAGTTTACCTAAGATATTGAAGGTCATGATTCAATATGGGTAGTGGTATATCGATTGACAAAAAGCGCACACTTCTTACCAATGAAGGAAACATGGTCGATTGACAGGTTAGCCAAGTTATACATTGATGCAATTGTCTTTAGGCATGGAGTGTCATTGTCTATTTTATCAGACATATATACTCACTTTACCTCCAAGTTTTGGGAAGGTTTACAAAGAGATTCGGGAACAAGAGTGAACTTAAGTACAACTTATCATCCCTAGACAGATACACAAAGTGAAAGGACAATCTAGAATCTTGGGGATATGCTTCGAACTTGTGCTATTGATTTTAGTGGAAATTGGGATATAGACTTCCCATTGGTAGAATTATCCTACAATAATAGTTATCATTCTAGCCTTGTTATGACACCATTTGAAAAACTTTATGGATAGAAGTGTAGAACTCCATTCCATTGGTTAGAAGCAGGAGAAAAAAACAATTTACAGGACCTGAGACAATACAACAGACAATAGATAGGATCTAATTTCTTCGAGAATGTCTAAAATCTGCATAATACCAACAAAAAAATTATGCAGACAAGAAAGGAAGCCTAATGGAGTTCTAGGTGGGAGACAAAGTTATGATTAAGGTATCAACCAAATCATAACTTTATGATGTTTAGAATGCTATATCAATGTTTGGAGACTAGTTGGCAAAAGTTCCAACTTGTCAACACCAAGTTCGTTCCTTTTGTTGAAATTTAAAATATGCGAAAACTCGAAGGTTTTCGGGTCCAAAATCTTTCACTCAACAATAAATGAAGATATATAAAGATGAAGTGCTAAAATATAAAGGAACGATGTGGAATATATAAATGACTTGAAATATAAACTTGCAGAATATTAAATAAATTGTAACGAACAAGTGCGGAAATTAAAAGACAATAATTAAACGATATGATGTAATTTGTGTTTTTCATTGATAAACAAAAGGTGTTATAGATTAAAAATTAAGCTCAAACACACTTTCTAGTCCAATATGAACTACATGGAGATCTCACAATCTCTTCAGAATCTATCTTAACTTCATGACCCAAGGTTCCTATTTATAGGCAGAGAAGATCTCTTCCAGATCTCAAGTACAATGAATAATATTAAACTATTACAAAAGTACAAGCCTATCACTAGCATACATAGACTAAGTCTTAAACTTCTGATCCTCAAATTGCTGGTAGACTTTAGTTGCTGTGCAAATCAAAGATTTGGTGAACTAACATTTTTTGTTCAGCACTACATGAATTTTGGATTCAAGACTTTACAATTTTCAGATCCACATTGAATGTTTGGAACCAACAATCTTCGGTATGGAGCAGATATTCGGTTTAAGCATGCAATGTTCGGATCTCCATGATTTTCAGTATGGCTTATGAAGATCATCGGCATCATGGCTTGGATTACATCTGAAGATCATGCATGATCTTCGGTTCCTGATTTTCGGTATGCTCCGCAATGTTCGGTACCTTAAATCTTCGGCATGCCGATCTTCACGATCTTCGGTTCCTGCTTTCAAGACCTTCGGCAGGTGCATGATCTTCAGTATCATTATGAATTTCGGTACTAGACACTAGATCTTTGGTATTGAGATATTTTAGATGCAATCTTCGGATCAACCTCGATACTAAAAGATCTTCGGTATGCGTAATGTTCTGATCAAGATCTTCGGAACTGAATATGAATTTCGGTATTGATCATGATGTTCGGCATCCACAACATCTTCGGCTTGTGATGATTTCTGGATTCCATTATTGATTTTCAGTATAGCAATTTGTTATGAATTTCGGTATGACTATGACTTGGCTTTGTGAATTTCGGACCTAAACTTGGATTCTCCAAGTTTAGTCCTCAACTGCTGATAGGTATCTCAATTCATGATAACTCTTGACTGTACCTCAATTCTTCATCATTTACACTAACAATATCCCCTAAATGGTGATAGATGTTGAATGTTTTTCATGGACTGTCCGGTGAACTTCATCATGATTCCCTCAATCTCATTGCTGAATAAACACTCAATATTTCAGAGCATTTACCCAACATATCCCCTTAAATGATGTGAAATATTGAGGGTTGGGATATTTACTTCAATCAGCAGTAGTGATGTTGAAATTCTTCACTTAGAGATAAAAAATTTCAAATCAAACTTCCAATGATAAAAGTAAAATTACAAAATTTCAAACTCAAAGAGAACTTTAGCAAGGCCTGAAATTTGGTTGTGAAAACCAAAAATCATTGCCATGTCGCTTCACTAAACTAGATCATTGATTTCAAAATTCTAAAATCCTAACTCTCACAACTAATGAGTACAGAAGTTCATAATCGAAACTGCTTACATTTCATCAAAAAGATGAAAACACTACGATCTAAATTTTGTGATCAAATTTTGAAGTAAGGAAAATTTTGAATGATCATCGAGTTGTACTGTGATCTTGGATCCCCCAAATGTTGATGGGGTCTTGGAAATTTTGAGAAAATCTTCTTGGTCAGGAATTTTATTGGAAAATTGTGATTCGTGCTATATGTTCGAAAAATTTGAAAAATTACAATTTGATGAAAATTTTGAAAATTTCATGCTGCTGAAACGTTGTTGCTGTGTTGAATGAGCTGTTGTTGCTTTGATCTCAATTGATGAAACTTTGAAGTTACCAGCTCTTCCCAAAACTTCTTGGTGCTAGGAAATATGCAAACCTTCTCCATAGAGCACGTTCAGCCTTCTAGAGCCTTGGCATTCAAATGCGACTTGGCACGCGCCTACGTTGCCGCAAGAACTGAATCTTTACAGCTCCCACTAAGAAATTGCTTCCTTCGAGAAACGAACCCTTGACTTTAGTTCTGAAATCGTTTGCTGGATCTGGATGCTGCCATTGTGCTGATACCAACAGCTGAGTCTTGGGGTGGTCAGCAATTTGCTTTCTTTGTCAGTAGTCACCTTGCTGAGTCTTGGCTTGTTAAAAGCTCTTACTTTCACCCAACTAAGTTGTCACCTCATTTTCAACTTCGATTCTTCACAATCTTTTGATAAGTTATTTGAAGTTGAGCTTGTCTCTCTTTCTTCTGATTTGAATTTATCGATGGTCATCTCTCCTTTCCATAATTTTTTAAAATTATTATTATTATTATTTTTTAATTTATTATTATTATTATTCTTTTAATTTTAATTTTTTTATGTAAATTTCTAATAGAAATTTCTGATGGAAATTTATGATGAGATTTTCTGATGAGATTTTCTAATATGATTTTCTAAAAAGTTTTCTGATATGATACTCTGATGAGATTTTCTGATTTGATATTCTAGATAGAAACGTCTGATGGAGAACAGCAACGGACTCTTTGAGCAAAATGTGGAATTTCTCAACCTAGGTGTTACTATGCATCTAAGTCTTGAAAATGATAGAAGGTTGATGTGTGGTTAGACTTTGTTGTTATGAATCACCAAAGCTTGATACAGAAATTCAATCTTCTTTGGGAAAAAGAAGTGAAATCAGTGATGAAGAAGGGAGTGATGTCACTGATGGGAAAATGGATGATGTCACTAGACAAAAAGTATTGATAAGTTAATGGGTGTGGGAGAGAGTGAAAGATGATGTTCCATATGTCTAATGGTTGGTGAAAGGGAGACATGAAAGGGATGTGTGAGCTGACTTTTCATTTTGAAAAGCATTTATTACATCCCCCAAATTGATTAAGGTTTAGAAAGTTTAAGGAGAATGTAAATTAAAATCAACATTTTTCAGCAAATATTTAATATTTTTATAGAAATTTTCAGAAAAACCGTTTTCGAACAAAGATAGCCAAAATTTGAATCACGATCATAAATTTTGTTTTCAATCTCCAACAAAGACGTTTTTTTGTCTAGAAACATATTAATGTTTAAATTACGAAAAATGTTTTTTTACTTGTCTTTACGCATTTCAGTCATTTTCGTCCTTTACGATTTTGTTTTTGTTTTAGCGGAAACAAAATTGAGCACAATAGCATCTAAAGAACCGATAGCAGGTTTTTAAAGTTTATAAAAGCCATATGGCCAGCTCTATGACTCTAATACCAATTGTTGAAATTTAAAATATGCGAAAACTCGAAGGTTTTCGGGTCCATGATCTTTTGCTCAACAATAAACGAAGATATATAAAGATGATGTGCTAAAATATAAAGGAATGATGCGTAAAATATAAATAACTTGAAATATATGTAAGAACCCGAAAAATTTGGTAAAAGTTGTAAAATGAACATATGAAAAGTTGGGATTGAACGAGGGCGTAATAGTAAAATTTGCAAAAAAGGGCAAAATGGTCATTTAGCATACCAACGGCTTAAATGTAAAGAAAATGTGATGTTGTGATAAAAACGAAAGAAAACAAAACTTAAAATGATCTAAAATGAGTTTTGTGCCATTTTGGGACAAAATAGAACTTGAGGGACTAAACTGTCAATTGAGCAAAGTTAGGAGGTATAAAAAGGAGAAAATATCTCCTTAATGATCAGAAGTTGAGGAATTCTCCAGAGAAATCGTGAGAGTTCCAGAGAGAGAGCTAGGATGATCGGGTCTTGAGGTTTTTTTTGAAGAAATTGAGCATGGTTTTGATGATTAAAGCTTAGGTTGATGAGTTCCAAGCACAAACAAGGTAAGAATCCATTCTTTTAGCTAGAAAAAACCTATTTAAGGTTCTTGGCTGATTTTTATGAAAAGAAGAAGGAGTGAAGAATGAAATCAAATGTTTGATTTTCGGATGGAAATTTGTCCTATGTTGTATAATTCGTAGAAAAATCATACGCTGTCCAGATCAGGCGATTCCAGTGCCCATGCTTTCGTCTCGATGTCTCTTTCATTTCATCAGTTGGGGTTCAGACTTCATTCGGTTGTTTTCTAGGGTTTTGAACCCGATTTCCATGAGTATGATTTTTGTGTCCAATTGTGTTGTGAAATTCTTGTAAAAGCGTGTATTCACTGGATTTTTCTGAAATTTTGTGTGGAGAAGAACCTTGTCATGAGCCATACTCGACCAAAAGGGATTGACTCAGTTCATTGTTTTGTTTTGGACTTTGGTGTGTGCAATCCGACCTCCACAGATTGGTTACTGCACACCTAGGTCAACTTGTGGGATTTTTAATTACCAAATGGTTCATATTTTAGGTCTGAAAATTTGAGGAGAAGTCCATCCTCATGTCTAGTGTGTTCCATCCAGAGGGCTAGATCTAATTCCATTAGGAAGCTAGGGTTCCAATGTCTTCTCTTTGACTGAACCAGAATTGTAGCTGTGCATATTGTCCTTGTTGCACGATTTTTAATTCTCAGTTGGCTTATGCTTTGATTTTGATATTTGGATGAGAGTTTTATCTTCATGTCTAGTGTAACTCGTCCAAAAGGCTTGACTTATTTCCTTTCAGAAGTTAGGTTGTTGGACCAATCTTGTCAAGCTATGCTGAGTTGTGACAGAAATGTTGCTGCTCATTTCCTTCATATTGTGTGATTGTTAATTCTTAATTGGTTTTTCTTTTGGGTCTGAATTTCAGAGGGTAGCCTCTTGGTTATATCTAGTATGCCTATGTAAGAGGGTTTTCCTTGATTCCCTTCCCAAGTGGAATGGAATTGGTGATTCCTCCGTTAATCCAGATTTGTGACAGATTGCACTGTCAATCTTGTCACTTATTTTCTAAGGTCATAGAGTGTGATTCAAGTCTCGGTATATTCTTGAGACTTGTCATGTATTGTGTCTATTTTTCAGAATGTCTAAGTTTGTGCCATTCGGGTTTCTGAGTTGGGAGTTATGGTCAATTCTTTGACCATGCGTCTTAGATGTTAAAATCTAAAAATGAGTTAATAATGTGATATTAATCTATTAAGATGTAGATTAATAGGTCTTTAATTGTTACTAAGGCCTAGCTTGTATTAACTAGAATATTAAATGAACTCCTTAGGTATTAAGGAGTAAAGTAGAAGGAAAGGAAAACACAACGGGAAGAAGTGATCCTAGTTAGACTTCTCTAACTAGCCAAGGTGAGTAATGTGTGGATTTTTTTAGTACATAGCAAAAATGGGTTTTATACAAAGAAAGGAATTTTATATACAATGTTTTGGGAGTCAAAATGGTTTTATGAAAATTGAAATGGTTTAATGGAAATGGAAATGGAAATGGCTTTATGGAATCGGAAATGGTTTTGTGAAATAGGAAATGATACTTTGAAATAGTAAGTATAATGTATACAAAAGATAAATGAGAAATACAATGAATTAATAAAGTGATTGAGCCCTGTTGATGAGTTAAGAAGTATCCGGATAAAGATCACGGCCTGCTGCGGTAGGGGTGGTCAAAAGACACTACTGGGATGGTACCTCCCGTCGCGAAGTAGTTGTCTAATTGGTACCTTGATGGATGAATTCGTTTCATGCTATCAGGGGAGGAGTTATACGGGTGCGTCTCGTATATAACCTACGGGTGCGCTCGTAGGAACAGGCTATCAAATGTGAAAAAATACCTATGGGTGCGCTCATAGGAAATTAAATAATATGAAAATTTGGATTGTTTGAAATATGAAAAATTATTTTGGGTCTAAAACCCATATTACTCACGAGGCTTTATGCCTTACGTATATTTTTTTAATGCTATGTACTCAGGTGATCAGGAAAGGACTTAGAAGAGTCGAGCGTGGGACAGTAGTTTCGTTGTGTCAAGAATGTAACAAAATATTTAAATTGTGGTAATGATGCGGAATAGTAATACCCCATAAGTATAACTAAATGTTTTGTATTATAAAGTCTTAGTGAAAAAAAATTTTTGTGTGAAAATGGGGTGTTACAATATAAACTTGCGGAATATTAAATAAATTGTAAAAAACAAGTGCGAAAATTAAAAGACAATAATTAAATGATTCTCTCAACCTTTCACACCATTCTCTCAACCTTTCACACAATTTTCTACCCATTTAAAAATCACATCATTCTCTCAACCTTTCACACCATTATATAGTTTTGTAAAAAATGGCAGGCAACGGAAATAGCAGGCTTCCCGCATGGACTAGAAGAGAAGATGTGGCTTTGACAAAAGTCTGGGTCGCCACCACCGAAGAAACAGATATGACATCCTTCCGTTCATTCTGGTTTCGTGTGGAGGAAGAGTTTCACACAAATTTGGGCACGGTTCACTATCAGAGTAACCATATGCTTAACGCTAAATAAAAAGATTTGAAAAGATAATTGGTACAATTTAACCAAATTTACGTAAACTTATCTTTCAACCGACCTGACGTGACAAACGATGATCAGGTCGTGGAACAAGCCTTACAATAGTATCTAGTGACACACAAAGTGAGTTTACGCACATAGAATCGTGGAATGTTATGAGAGAGACACCTTAGTTTTTTTCTAGGTTCTAGTATTTAGGTTTACTAGTAATTAGGATTTATTTTCTCGTAATTATGATTTAATTTCTCGTATTTAGGATTTAATTTTCCGTATTTAGGTTGGTTTTTTTTTGTAATGATGTGTTTTTTTAATTAAATTTTATTTGACTTTTTAATTTTATTTAATATGTTTTTATTTTATTTGGAATATTAAAATAAATGTTATATGAATTTTTTAATTAATAAATTAATTTAAAAATAAAAAATCTGATGTGGGATTGTGGGTTGGGTACTGCTTCCGTGGATGAAAGATAGAGAAAGATGAAGAAAGATAAAAGTGAATAGAGAGAAAAAAGCTGACATAATAAAGTGAATTCAGTGGGTTTGGTGTGTACTACTCCCCCAACCCTAATACTTTCTCATTTCCCTATAAGTCAATTTCTCACATATATTGCCGATAATATATATTAATCGTTTGATAGTTTTTCAAACAAAATTACAGATAACTAACTAAATAAATATCTAGTATTTTGATAGTATTCTAACAATATCAAATGGAGGAGAGAATCTTATCTCGGGCAGGGAGGGAAAGTTACGTGAGAGGAGTTTTTTGGTGTAGTCCAAGCCCCACAATACCACAAACAGTGTGGATAACAAATATAGTTGTTAAAGGGGTGTTCCACGGTGTTGGTATTCCTAATTCCAACGTGATTCTTTCGCATCTCTTTTATGCCGATGACGCCATATTTATAGGTGAATGGTCTAAAAGTAACATAAATAATCTGGCGAGAATCCTCAAATGCTTTTATGCTTCTTCCGGGTTAAAAGTGAACTTTAATAAATCCAAAGTTTTTGGTTTGGGCGTGGAGTTGATTGATGTAGAGAGATGGGCGGTCCCGCTAGGTTGTGCTCCGACTTCTCTTCCTTTCATTTATCTTGGCATTCCTGTGGGTGATAACATGAACCTCAAAAAGTCTTGGAAACCGGTTATTGATAAACTTAAAGCTAAATTATCTGGGTGGAAGTCAAAAATCCTTAGCTTCGGTGGTCGTCTTACCCTCGCTAAGTCTATTTTAGGTAGCCTTCCTACCTATTTCCTGTCAATCTTTGCAGCCCCGATAGGTGTCCTTAGCGAGTTGGAGAAAATCAGAAGGAATTTTTTGTGGGGAGGAGCCGATGCCGGGAAAAAAATTAACTGGGTTTCTTGGGACAAGATTTTGGCACCTAAGGCGTGTGGTGGGCTAGGGTTGGGCTCTATTAAGGCTCTTAACTTGAGTCTTTTAGCTAAATGGCGTGTTAATTTCAAATTACATCAGGGGGCTTTGTGGACTTTGATTATTGGTGGCTTCCACAACACGGGCAATCCTAGTTCCTTTAGATGGATGTCTAAAGGTACGTCTGGGGTTTGATGTAACATTCTGAAAAGTAAAAAACGGCTCGAAAGATTAAATATTAGTGAGGATGAGGTGATTAGACTGGATGAGGATGGTTTCGGTTGGAGTTCGGATTTCATGACGGAAGACAAATTTTGTGTGGCTCTTTTGAGACATAGAATTGATCGTTCCTCTCACTTAATTTGTGATGGTTTTTTCCGTTGGGACAATTGGGTCCCCTTAAAGGTTCTTTGTTTTGTTTGGAGAGCTCGACTGGATCGTATCCCTTCGGCACTGTCATTATCTTTTCGTGGTATTCCCGCCATTTCCTTGTGCTGTACTGCTTGCATTGCTGGGGAGGAATCTACTGATCATTTACTTGTTTGCTGTCCTTTTGCGAAAAGAGTGTGGCGTTCCATTCTTGTTTGGTGTAATTTTCAGCTTAATGAGTTCAATACAGTGGTGGAAACGGTTAATTTTGCTGCCAAATGGGGTAGTAATGTAAAGAAAAGTAAAAAGATCATCACCTCTATCTTTTATGGTACTCATTGGTGTATTTGGCGTGCCAGAAATGACAGGCTTTTCAATTCCAAGATGTGCAATCCGGAGAGGGTGGTTGATTCGATTAAAGCTTTGGTTTTTGTTTGGATTAAGCACAGAGGTGGAATTTTGTCGTTGGTTTGGGAGGATTGGTTGCTATCTCCTCTTTCTATTTTGTAACTGTTACTGTTTCTTTTATTTCTTGGCTTTCCCGGCTTGTGCCTTGCTAGCTGTGGCGGCCCTTTAATAATATTCGCCGTTTCCAAAAAAAAAAAAAACAAATATAGTTAATTCAATTAAATAAGTGTATACATCTGCTGCATCCGTGATTTACAATGATGCTTCTTGAACGTGGGACTAAACATCATTTACCAATGCCCAAGCGGCGGCGACGTTAAGTTTGGTTGAGATAATATATACTACTAATGTTTTTTATCGCATACTTAAGTTGTAAATTAGGAAATTCGATTGAATCATTTTATGTGTTTGATTACCTTTCCATTAGGTTTCTTTTATGTAAAAAGAACATAACAGTAAATAAGGCAGTTTACCCTATAAAGTAGGAAAGAGATAAGTGCAAAACAATAAAAAAAAAGTCATTTCCATAAATAAGCTTTCGTCAACACTCCCTCTCAAGATAAAGAATACTCTCAAGATAAAGAATATATGTCAATAATTCCCTAAATGGTTTTAGTTAACATGATTGCAAGTTGGTTCTTCGATGCTTTGCTTTGAAGGCTAATTGTTTATGTCGAGATGATATTTGATAAAGTGACGGTCCATCTCTCAATGTTTTGTTCTCAATGTTTTGTCCAATCATGTAAAATTGGGTTATTGACTATTTTAACAACTGCTTGATTGTCACAGTGAAGCATTATACAATTGGTTTGATCAATTCCACGATCTTGTAGGATTCGTTTTATCCATAACAACTCATACACATTATAGACCATCCCACAGAATGCAGCTTCTACTATCAATCTGGCAGCCACTTTTTGTTTTTTACTTCTCCATGTACCCAAATTGCTTCCTACAAAGGTGAAATATCCTGATATGGACTTCTAATAACACGCTTTGATATTGCATATTTTACGCGTTATTGGATAGAGTTTTAGTTGTTTTATTATTATAAAATGACCAATATTGCTCATCTTTAGTGCAAGTGTGTCTTATGTGTACTTTTAGGTAAAATGCAGGGTTTTAAGTGCAAAATGGAGGAAGATGGAGATAAGAAACGAGGATAAGGATAAAGAGGAGCTCGCGACCCGGGGAAGTCCTCTTTGCTGCGCCGAAATGAGATAAAAACGTGATTTGAAACGACTTGAAATTCAAAGCGCAAGGGGAATCGAGGATAAGTCAAGAATTGTGGCGCGAATACCATTAGTTGGGGGCGCAGACCGTCAGATTCCATAACTTATAATAGAGGTCTCTAGGTTGAATTTCAGGGGGTGAAGACTGATCCATCGAGTGAATCTCTAGCATCTTTGACTCAAATTCGTAGCTTTTTCAGTTTTACACTTATAGTTGGTTAGATTTACGTTTATTTGCAACATTTTAGTTTTGTAATCTCTATTGTGCTACGAATATTCCGCATTCAGGAATTTCTCTAATCACAGAAATCTGGTTTTATGTTTAGGAATAAGCATTTGGCTCCTATTTCAGTTTTGGTTTTTGGAACAATTGTTATTTGAGTTTATTTTATGAAAGATTTGGTTTTTGGCAAGATTGGTGTTGGATCTATAGTTTATGCTTAGATATTGTTTGGTTGATGTTTTATGAGTACTTTGAGTTTGTTTTGGGATCAAAAGTGTAGTAATATACACCTGTTATAGAGCGATGCTATAGAGTGACACTATAGTACGATCTTGTTATCGACACAAGTGTGCCAACCACGAACTCCTTGGTTCGAACCTTACTTACCCTAACTGTTGGATAGTAAGGTTTTTATCTTTAACTTTGACTGCATCAACGACTACGACGTGTTAAAAGTCGGCGCTGTTGTCGAGGAGTTGTGCGCTTGACACCATGTGTCAAGATTTTTATTTTTCCGTTTTACTGTTTTCTTGAGCACACACACTTTGGGTGTGCGTGCACGTTGTGTGAGTAGTCATCACCGCTGCTTTTTGACCCTAAAATCGAAAGGACTGCGAGAAAGAATCGAGTTATTCGACGTTTTTCAACATGCAGCCTGACGATATTTTGATTGAGGATGTTACTGATGAGCTTCAAAGCGAGGTAATGGGGGGACAACCAACTGGTCCTTAGGTTCAATTAAGATGAATGAAGCCTCGGTAAGTGGTAGCGGTGAACAATGCAGGGACACCCTTATACAAGTAGCACAACGTGTTCAACCAGCAATACAACCACCACCCAATCCTCGTGGACCCAATGGAGTGACCGGGTCGACTTGGGGAGCACAAAATCGCAATGGCGCTCCACGTTAATGCCAACTGCAACAACCTCAGCAGCAAAAGCCACAACAACAAATACTGCAACAACAGAACCAAGCTCATATAGGAGACTTGGAGTACGAAGAGGAGGATGAGGGCTAGATGCCAAACTACAATCAAGGAAACTAGTGGAATCAAGGTCGAGGACCTCGATTAAACCATAATCAGAACTGGTAGGGACAACATTATTACAATAATGGTTTATATAATGATGGTAATTTCGTTCATTCCCTTTATTTTCAACAACCGATCGGGCAATCGGTTGCGTTGTATTTCCAACCTCAGGAATACGATGATGCATCACCAATATTCTTCCCTGAGGGGAATGAAGATCAGGTCGAGATTCGACCTCAACTGTTGGTCGTTCTACCCGAATTTAAGGGTTATAAGCAAGATGACCCTTACAATCATTTGTACGAATTCTTGGCTATTGCCAACGCGAACATCCCACGTTGTGCTAATCGCTATTTTTTAGACTGCGTTTATTTCCATTTACTTTGAAAGACAAATCCAAGTACCGATTTACATCGCTACCTCTCAATAGTATTACTACTTGGGAGCAGTTCCAAACAAAATTTTTGTAGGAATATTATCCGGCCAGTAAGACATCAGAGGTACGCAGAGCAATTCAAGACTTCAAGCAGAAATCGCAAGAGGAGTTCCATGATGCCTTCGAACGTCTGAAGGAGTTACTCCATTCATGCCCTGATCACGAGTTCTCAGGCTGGCAATTAGTCAAAATTTTCTTTGATGGGCCAAGCAATGATCGATGCCTCATCTGGAGGCACGATCATGATGCATGACAACAATACAGCCTAGAGATTTTTGGAGCAACTAAGAAACGGGTCCAAGACCAACTAGTCTGCAAAGAAAAGAGACACCACTACCTCTACCACAGCAGTTGCGGAGAGTGACAATCCTTGGAAAAAGGAGGTGCATGCAGAGATAGGGGCTATAGGAAAGAAGTTCAAGCACCTGCTCTTGGCACTCAGGGACGAGAGTGGAGCATATGTACTGTATGGCCAGACCATCTGTAACACCTGTGCCGAAATTGGCCATCACTATGATAATTGCACAATGACGCACGATGAGGTCAGCCAGATTCATGGGCATGAGCAGTCTCGTAATACGCCCCGGTCGTTCAGAAACAACAACCAAAGATACAATAATGACCGACAAGGGAATCATCAACAACAAGGATTGCAATAACAAAAACAGCCTCCACCAACAAAGATAATACCTTCAGACGATGAAGAATTTAACAATAAGCTGGATAAGTTGTTAGAATTCCTCGTTGAAACGCAGTAAGCAGAGGAAACAAACTCCCATTCACTTCTGAGAATGGGGAGTCATTTTATCAAGTTGGGCGAAGCGATAAAGCAAGATGAAGACAAACTCTGCCAGGCCTCTAAAGCAAGTTCATCATAACCAAGGAAAGAGCAACAAGTAAACGAGGTAATCACACTGAGAAGCAGGAAAAAGGGGGATAACAAGGTAGCTGCTCCACCTGTTGATGACGATAGTGATGTGGAGGTCATCTTCGACGAAAAAGATGAGCTCGAAAAGAAGTCAAAGGAATAAAAGAAAGCTGTGAGGAAACCGGAGGTGAAAATTGAGGCAGGAGAATCAAGTGGCACCACTCCGTATCCAACAGATTTGGAGAAGCCAGAAGTATGCCCTTTTTGAAAGAGGGGTGTAACGTCCCAAATTCCGTAATAAAACTTTGTTTTAAAAATAGTTCAAATACATAATACGGGTTATAAAATAGAAACCATCCAGTTAAAACTTGGTACTTAAAAACATATAAAATCATGTTTATCAAAAACGTTTACAACCATTATCCAGCGGAAGACTTGGATGCCAAAACCTCAGATGCGATACCTGAAAAACAGTTCGGGTGAAAGAGTAAGCACAAAGCTTAGTGAGTTCCCAAAAATACCACACAATCCATCACATAAAACACAATCACAAAAGGTATCTGAGCTTGCCCCGAACAACCTGGCTCTTAGGCTCACCCCGATCCGCTTCGGCTAAGAACTCACGAGCTTGCCCCGTTCCGTCCGTCACCGAATCAACTCATTCTTTGATCTTCGGGTGCCCAGGTACGACCAGTCATGCATCGTCCTTTATTATCCAGAAACCCTTAGACCGATCGATCATTATTTAGTCGCCAGAACAAATCCAACGACTATCACATATAATCACAAAAGTTTAAGCATACAGCCTAACCCATCGGGTTCCTATTACCAACCATGCAACCAAATAACGTAAGGCACGCCCAGCTAACACACATTACTACACATAGTAATTAAGGCTACTTATGCATGCAACTTCACCCATAGTATAGTGAGAAGACTCATCTGATCCGCAACCGCAAGCTAGACAGCAGTCCATGCGAGTATCCTTAGATCCCGACAATACGAACTTCCTAGCTAGGGTAAACTTCACTTAATAAGTCTTAACCCCAAACAAGATAAACTTCTAAGACCGGTACCCCGAATCCTCAAGTTTGACCAAAAGTCAAACCGGTCAAAAAGTCAACAGTCAAAGGGCAAAGTCAACGACAACAGCCAGTTAGTGTTGCTATCTTTCCAAGATAGCATTGCTAACTATGAACAATCCCAAAAACTTCATTAAGCTCTTAATCTATTTAGCCAAGGTGTCAACTCCTTCCCGATCTTATCCAAAATGACTATTGACCTATAAAGTTGCCACCTTTATGATCATACATGCCCAACACTCAAAACCTAAGTCCCAAAAACTCAAAACTAGCCAAACAACCCAAGAGAGCTTGGCTTACTCTCTAATCTGACTTAATGGCTCTATAAATGCTACAAGAAGCATAATGGTCAGAACTTTCCTAACAAGTTCCAAAGACCAAACCAAAAGGGGGCTAAATATCCATTTCCACCATCACAAACACTAGATCAACCTTGCAGATATAAAATGAATAAACTTTATACTCACAGAGGTCCAGAAATGCAGATCTTTATGACTCAATCTTGGAGAATACCTTCTAGCAACACCATGCACCTTCTTTTCTTCAAGAACCTTCTAAAATAAGACCAAAATCAGCAAAATCACTCCAAGGAGGCTAGAGAGAGATGAGAGACGTTTTTGGGAGCTTAAATGTAGCTAATGGCGGCTACCCTAGGGTTTGTCACCCTTATATATGGCCCATAACTCGAAATCTAGGGTTTTGGCCCAAACAGAGAGGTTAGCGTCGCTAACCTTATGTTAGCGATGCTATCTAGAGATCGTGCCATCCCACAAACCTGTGAACTTATCGGTGCTAACCGATAACTTAGCAATGGTAACCTACTTAGCGACGTTATTGACTCGCCTAGGTCGCCATGCGGTCAAAAATAAGAAAAATACCTAACACACACACCATCACAGTGGTAGTCAGGGTCGATCCGCAGGAGTTACGTGGTCAAGTCAGGTGACAGATTACCAACTATAGTGTCACGCTATAGTCAGAGGACTTAGTTTCTAAGCTTTTGACTACTAATCCCAGAAAACATAAACTGAAACAATTCCAACCAAACATAAACTTAAACTAAACTCCAAACAAACCTAGTCACTTACTGAAATCAGAAGTACATCTCTAATTCAGAAGCAAACAAAGGCAAACAATCAAACATAAACCAAGGCATAAACTAAACCAATAACTAAGGTCCAACTGAACAGTCACTGGCTAAAGTTCAACCCACAAGGCTAACCCTAGTTGGCTACTGAAATCAGCAAAGGAATTTAGTCCAAACAAGGTCATACAAACATCCAAACACCAAACAACAAGCACAATCCAATATCAAGCATAAAATACCAAAAAAACCACAATTACTCATAACCAAATGATTATCATAAACCAAACTCAGATCCACGAGTACAAACAGTAACCAAATGATTCAAAAACATACACTAAAGCCTAATATCAGTGGTTGTCACTCCCAAAGATACTAGCTACTGAATTCTAACTATCTAGCTAAATGAAAATAAATTCTAAAACATAGAAATACCAAATATGAAGTTGCAGAAGCTTAATCTCGGAGTCAAAGAGCCTTGAGGTCGATTTTTCACCAGGTTTTTGCTCGGGTTTCAGCTGAAAAAGCCTCTATTTATAGTTGCAAAATTCTTGCGGCCGCGCCGCGCATTTATGGTTTCCACAGCCTTAGATCCGCGTCGCGCCTTCTTGATTTCCACGGCGTGCGTATGTATTTTCCTGATTTTGCCTTCTTCTTCAAACTTCCTCCAATTTGCACGCTTTTGGTCCCTGTTTTCATTATTTTCTTCCAAACAAGTACTGGCACGAAAAGTGAGAATACCATGATATATATGATATAATTTCACTAAGAATAGGGCTCAACAACGACTAAAATATGTAATATCACTAGACGTTGTCAGTTATTCTCAAACTTAGCGGCGCTAACTACATATTTTCCCAAAATCCCATTTCTTTTAACATTAAACTTGGACATTTTGGGGTTAGGGTCTCACAAGGGGGCCTTAGATGGAAGAAATGTGGGAGTTATTCAGCCAGGTAAAGGTCAATATTCCGTTGGTTAAGCTCATCAAGGAGGTTCCCGCATATTCTAAATTTCTGAACGATATGTGCATTCAAAAGCGAAAACTTCAAGCATACCTTCCTAAGAAGATTGAGCTGATGGAATACGTCAATTCTATTATTTTGGACAATCTACTCCCCAAGATGAAGGACACATGAGCTCCGTTGATTTCAGTAGGCTTAGGAGATGTCCTTGTCAAGAAGGCATTGATTGACTTAGGTGCTAGTGTTAACATCCTCCCAGGGCAACTATTTTGTAAACATGAGTTTGCAACCCTGGAGAGCACCGACGTCATCTTGCAATTGGCTAAAATGGTTAGACGCTGGTATCATATACCCTATTTCTGACAGTGACTAGGGCAGCCCTACGCAGTCTGAAATTATTGTAGTTGATACGAAAGACAGTAACAAGGTTTCCACGTGACTCGTCACAGGATGTTTCTTATAGGGAGCTCATGCTCGAGTGTCGCTATACTCCGGAGGCTGACGACCCAACAGACCTCCATGTGACATTCCGACTAGGTGGACAGAGCCGACGGTGCACGATTCAAGACTTTGCCAGGCGTGCCGGCATCTACACATAAGAGGAAGTGAACAATCTGTTGAGTAAAGAATTTGATCAAAGATGTTATATGGAGAATGACTCAAGCAATAAAACAAACAAACAATAATTATAACGAAGCACAGATGAATATGGGAAACAAGGAGTCGAATGATTTGATTTCACTTTGTAGGTTTTACAATAATGGTGATTATGAAGCACACTCGACCCAGACACGATATCCTGATATTTATACGTGATCAGGATATCGATTGTACAAAAGATGCAATAGTACAAAAAAGAATATTCTAACAAAGTACTATCCAATGGGGGCACAACAACGTGCAACGCGTAGCCTGACATATGCGTATGCTGTTTGGATAAGGTTGTTACTTGAGCCTTCGGATCCTCCAGCACATGACCTTCGGATCTTCAGACTGAAATGGACACATTCACATGGTTAGGACCTTCGGATGGGAGAACACACTTCAGCCTAAAACTGACTCCAACAATCTCCCCCTTTGTGTGAAGTGGTATCCGAACCCTTTTAGCAGTAATGCTTTTTGTATGCATCCTCCATGCAATTTCTTATAGCCATCCACTAATCGAGGTGTTCTTTAAGTTTCTTCTTTTCAACGACAGCATTGATCACACATGTGTATGCATGACCAATAGCATTCATTATCACCTTTGAAGGATAAGACCCTTGAAGTCTACTTCAAAGAATTTCCTCACAATCTGCTTATCTCGTGTTAGACCCTTGTAAACAATTCCCCATGGTTTGTCAAGAATCTCCCCGTCTTTGAATGTATCCAGATTTTTCACTATGCATACATGAGGAGCAAGGGTCTTTCCGAAGCAGTTGGCAACTTCAATATCGTATTCAACAAGGTGTTTTATATAGTGTAGCAAAAATCCAGATATTAATTCCCTTGCATTGTTGAATATAACTGCCGTAGGAGCCAGATAAGCAGGAGCATCCTTCATCAGATCCAGTATCACTATAAGATCATGAGGGTTCGTGATCGGAAAGTGAGCAACCGAAAATTTTGATTCGACTTCGTTTGATCCCCGAAGGACGACAAAGTCGAAATTTTGAAAGAATTTTTCAAAAATCTCTCATTCTTTGATGGAAATCAACTTGACGATCCGTTTGTTGCTCCATACATCCTAAGGATCTTGAATAAATGTGGCATGGAAGCGTATATTTCTCATTATGAATGATTCCATCTGATTTTCTCTTAAAGTTCGGACGAACTGGAAGTATGAGAAAGTCTTTGGATTGTATGAGATGTCAAGTTGTTGATTAATGGTGTTTGCTATTGAAAATTTTTCCAAGGAAAGGCGGTTAAATACTTCATAGTCTCCGAAGCCATGTGCAACGATTTGTTCGGCATTCTAGACTTTGTCTATTGGCCGCATGTCTTCTTTTCTATCTCGAGCCAAGGAGTTAATAACAAGCATTCGGGTGAATTCGTCTTCCCTTTGCTTTTGTGTCTGCTCCTTGCTTAGTTCTATCAGCACACGCTTCCCCCTGTCACCTGCAGGTCTTGAGCCCGAAGTACCGGCACCCGAAGATCCTGACCCCGATCCAAGTGTGGAAGTGATTGTTGAGAAGGTAGGACCCGAAATATTTGGGTTGATGACTATACCATTTCAGACATTCGGATTTTGCAGTAGAGGTCGTCCGAAGGTAGGAGTAGGAGAGATTATGGTAAGAGTGGCAAATGTTGTTGCTGTTGTTGTTGTTGCTGTAGTTGTCATCGCTGCTGAAAAGGCATGGGACCCTGAACCGCTGGCTTCTCCCCCTTACGAACGATGAACCGAAGATTCAGGTTGAGCAGATACGCGGGGTCCCATTTGGGCAGGTTAAGGCTGTCGAATGCGATGTACAACTTGAAGAAGAGGTTAAAGAACGTTCTTCAAGTCACTGGCAATATTGTTGGGTATCGTAGAGTTTGTTTTTCTGATTTCTTCGGCAAACTTGTCAACCGAAGTGGCAGGCTGAGCCGCTGTCAGTTCTGCAATCTTGGCATTTTCCGTTTCCAACTCGTTCTCAAATTGATTATTGTATTGCATATTGAGGGATTAAGTCTCAGTCCGAAGTCCTTCAAAAGACTTCATTAAATCAGTGTTTGAAGACTCAACCCTAGCAATCAGATTTGAAATTCATTTTTCGGTTGCCTCATGGAGCAACCTATGCCGTGTTTCCACTTCGGTTACCGCTGTGTTTAATTTTTGTTGCAGAATGATTTAGATGCTAAGATGTTGACTCAAAACCTTCTGCTCGGACTCCTGAATCATCTGTTTAATCTTCTCAGGAATATCTGTCTTTGCTTCGTCAACATTAGTCATCACGTTGACTTCGGTCATCCATGGTAATTGGAGCCATATGATAAGCATCGAGCTTGGTGTTGAGAGTTTTGTATTGTTTTGTTAATACAAAATCCTCATCATTTAAATCTTCATCATATGGGTCATCCATGGTAATTGGAGCCATATGATAAGCATCGTATTCTTCCTCTAAAATTGGTGGTGGCCGATGTGATGAGGTTGAGTTTATCCCGAATCCCTCTTGAAATTAAAATTCTGGTAGAGATATATCCATACCAGAAGTTGGGAAGTTGAACAATGGATCAGAAGATGTATTGAGAGGTTCTGAAGATGTGGTGGTTCTGTGGTGGTGATTAGTTCGGATGTATTTATGGTAGAGGTTATTGGTGTTTCTGAAGTTGTTGATAAGGGAGGAACATCAGAAGATGAAGTTTGAACACTTGTGGAGAGAGGAGTGGAAGTAGTAATGGGTTCAGAGGAGATGGGTGCGGATGTCATTGGTTCGGAAGGTATGGCTTCAGATGTAGGAGTTTCAGAAGTTATAGGTTCAGAGATTGGTTCGGAAGTTGGTGGTGTCGGTATCGTAGATGTGATTGGAGTAGTAGAATGTGGAGGTGAAGGAATTTGAGTTTCATGAACAGGTGAGTCTTGAGGATTATCTTCTAGGGTGGCTTCCACAGAGACAGTTCGGTCCGGATCTTAAGAGTCTTCGATAACTACATTTTGTTTTGTTCTTAATTACCTTTGGGCCACTAGGCTCGCCTGCTTTCTTCTTCTTACCCTTCGGACGTGAGGCACCTTCGGCTTGGCGCTCAGCAGCCAAGTCCCGAACAGGGTAAGGAAGAGTGAGAGTTGTTCGGTACATGTTTATGACAGTGTTGGGCATTGGGACTTTTGAAATCATGGATGGTGGAATTTGGGCACAGAATCTAGTTTGATTCTCCTCAACAGGTCGAATACCAATATCGCCATAAGTCATAAGAGGAAGAGTAGGGTCATATGGAAAGGCTAACCTTTGGTAGGCATCGTAGACAATGATGGCCCATCATCTTGCATTAGATACTTCGGTCCCACGTTTGGGGTGATTAACATGGGAGCAGAAATCAGCCTATAAGATTGATGCAAAGTCCACCCTCTCATCATAGAAAATTCCATATAGCAATCCCATGAATGTCTAGCTTGCTGAATCCAGACCTGAAGTTCTACCAGAACTGAGAAGATGCCGAAGAAAATTTTCCATAATCCAAGGAGCTTGTTCTTCTTAAAGGTGCCGATAGTCTGGAGTTCTGGTGTGTATCCCATGGAGTTGAACATCTCCAGAATTTGTTCAGTAGAAGGGACAACAGGATTAGTAGGAATGGGAATCTGAAGAGCTCTTGCAAAGCGAGCCTTGGTCAGATTGAGGCGTTTGGTCGTGTTGTCTGGCTGAATGGTTTCATAAGTGACTGATTCAGCCACGTTTTCAGCATTGTTGATAACAATGGAGGTGTAATGTGCCCTGAACACCAGCGTAGCCAGAACAGCCGGGCTAGCAATTAAGGCGTAACTAAGAACAGAGTTCTTCAAGCATTCCACCAGTGCATCATAAGGTTTTAGGTAGAGTTTTGAATCAGACCTGAGAAGATAGTTGGAGGATTGAGATTTCAGAATCGGAACAGACAGAGCTTTTCAGGATTTTGAGATGACGCGTCATGAGTAGCAGCCAAGAAAAAGATGATGAACAGTAAGAGCTTTTGGAAGTAGTTTGTAGAGGGAATTTGAAGGATTTGATCGCGTAAAAGATGAAACGGTGTAGGCGTGTGGTATTTATACTGTTTATGGTCCCAAGGGCATTAAATGCGCATGCCAAAGGGTCCACTAAGAGTATGCCACGTCAACGACGTAACGTTCCACTACCCCTGCAAAAGTGGAAACGGCACTGTGTAAGTCATGATGATTTAAAAAAAAATTAAAAATGAACCGCCATTTTCAGAGATCTTTTGTTAGGATTTTGCGTAATTTGAGGAACCATGATTAGATCTCAACTGAACGCTCATAAATTCGAAGGAATGTTTGTCTCTATATTTATCATAAATACGACCAATCATTTATCATTAAATGCCTTCGGATCAGTGAAGAAGATCATGAGAGACATTTGACAATGTGTATTGAACTCTCTCGAGTGATGCAACCCTTCGGATGATTACCGAGTTGTCTTCGGATGAAGACAATCAAAAAGAGCGAGAACGATAAGGGTCATCACTTAAGCAATAAAAAGAATTTTCTATAAGAGTAAACAAAGACTTTTGACATTTCTTCCTTGAGATTTATAAAACCAAGATTTAGCATTTTAGTATTCAGATGCATTCGGATCATGTTGGAAGTTCATTTTTCAATCTGAAGCATGTGTGGTTGAAAATCAGTCAAAAAATGTCTAAGTCTAGCTACCCAATGTTACATCAATTTCGCATTTTGCAACATATTTTTAGTTTTTTATTGATAGTTTCAAAGTTTCCTTGCAAGAATGAGGTTAGCAACAACTACGTTAAAATTGAAAATATTTTTACTTTTATTTGAGCATCCGAAGCCAGTTTGAAATTTTGGTTTGATCTTAGAATACATTTTGAAAAACTTATCCCATTTCATCAGTCGAAGTATTTGGATACGTTTCCCTAATGACAAGCCTTTGGGATTCGTACACTACATCAACTTTTGTCATTGAAGAAAGATTACTTGAGATGTTCATACTCTCTAGAAGGTACTCGACTATGTTATAGGAGCTCCTTGTATTTTCATTTAAGAAATAATAGTATGCCTTTGAGTGGTGATTTTGTTCCATACATTTTCTTTGCACTCTTTTGTTTTACTTTAAGCTTTTGATTTTGAGATTCACCTTTGGGTACTTGTTTTTCTCTTTTTAGGATTTCATCCGAAGAGTATTCTTTTTGAGACTTTGTCACATAAATCACTTGATGGTGCATTTGAAACTTTGTGTAACCTTTTTTATCAACTTCGTTTAGCTCAATTTAAGAACAGAAGTAAAAAAGTATTCTGAATTTTATTATTAGTCATTGCAAGTGTCATTTGTCAAGAAAGCTTCGGAACATGTTTTTATCCTGAGAAGTTTTTGAGCTTCTTGAATAATGACATGAGGAAGTGAGTTGGTTTAACAAGGTGCTTAGTGATAAATAAGATGTTAAAGATATTGAAATCATACATATCCTCAGTTTGTAAAATAACCTTGACCTCACTCTGAAGTCTGCTTGTTTACCATTGTTGCAGTTCGATTCTCAAATATCTTTTAGCGCAGTAAGATACGATCAACAGAATCTAAAATCAAAGTTTTGTCCTTTATCCAGATATTTCAAGAAAGAATGTCAAATTTTGTCATTGGCATACTTTGAAATCGCATATCTAAGTATTCTTGCTTAAGTTATGATTTGAATCATGTTTGTGATCTTGTTGATTTGCAACACAAAGATATTACAACCACAAAATGTTAATGGCTGTAAGATTCTCTTCATATGACTTGTGTGGTAGGAGAAGGCGTATAGGTTTGAGAAATAGTTTGCTTCTGAAAAACTGTCGTTTGTTTCTATAGCCTTCTAGCAGTCTTTCTTATCTCATTGTCAAGCTCGATTGGTGTACCTGTACGAAAAGATCTTGGCATAAACGTTTAATATTGTCGTGTCCCCGGTAACGATGCCAATTTGTTAAGGTTCGTCAATCTTCACAAATGAGATTGGAAATATAAATAATATATATGTCCAAAGTATCACTGATATACTGCACTGGATAGAGTACATGGTAAGCAGTGTGGAACCATAGAGACTCGTGATTCAAAGTTTATACCACTTGGTACTAGGTAGTAAAGTGATGCAATATGAGTAGTTCATGCAAATAATCGAATTTGAAATAACAGTAAGGAAAAGCCTAGTTCTATGTTCTCGATGTTACCGTGCTAGATTGAATTTGTCTTAACATGAATATGATTTGCAACCCTAAGTTGGTTGTTAAAAGACATAAAATATATTTCTTTATGAATTTAACTTGTCAATGTGTTTAGTCAAAACACGCTCTTTGGCTAAATCTAGTTCTTAATATGCAACATAAACACGCTCTTAGATTGCATATAAAAACCGCATTAAGATTTTGTACAATTACTAACAATATTCAGTTCTTCTCATACGCTCGGAAATGTGTAAACATGTGATCAAATTCTTAACAAGGATGCTTCTTATTGTTACCAATCGTCAACTTTGTAAAACTATTAGGTGTCTTACTTAGGCGATTAACTATGCAAGAATTCAATTCATCTAAGTGGCCAATCAAAAACAAACCAAATTCAAGACTAAAAGTTGAAACGAGAAAACGATCACTACGATTTAGTCATAAACAAACATCAAGCCAAATGTTTCAATCTAAATGACAAACATGTCTGAACCCAGAACTAGATCTAGGGTTTCTAACATGATATGGCTAGATCAAAACAAGAAAATTCAGAAAATGAAACTAACAACGTAGCTTACAATGAAATGGAAGCAAACTGGATCGTAAAATATGTGATTCGGCCTTCTAAAACTTCAGAGAATTGCCTTGGCTCCTTCTTGGAACGTGGATGTTGTGTACGGATGCTGAGAGTTGCCCTAGAATGGAGAAAATCGAGTATTTATAGATTTAAAAATGCTCGAGTTCGCGGCGCTATCAGGTCAAGTTAGCGTCACTAACTTCAAACTCCCCCGTTTGACTCGAATGGTTGTTAGACTTTTAACGCGGTAATATACATGCATATTGCATCGCGAGCTACAAATATCAACAATTCCCTTTTTGGCTTAATTTTGCTCCAACTGTCGTCTTTTTCGCTTACTTGTCCAAAATCCATGTTCAATATCGCTTTCCAAGTATAGTGGGTATTTTAAGCTATTTTTAAATTAATTTATACTCAAAAGTACCCTCATATCGCCGGTTGCCTCTCACACTCGACCTCATTGTCGATCGATCTAAATAGTCCGACTTTCTCGCAATTTCAGTGTTGGCCATCGCTGGTGAATATTATTATTTTAGTTAATAAAGAAAATTAATATTTTAAAGATTAAATTTTAACAATATATTTATTTCCTTCCACTAATTTAAAAAAAAAGATAATTAACTACTTTTATTTTCCCTTATAAAAAATTAATATAAAATAGTAAACACAATAGTATTATATTTTAACCTTATATTTACTGTCGGCCACTACTTTTTTATCGTCAAATTCTTGTGTTTTCTTGGTTCGGTTATGTGGTCGGGAAGGTCGGAGGTTGGATTGTTTAAAAGTCGAGAAAAATAAAACATTTTATATCTATTCAATGGTTTTTTTAATTTTAATAAAATGTTGAATAAAAATACTTTTAAATCTATTTGATGAAAAATATAAAACTCTAATATTTAAATATAAAAGGAGAAACCTTAATTACTTTCTAAAATACGAGAAAATCTAAATGAAAAATAAAAAAACGGTTTTTTTAAAGATAGTAATTAGTTAATTAAAACATTCGTTATAATAATAATAATAAAATAATTAAGAAAAAATATTATATATTAAAAAAATTATAATGATAAAAGTGGCAATAATGAATTGAATTATTAAGGAAGTTATTTTAATTAGTAAAAATTATTAGTTACGAGTAATAAAATAATGATTACATTATAATAATATAATAACTAAGTTAATGTCAATGATTATTTTTTATCAAAAAAATAATGATTAGGGGTAAGTAAAATAAAAATGATGTTTAATTAAAACATCGAGGTTTTTAAAGAAGTTTTTTCATGAAAAAATTTTAAATGAAAAAGCATATTGCATCTCTTATGATAGTAGAGCCTTTTTACATTACTTTATATGATATGTTTCTATGTGTTTTTTAGTTTCTATTGGTTTGCAAAAATATGGGTCCACACTATATTTGAAAAAGCTAATATAATGTGTTTGTAAATTAGTAAGAGTGTTCACAATAGAAGTTTTTTAATCCCAAAAAGCTCATGAAAATCCAAAAAGCTATTGGGGAGTTTTTTCAAATAGCTTGTAAATTAACGTCTCATCTAAAGTGTTTTCAATAATGTGGTGGGTTTTATTGACTTTCAATCAATTATAATTAAACAACTCTTATAAAGGTTTTATTAAAAGCAACTTGAAAAGGCTCTTCGTATTGTAAATGTAAATAAAGTTTTTTCATTTTAAATTTTTCATAATTTTCTTTTCATATTAGAGAAGCTCTAAACGAATAGAAAAAACTTTGAATTGAATGCCTCCGCTTTAGTTGTTTCGAAATTTAAAAGCTTTTTAATTGAAAAAACTTTTAAAAAAACTATAAAAACTCATATTATAGATGTTCTTAATAGACATTATCACCTATTTTCAAACTACACTAGCTTGATCAAAGCAAAAAAAAAAAAAAAAAAAAAAAAAAAAAACCCTCATCCACCGGCTGAAGTATGATGTAATATTGGAATTTGAGATTTTAACACACTAATCCGCCGATTGATAGAAATGTCGATTATGCGCTTTAGTTTTCGAATGTCTCGTTCAGCGTCACGAATGTTCTCTCTCTCTCCCCCCCCCCCCTTTTATTGACCGGAGCGCATGCGGCAAACAAGGGTGGGGTCCAGCGTGGAGGCCATCACCGCACGAGAACACCGCCCCAGTTGGGGTGTGACCTGCGGTGATGGTCGTCGACAAGCGTTGCAAACCCGCACGGTAAAGGTGATGACAATTTACAGGATTAGCCCCTACAGTTTGGAATGTTTTAAAAAACCCACCCCCCAACGGTTCATTTTCAAACCGTTGGAAATTTTTTTTTAACTTTTTAACTTTTATATATATATATATATATATATATATATATATATATATATATATATATATATATATATATATATATATATATATATATATATATATATATATATATATATATATATATATATATATATATACACACATACAACAATTTTAACACACAAAATCCTCTCCTCTTCATACATACATTATTTAAAAACATAGAAATGTCTAATAACACTGAAATGTCTTCAAACTCGTCGTCGAGGTCGTCAAACGAGGATAACGCACAGCTCAATGAAATGAAATTCGTCGGTAATATAATGCAACGCACGCTAGCGTACTACGAAAACCAAGCGGGAAGTTCGCATGTGCCTAGAAGACGGGGTCCTGATTTACGTAGAGAACGTGACGACGGCCATGATCGTTTAATTCAAGATTATTTTGCCGATGACGCCGTATACGCTTCAAAGTTCCGGCGTAGGTTCCGAATGGATAAACAATTGTTTTTACGCATTGTTGGTGATTTGGAAGCACGATTCTCGTATTTTCAACAACGATGGGATGCAAGAGGCGTAAAAGGGTTTACGCCGATATAAAAATGCACAGTGGCTGTCCGATAACTGGCCACGGGTTTAGGAGCCGACTCGTGGGATGAGTACCTACGAATGTCCGAGAGAACGGCACGAGACTCACTTTAAAAGTTTTCAAATGCCATCATCAAGGTTTATGGTCCCCGATATTTACGTAAGCCAACGACGAACGACATCCATCAACTATATACGGCTCACCAAGGAAGGCATGGCTTACCCGGGATGATCGGCAGCATTGATTTCATGCACTGGTCGTGGGCGATGTGCCCAAATGCATGGCGTGGTCAGTTTATGCGGGGCGACCACAAAAAGCCGACAATAATTTTAGAAGCGGTCGCATCGACGGATCTTTGGTTTTGGCATGCTTTTTTTGGAGTTGCCGGATCTAACAACGACATCAACGTGCTCGATCAATCGCCCATATAATCAACGATATATTTCAGGGTATATCTCATGACGTCCCGTTTGTCGTGAACGACGTTACTTACAAACGTGGTTATTATTTGAGCAATAAGATTTATCCGAAGTACTCTGTTTTTGTGAAGGCGTGGTCTCATCCGAACTACGAAAAACGTTTGAGGTTTAAGGCAGTCTAAGAATGAGCTCGGAAGGATATAGAACGAGCGTTCGGCGTACATAAAAAACGTTTCAACATTATTTACAATCCGGCACGGACTTGGGACGACAGAAAAATTAAGGCTTTAATGTACGTGTGCATTATTCTACACAATATGATTTTAGAACACGAAGGGAAACCTATTTGCTGATTTGATGAAAATGAAGTGTTGCCACATCGTGAGCCTTTAAGTTTTGAGACGGCTCAATACCGAGCAAATAGAGCGGAGGTATGTAGCCGTGAGTTGCACAACAACCTTCGAGCGGACTTGTCAGAACATGTCCACCGGAATGCAATTGAAGCCACCAATATTGAAGAAGACGAAGAATTGTTCTTCTCGACGGATGAAGAAGCGGAGGAATATATAGACGACGACGAAGATTATGAAGATGACAACGACTCCTACGGCTCGGATGATTGACGTTTTTTTTTCATGTTTTATCGTGTGTCGTTTAATTTTCGTTAGTTTTATTTGTCGTTGGTCGTTTTAATTTACGTTTGTATTTTTAATTTCTTTTAATTAATGAAATATTATCTAAAAAAATTAGTTTGGTTTAATTTAAATTATTTTTTATTTATTTAAAACAAAAAATGATGAGTTGGTGAAGGGTTACCATTTCCTAAAATTGAAGAAGTGATGAGAATGTAATGTAGAGCCTACGCGGCACTCCAACCCCTCACACCAAAAGATTACGACTTCTCTTAGTCTAAGAAAAAATACAATAGCTTTTTTCGTAAAGCACGTAAAACTTGATAGATTCCACACAATTCGCCCTTCGATAATCTAATATATTACTTGTATGTAGTAAAAAAAAAAAGTGTAGCACGTGGGAAGTAAGTGATAAGTTAATTAAAGAATAATATAACTAATAATAGTAAAATAAAGGTACCTAGATTTAATAAGAATAGCTGAATAGGGTTCTAATATAAAACTTGCAGTACACAAATTTTGAACTTGAAAAGATCATATGAATTCACATATTGTTGTAGCAGTATAAGAATCGCAAGAAAACAACGAAAATGTTGATCATGTGCACCTATTTCGTTAGAAAAGTTTGTTCAACATACTCTGTCATTTGTATATTATACAAACTTGCATTATTTGGGGTAATTAAGCATTGCTATTTAACTGATTTAATATGTCGAGAGAGAAATCTCCAAATTCTTCTACTGAACTAGATGACCGAATTTGGTGGTCCACATTTACCCTAGCCTCTTCAAAAAAAATCAGAGTAAATTACACTAGAGGTCCCTATGGTTTGCTTTAGGTTACAGGTTTGATCAAAGTATTGGAAAATGCATGTGGATAATCCCTGTGGTTTCTAAATTGCATGTTGGAGGTCCTTGGTCCATGTGAAATGACTTTACTATCCTTTTTAATTTCTTTTTCCTTTTTCTTTTTACATATTTCTATTCTTAATAAATAAAGATTAAAAAAGAGAGCCCCCACCCCACTCTCTCTCTCTCTCTCTCTCTACCATCACATGCACTCTCAAGAACACACACACACACTCACATTCAAATATGGGTTTGTTGTTCAAAACACTCAAGAACACACACATACACACTAAAATCCAGGGTTTCAAAACATTCAAGAACACACACACACACACACACTCACTCTCTCTCTCTCTCTCTCTTTATCTCTTTCTTAAACAGACATTGCATCTCAGTAGTTAATTTTGAATTTTGATTTGAATAGAGGAGGATAACAAACCATGGAAACACGTTTCAGACAGAAGTTAAAAAAATCAATTTATTTGTTAAATATGAACCACAAGATATGGAGAACCAATTATTTCCAATATAAACAAGAAAATGAAGAATTAAACAAAGAAGTTGAAGTTTGTTCCTCATTGTCAACTGTTGCATACCCATGTCTTGCAAGTGTCACCGACACTGTAACAATTGTTGGGATATTATGGAGCCTAATTCGAACAGGAGAAAGACCAAAGGACCGAAGAGGAACAGTTTTCTGAAGCAACCAGAAAACACAGGCGAGACGAAGCCAGTGCTGTTAAGGTGTACATCTTAGACAAGTCTCCAGACCTTCGTTTGAGTGGTTCATTTCGGTGAAAACAACCTTGGAGGATCAGAACTAAGAATGAGGTGATCCTTCAGAAGATCTGCAGAAGGTTGAACCGAAGACTTGAATATCAGCAGGACGAAGGTAGCCTTGCCTTGTCCGGATCAGAAGCCGTGTCCAGTGCTGAGAAATGAATGTTTCTAATCATTCAGACCGAGGAAGGTCAAAACTCATACGGATGAGTTGATACGACCTTAGCAAGGACGTGGAGGAAGTCATCCAAGATTGACAGCCAAAGTCAGTTGGTGACAGACCTGTTACCAGACGAAGGCATGTGACAAAGAAAGAACTAAGTCTGAACAATGAGTTGCATCCGAAGGAAGCTTCATCAGTATCTCATGCGGACAGATGTTCACAGTGATAATAATAGCTCGGGCTATGGTCACAGTGGCAAACATGTCATCAGCAGAGAAGATGAGACAGTAGTATATATCCTTCGGGAAAAGCGAAATTCAGACGGAAGAGTTCTTGAAGGAAGAGACTCTTGCATGAAGTAGAGTTCGACAGAAGGTGCAGAAGTACAATTCGATATTTACAATTTGTAGGCAAGACCTCAACCGAAGACCAATAAGGGTTATGCAACCAAAGGCGTGGCTTGGGTCAAACCCAGTATTGGTAATTGTCACTATTGTTGGTTAGAAGAATCTTGGGAACACGCAAAGAATAATACTGTTGTCAGGGGTAGCATGGGGAGCATGGTGCAGTCACCTTTTCAGATAAAGTGACAAGGACGAGTTTGTCCTTTTGCTCTTTCCTGCCCAAGACCTTGTGTGTTCAAGCTTCCATATCTCGCTATTTATACAATCCCATAACTATTTATACAATCCCATAACTATGTTTGTAACTCATTGAAGTTTATCAATGAAAGTTTCTCTCATTTCTCACAGTGGATGTAGCCTAGTCGGGTGAACCACTTTATATCCTTGTGTTTTCTTATCCCCAACCTTAGTATTACTCACCTGTCTAGATACTTGCATGAAAGTCTGTCGAAGTACTTGTTGGTGATTTTAGTGTCACCAACTACATTAGGTGTAATGGAATTAATAAGTGTATCAAGGGTGACAATTTTAGTTTTGATACAAGTTAGGAGGTGCGGGAGTGCACACTTGTATCAACTAAATGTCGCCGGTATGCAGACTTAACAGGGGTTTCAATGCGCTTGCCCCTTGAGCAGGGGTTCAAAGGGGGATGCGCCCCTTTTTCGGGGTCCTAGGGGCAGTGCCCCTAGCGGGGTTCCAGGGGCAGCGCCCCTAAACGAAATTTACATTTGGTACTATAGGGTTATTTACTAATTCTATGAAGTCCAGGGTAGATTCTGTCATTTTTAATAACTTGCTAACTCCTGTAAACTGCCCTAGTTTGAATATACGCTCCTGATACACAGAGAACGGATTCTAACTTCTTTTCATCATCTTCTTCATTCGGATTCTTGATTCTTGTGCCTAAGATCAAAAATCGTTCCTTCAGGAAATATCCTCAGTTTGGAATTCGTGAACCCAAGGCATTAGGGTCGAATTATCAAACAAGGAAAGTGTATACCATGTTTGAATCAATGCGGATTTCCAATTTTCACATAATCCGCAACAATCTTGTTTGATAAATAATGTTCTGAGAAATCATGTCGAGTGGTAACACAGTGAAGGAGATGACGAGTTCGTTTGGCAAATTGGAGAAGTTTCAGGGACAAGATTTCAGACGTTGGCAAAAGAAGATGCATTTTCTCTTGACCACTTTGAAGGTTGTCTACGTTCTGAGTACTCCAAGGCCGCCTACTAATGAAGATGAGACACTTGAAGCAACCAGAAAACATAACAAATGGGAGAATGACAATTACATCTGTCTGGGTCACATATTAAACGATATGTCTGATGCCCTCTTCGATATTTATCAGAATGTTGGCGAGGCTAGGGAATTGTGGGATATACTTGAAGCAAAATATATGGCAGAAGATGCATCAAGTAAGAAATTCCTAGTTTCTGATTTTAACAACTATAAAATGGTAGATACACGATCAGTAATGGAACAGTACAATGAAATCGTACGAATTTTGGGTCAATTCACTCTTCATAATATGAAGATGGATGAATGCATTGCTGTTTCGAGTGTGATTGATAAACTTTCATCCTATTGGAAGGATTTCAAACACAATCTGAAACATCAAAGTGAAGAATTGAATCTGGTTCAACTTGGGAGTCAAGGATGCAAAGGATCTTGTGTGTTGGAGATGCAAACTGAAAGGTCATGTGAAACGTGACTGTCGAGTGAAACTTGGTAATAATAATGCTAGTGGTAGTGGAAGTGGTGCTGGTGGCAGTGTGTCTAAGGACCAATCTGCACCTAAAGGTCAGTTTATAATTGATCTTGTTAGTTCAGTACCTAATGTTCTTTCACTAACTCCTGAAGTTTCTTTTGTATAGGAGGCTGGTATTGGCTCGTGGTGGCTTGATACTTGATCCACACATCACGTGTGTAATGATGAACGGTGGTTCACGAAGTTGAACTTAATAAATAAAAGTTCGGTGTTACGCATGGCAGACGAGGGATCAAAGCCAATATTAGGAACTGCTGTTGTTAGTATTATGTTTACTTCAGGAAAAACAATTACTTTGTTTGATGTTTTATATGTTCCAAAGGTTCGAAAGAACCTTGTGTCTAGTGGTTTGTTGAATTGTATGGGTTTTAAGCAAGTTATCGAGTCGAACAAGTTTGTATTATCTAAATGTGGGATCTTTGTAGGATTTTGTTACTATTGTGAACGTGTATGGAAACTAAATGTTGTTAATATGTTTGCATCAAATGACAAATCCGTTTTTATGACTTCTGCGCCTAATCTTGATAATTCTATGTTATGGCATAATAGATTAGGTCATGTTAATTTTAAAAGAATGATTGAAATGTTAAAATCCGGATTAATTCCAGCTTTTGACATTAATTCTGAAAAATGCAAAACATGTATGTTAACTAAAATTACAAAACAACCGTTTCCGAATGCTAGTAGGAAATCGGGTGTTTTGGAATTAATTCATAGTGACCTTTGTGATTTTCATGCTACACCTTCTTTGGGAAATAAGAAATACATTGTTACGTTTATAGATGATTCAAGTCGGTTTTGTTATGTATATTTGTTACATTCCAAAGATGAAGCTTTGGAAAAGTTTAAAATATACAAAACCAAGGTCGAATTACAATTGGGTATTTCGATAAAGTGTCTTCGGACGGATAGGGGAGGAGAGTATATGGATTCTCAATACTTTCAATCTGTTGGAATCATACATGAAACTACAGCTCCTTACACACCACAACAAAATGGTGTTTCTGAACGGAAAAATCGAGTTTTAAAGGAAATGGTAAATTCGATGCTTTCTTATTCGGGTTTAAGTGAAGGCTTTTGGGGTGAAGCCATTCTCACAGCCAATTATGTGCTAAATCGGGTTCCAAATAAAAGGAACAAAGTAACCCCTTATGAGCTTTGGCACAAGAAAGCACCAAATTTGAGTTATTTTCGAATTTGGGGATGTCGAGCAGTTGTGAGATTACCCGAGCCCAAAAAGAAGAATTTGGGTGAAAGAGGAATTGATAGTATATTCATTGGATATGCTGAACATTCCAAGGCTTATAGGTTCTATATCATAGAACCTAATGAGGCAGTTTCCGTTCATACTGTTATAGAGTCGCGTGATGCGATTTTTGATGAGCTGCGTTTTTCTTCAATTCAAAGGTCAAAGGATCTGATCCCTAGCACAAGTGAAGTGCCTAAATCAGATGGCAAAGAAGTCGTTTCAACTCCAGAAACACAGCAGCCTCGTAAAAGCAAACGAGGTCGAGTTGCAAAAGATTTTGGTCCTGATTTTCAAGTGTACTTGGTGGAAGGATCAAGAGATGAAATAAGGACACAAATTCCTTACTCTTATCATTCCGAGGAGGATCCAAAGACCTTCAAACAGGCTATGGAATCTCGGGATGTTGCTTTTTGGAAAGAAGCAATCAATGATGAAATGTCATCAATTTTGGAGAATAACACTTGGGTGTTATCTGATCTACCTCCTGGTTCTAAACCTTTGGGATGTAAATGGGTTTTCAAAAAGAAAATGAAGGTAGATGGAACTATTGATAAGTTCAAGGCTCATTTGGTCATACAAGGATTTAGACAAAAATCCGGTATCGATTATTTTGATACGTATGCACCGGTAGCACGAATTTCTACCATTAGACTGTTGACAACGCCTAGTGATATCAAGTATTTTAGGCGTTGTTGAGCCCTGTTCTTGGTCAAATTATATCAAATATGCATGGGTATTCTCACTTTTCGTGTCAGGACTTGTCTGAAGAAAAAGAACAGATACAGGGACTAAAAGTGTACAAAAAGGAAAAAGTATGGAAAGAATGAAAAATCAAGAGAAGACGTACGCGCGCCGCGGATTTATCTCCTGCGCGACGCGGATGTAAGGCGGTGGAATACATTTGAATGACGAAAAAACGGGGAACGGATAAGTACGCGCGCCGCGGATTTCACATTTGCGCGGCGCGGTCACGGGAAATTTGCAATTATAAATAGAGGCATTTCCAGCCGAAAACCCTAGCAAAGACCTGGTGTAAACATCGACCTAGAAGCTCTTTGACTCGAGGATTCCATTTCAGAAACTATAATTTGGTATTTTCATGTTTTAGATTTTATTTCATTTTAGTTAAACAATTGTAAGCTTTGAGTTGAATTTTTGGGTGTGACAACCATTGAATTCTAGCTTAAGGTTCTGTTTTTAGTAGTTTTGGTTACTGATTTGATGTTTGGATATTGGTTTGAGTGAATGAAATCATTCGGTTACCTTAAATATTGATTTTTCGGTATTTCGGATGCTTATTGGAGTTTTGATTGTTTGATTGTGATTGGATTTTGTTTGTGGCTTGGTTAGGACGGTTTTCCCTTGCTGAAAACAGTAGCTAACTTAGTTATATTGAGCATTAAATCTTGGCTAGTAACTGTCTCATAGAACTGTTAGTTATTAGCTAGTTTATGCTGTGCTTGGTTTTGCTAGTTTGAATGCCTTCAATTGCTCCTGATTCAGAGATGTACTTCTGAATTCAGAAAGTAACTAGGTCATTTGGACATAGCTAAGCTTGGCTTGGGTGTTTGAATATTGTTCAAGGTAGAAAGGTAGAAATTAGTTCCTCCGACTATAGCTGTGACACTATCAGTTGGTAATCTCTCATCTAGGCTAACCACGTAGCTCCTGTGGATCGACCCTGACTCCACTATACTAGTGAATGTTAGGTTATTTCTTATTTTTGACCGCATGACGACCTCTGCGTGCACGTCAAATTTTGGCGCCGTTGCCGGGGGGCTGTGCGCTTAGGTTAGGTGAGTTGTAGGACTTAGTTTCTGATTTTTGATGTTTGATTTTAGTTTGCTGAATTTTGGTATGTGTACATCCTTATAATGGGTGATTACATGTACTCGGATCAATATTATGAAGATTATGAAAATCCGGCCGACACCTATTACGAGGATGGTTGCTACAATGGATCTTTCGATGACAATGGATGGCGGACCGAGGAGTCATCTCAGCTTGAGAATTCTGTAACTTGGGCCCAACTTTGGGTATTCATGTATAACAACTACCATGAGCAGAAGGACCAGGCTGAAGCTCTTGAAAAAGTGCAAGCTTCTTTAGATAGGTTAGAGGAAAGTTGGAAATGTTCACCACCTTCGTTAAAACCGGAAGTGAGTGATTTTTATACCAATGATAATGTGTGTGAACTTGCATCACCTGAATATGTGATGGAAGGGCATACACTGTGGGAAAATCAAGAGACCATTGAGATGGTCGAAACGGTTGTTGAGGAAGAGGTTGTAGGTGACAATGCTACCTTTGACACAACAACTTTTGATGTTTTTGAGAGTGTTAGTAATGTTGATCTGGTGTTGGGTGAATCCATACCATCACCAGAAAATTTGGTTGATAAGGATGTTGTGGAGGGGGCTGTAAATGACAGTACAGATCCCAGCCCAACAACTCCTGAAATTTTTGAAGTTGTTGATGTTTTTAGGGAAGGTGGTGTAGATGACAATATTACCCCCAACCCTGTGATTTTTGAAAATTTTGAGAAACTTGAAAGTAAGGATCCGATGATGGGTGATTTTGTACCACCATCAGATCAAACCAGTCACTCACTCTTGGTCCCGATCCACCTGTTGGACGATGACCAAGAAGATGATGCTGACGAGTTGATTTTTGAAAATAATAAACATGATTTTATCACCACTCATGATCCATTCATGAATGGAAAATTAGATGTGATCAATACCATCGATGAGGAGACATGGAAGCATCCCGATATGTTGCCTTCCGATCCCATTCGATTGGAAAATTTTTATTGGTACTGCAAACCAAAATTGCAACCTGAAGATAGCATGTGGGACAATGGAAAAATGAGATCTTCAAAACAACTACTGGGAGCAGCACTGGGCGCGCTTCACGTCAAGCCAGTGATTTTGAAGAGATATAGAAGGAAGGACCGAGCTTGGAGGTTCAAAGCTACCTCCAAGCATTCACGGGAGCTAATCAAAAGACAGCAACTGGGCAGCAGCAGGAGAACTAACAAGCCATTCGACCCAGGGAAGTGGAAGGAGTATGTGGACAATAAAGGGACGGTGGTGACTGAAAATTAGCAAAGAAAGAAGGCATACGATCCACCGTAGCTGTAGAAGGAACAAAACGTCTGGCTGAAGACGTTAAACTTAGCGCTTGTTGGGAGGCAACCCATCGTGTCATAAGTAGGTTTTATAGGATTAATTTAGAAAACACATCAATCGTTTGCAGGTATTAGTGGTTTGAAGCAAGTGTGGGGTCGTGTGAAAAGGTTTTGAAATCTTCAAGACCGCTCCGCGGGTTTTGGAATTGCGCGACGCGGGTTCGAAACTCAACCCGATGCGCAGGGGTTGAATTAGCGACACGCGCGCCGCGGGAACGAGTAACGCGCGCCGCGGGAAACGATCAGACGGTTTTCGCCTTTATCCGGTGAGCCGCGGCTCACAACTCAAATCACACGACTCGGAGCTCTGGTGATTAAAAATTTCTTGCAATTTTTCTTGCTTATTGTGTTTCTACTACCGAGGTACGCTCTTTTAACTATCTATTAGCTGTTTAAACTAGTTATTAGGTAGTTAATTTTAGGGTTTTATTCCAAAAAGTTCAAAAACTTAGAATCACTAATGCTAGCCCATAGGGTGTTTGTTTTGCCAAATGGACACCCTAGATGAGCTAATCGGAACCTAGGCTACCTTGTGGTATCATTAAATTGAGATTTAGCAGGTTAAAATAGGGATTTGATCCCGGGTTTTCAAACAGGCGTACGCCGCGCCGCGCCCTTGCTCTTGGGCCGCGCCGCGGTGCGGTGGGGAAGGAAAAGGACTGATTTTGCAAAAATTTTTGTTTTGTGGCTATATTTTCTTTTGCAGATGATGTTCACATTGGACCATGCCTTCCTTCAGTTTCCCGCAGAGCTTGACACTTCGGTGGAGTATACCTCGCGGAGGGACGCTTTGATTCATCGTCGGGTCCTTGAGGCGACGGTTATAGACCGAGACATCCTGAGGGACGCTGGGCTCTGGGGTGCGATTGAGCCATTCCTACATCGCACCTGGACCCACGAGGAGGCATCATTCACATGCCGTGGCTGGGACAGGATCATGGCCACGGACGAGGACGTGGTCTACACAGAGCTGCTACTGGAGTTCATCTCCACTGTCCATTTCGCTCCCAGGACGGGAGACCCACGCTCTAGGATGGTACGCTTTCGCTTGGGAGGTGTGCACCGGGAGTGCAACCTCCGGGAGTTCGGGAGGCGCACGGGCATTTACACGCCAGCGGACCTCCAGCACCGTTTCTTCACCCGGTTCTTCGGGTCATGCACTCAGGGGGAGCCGGAGCGCCCCCCCAACATGGAGGTTTGGGCACCGCTGTCCAACGTCAGGTATGAGGCAGGGGCCTCGAGGGAGAGCCACTTACGTGATCCTCTTCATCGCCTCATGCACCGTATCGTCTCCACCTCCATCATGCATCGGGAGGGGGCGAGAAGGTGTCAGGCGATGACATGACATTTTTGTGGGTTCTCCTCGACCCGTCCCGATTCCTCCATCTTCCCTTTGCCCTCGCGATCGCTTTCTCCACCCACGCGACCGGCGCCTCCTCCAGCAGCCCATTAGCCAGGGGGTACTTCATTACCCGCCTGGCCCGTTCGTATGGCATCCTTACTGCCCCAGTAGCTGCCTCTTTGACTGCTCTGCCTCCATCGCGCACTCCAGCACGCACTTTGGAGAGGATGTTGCTCATTGAGCAGCAGCGACCAGGGCAGTACATCCGGGCTCCGATCGAGCCTCTTCAGGCACCTCAGCCTGCATACGCCCAGCCCGGCAGGAGACGCCGGAGGCCAGAGCCGCCAGCACCAGAGCCGACACAGCCACAGACGGAGCAGGTCGATCCATCAGCCCTCCGCCGATTGGAGGCCAGGGTCATGCGGATCGAGGACCAGCTCTCGAGGACCCAGGACCAGCTCGAGTGGATCGGGGAGGTACTTATACAGATCGCATCAGCCCAGGGCAGACACCCCCGACCATTCCCAGCCAGGTCCCACGATCATGAGGCTGGACCTTCCAGGCCGCCGGGTAGTGATTGATGTACTTTTCTTTTCTTTTTCTTTCTTTCTTTTTATTTTTGGGATATATGTATAAACTTATGACACATCTATCTGTATATTATTTTTTCTGTCATGTGTGTTTTCATTTATTTGTAAGTTGTGCATGATATATCAAATTGAGAGGGAGTTGTCTCAGACAAGTGTGGGGTCACCGTGCCCCCTCCACTTGTCTTGACCACCGGCGTGTCCTACTGTAGCGCTACAACTCCAGCATATGAATCGAGGATCTTTTTGTACGCATTATACCTGTGATATGAAGCACCAAGCAGTCCATCGTCCAAAAAGGGTACTCTTTCTCCCTTGCTTTGAAATAATTTTTGTACAACGGGGACGTTGTACGGTTTTAAGTGTGGGGTGTGGACGGTCGAAAGAGATATTTTTGAAATTTTTGCAGAACTGATCAATTTTTCAATTTTTAGCAATATTTTTCAAAATTTTTAATGAATTGCAATTTTGAAATGAATGGTTCGTGATTGTGATAGCATCAGTATTTTTCAAGAAATACTGTTTAGTTGTGATCATGCTATTAGTTAGTCAAAAAAGTTGAGTTTTACGAGTTTAGAAGATTGAGCCGTTTTAGGATTGGAATTTAGGAAGGAAAAGTCAATCTGTGGCCTTTGTTGTTCGAGCCGGTAAGTCTAAAATGGGTGGGCCTTATGCACCTTACCACCTAAGATCGTCTGGTCTGGGATGGTATTTCTGAAAGCTCGCTACACGGACAACATCGAAAGTCATGGACGATTCCTTAATGGCCTTTAGAATCTGAACGAGTAAGTACACTATATTGTGGACAGAAAGTTTGTAATCAAGGGTTCTTTAGAAAGCCATGAATTCCAAAGAACAACTCAATTATGTTTTCACAAACTATTCCATTCTAACTCGAAGAGCAATAAGCTTTGAAACTAAACACATTCAAAAACTGTTCGATTCTCTATTATAATTTGTTAAAAACTCTCTTGCTTGGGGACAAGCAAGGCACAAGTGTGGGGTGTTTGACAACGCCTAGTGATATCAAGTATTTTAGGCGTTGTTGAGCCCTGTTCTTGGTCAAATTATATCAAATATGCATGGGTATTCTCACTTTTCGTGTCAGGACTTGTCTGGAGAAAAAGAACAGATACAGGGACTAAAAGTGTACAAAAAGGAAAAATTATGGAAAGAATGAAAAATCAAGAGAAGACGTACGCGCGCCGCGGATTTATCTCCTGCGCGACGCGGATGTAAGGCGGTGGAATACATTTGAATGACGAAAAAACGGGGAACGGATAAGTACGCGTGCCGCGGATTTCACATTTGCGCGGCGCGGTCACGGGAAATTTGCAACTATAAATAGAGGCATTTCCAGCCGAAAACCCTAGCAAAGACCTGGTGTAAACATCGACCTAGAAGCTCTTTGACTCGAGGATTCCATTTCAGAAACTATAATTTGGTATTTTCATGTTTTAGATTTTATTTCATTTTAGTTAAACAATTGTAAGCTTTGAGTTGAATTTTTGGGTGTGACAACCATTGAATTCTAGCTTAAGGTTCTGTTTTTAGTAGTTTTGGTTACTGATTTGATGTTTGGATATTGGTTTGAGTGAATGAAATCATTCGGTTACCTTAAATATTGATTTTTCGGTATTTCGGATGCTTATTGGAGTTTTGATTGTTTGATTGTGATTGGATTTTGTTTGTGGCTTGGTTAGGACGGTTTTCCCTTGCTGAAAACAGTAGCTAACTTAGTTATATTGAGCATTAAATCTTGGCTAGTAACTGTCTCATAGAACTGTTAGTTATTAGCTAGTTTATGTTGTGCTTGGTTTTGCTAGTTTGAATGCCTTCAATTGCTCCTGATTCAGAGATGTACTTCTGAATTCAGAAAGTAACTAGGTCATTTGGACATAGCTAAGCTTGGCTTGGGTGTTTGAATATTGTTCAATGTAGAAAGATAGAAATTAGTTCCTCCGACTATAGCTGTGACACTATCAGTTGGTAATCTCTCATCTAGGCTAACCACGTAGCTCCTGTGGATCGACCCTGACTCCACTATACTAGTGAATGTTAGGTTATTTCTTATTTTTGACCGCATGACGACCTCTGCGTGCACGTCAACTGTTACTTGCTTTGGCAGCTATTCACAATCTAGTGATTCATCAAATGGATGTCAAAACAGCCTTCTTGAATGGTGATCTTGATGAGGAAGTTTATATGAAACAACCAGAGGGTTTTGTTTTTCCCGGAAATGAGCAAAAGGTATGTAAACTTGTAAAATCATTGTATGGACTTAAACAAGCTCCAAAACAATGGCATTTGAAGTTTGATGAAGTCAATCTGACAAATGTATTTACAGCCGGTTTGATTCTTCAGGATCTGGTGTGATTATTTGCTTGTATGTGGATGATATGTTGATTTTTGGTACTGATCAACATCAGGTTGATGCAACTAAGAATTTATTGTCATCAAAATTCTCCATGAAGGAAATGGGGGAGGCGGATGTAATCCTTGGAATAAGGATTAAACGGGTGAACAAAGGACTTGCTATTACGCAGTCTCACTATGTTGAGAAAATTCTCAAAAGGTTTAATTATAGTGATTGTACACATGTTAGCACTCCCATGGATCCTAGCATGAAGTTGATGCCTAATAGAGGCAAAGCAATATCACAACTTGAGTACTCACAAGCTATTGGTTCTTTGATGTATGCTATGACTAGCACTCGTCCTGATATAGCTTATGCAGTAGGAAGATCGAGTCAATTTACTCATAATCCTAGTACTCAATATTGGCAAGCTGTTCATCGTGTATTTAAGTATTTAAAAGGAACCAAGGATTATGGTTTGTGTTATTTAGGATTTCCTTCAGTTTTGGAAGGATATTCTGATGCAAGTTGGATATCTAACGGGGAAGATCATTCTTCTACTAGTGGTTGGGAATTTTTTCTTGAAGGTGGTGCTATCTCTTGGGCATCTAAAAAGAAAACTTGCATAACAAGTTCAACAACAGAATCTGAATTTGTGGCACTGTCTGCTACTAGTAAGGAAGCAGAATAGTTAAAGAATTTAATCTATGAGATTCCATTGTGGAAGAAACCGATTGCACCATCATCTATTCGTTGTGATAGTGCTGCCACGTTGGCTAAAGCTTATAGTCAGGTTTATAATGGCAAATCTATGCATATTGGTGTTAGACATGGCATTATTAGAAATTTAATAATGGATGGTGTCATTTTGGTAGAGTTTGTTAAATCGCAACAAAATTTGGCGGACCATCTTACGAAAAGTTTGGTGCGGGACTTAGTGCACAAGTTTGTTATAGGGATGGGATTAAAGTCTATATGAATTCTTATGGATAAGACACCCAATTCCCCTCTAATACAATGTTAGAGATTGAATTCAATGCGGAAAGCTCATTTATATGAATTGAAACACACATCATAAATATCCCAAGGTAAGTGTGTTTGTACCTGTAGTGAGACCAGTATGAACTTAGTTTCTTAATGATTCTTTTGATAAAATGTAAGCAGGTACATGAATAAAAGAATCACTTATATGATCGTGAAGTGTAGCCGTACTTCAAAAGGCTTGGGACTTGGCTTTTATACGATCAAGAATGGATTGGGACACTCAGATTTATAATAGTGTCATGTAGTTTTTTGTTTTAGATGATTGTTGAAACTAATGTGTATGTTATCTTCAGGTATTCAAACGAGTTGATGGGTTCAATCTTTAAGACACCCAGATTTCTCGAATATTTGAATTGTATAATATACTAACATGAAAATTCAATCGTATCCGATATTTTCATTTATGCATTAGTTTGAGATTTTTGTTCTAAAGTTTGTTATTTCATGGTTACACTAAAATGGGGGAGGATTGTTGGTGATTTTAGTGTCACCAACTACATTAGGTGTAATGGAATTAATAAGTGTATCAAGGGTGAAAATTTTAGTTCTGATACAAGTTAGGAGGTGCGGGAGTGGACACTTGTATCAACTAAATGTCGCCGGTAAGCAGACTTAACGAGGGTTTCAATGGGGCTTGCCCCCTTGAGCAGGGGTTCAAAGGGGGCTGCGCCCCCTTTGCGGGGTCCTAGGGGCAGCGCCCCTAGCGGGGTTCCAGGGGCAGCACCCTGGCGGGGGTCCCTAAGATAAAAAATCGTTCAGGGTAGATTCTGTCATTAGGGTCGATTCTGTCATTTTTCATAACTTGCTAACTCCTATAAACTGCCCTAGTTTGAATATACGCTCCTGATACACAGAGAACGGATTCTAACTTCTTTTCATCATCTTCTTCATTCGGATTCTTGATTCTTGTGCCTAAGATCAAAAATCGTTCCTTCAGGAAATATCCTCAGTTTGGAATTCGTGAACCCAAGGCATTAGGGTCGAATTATCAAACAATGAAAGTGTATACCACGTTTCCTGAATCAATCCGGATTTCCAATTTTCACATAATCCCCAACAGTACTTGGTCGTGTTCGTTGGTATGCCCCATTTCCCCTGTGACGGGCACCCAACAACAATAACCAAAATCCTACAGTTTGATCCAACGCAACTCTCAAACAAACCTTAACAGACATAATCATACCAACTTTCGACATCAAACGTCTTCAACCGACGATCTTCACCACAGACAATGTACTCTCTGATCCATCTCTTACTCTATAATTCTGGGTATCCATCTACAATTCGTTCGTTCATGAGAAATTGACGAATAGATCGGAAGAGTTGAATCATCGTACACTGAAATCTTACTAAAATTTCCATTGATTTTGTTCAGGCAAAAGAGTTCTCCTGGAAAGATGCTCTTCTATCAGACGTATGCATAAGCACTTCGGGGGCTCCGACATATTTCCCGCCTCACTATTTCGAGACCACATACGCTGACGAAACTAAGCTTAGCTTTGATCTAATCGAAGGCGGAGTTGCAGCAAACAATCCGATAACTGCAACTATTCCGCTACTTTATTCTAAGAAATTGTACTGAAATAATGGTGTGGAGGTGGCTGTTGATCGGAGATAATGGTGTGAAGAGCAGCTGTGGGAGGAGGGAAATAGACAGATGAGTTCATCGGTGGTCATCAGTGGAGGTTCAGTGAGAGACAGAGAAGACGCGAGGGCGTCTGCTAGTGGTGGTCATTGGCGGCTGTGATTGTCGCTGGTTCTCAAGGTCGTTAAGGTTGGTTGTGTGTGTATTTTGATCAACGCCTTGACTATGAAGGTTTGAAGGGTCGGCGGATTATGAGGGATTTCATATGGTGGAGATATGGGTCGAGATGATTATGAAAGACATGGTGGTGGTTAGAGATGATAAGTGGATGAGAGAGAGAGAGAGAGAGAGAGAGAGAGAGAGAGAGAGAGAGAGAGAGAGATGTGGGGGTTTGGGTTTTTTTTAATTGTTTAATTCTTAAAAAAAGAAAAAGAAAAAGAAATAAGAAATAAGAAATAAGAAATAAGAAATAAGAAATAGGAAATGGTAAGAATATCTTTTTACTTTGATCAGGGACCTCCGACATGTATTTTGGCAATCACAGGACCAGGACCAGGACCAGGACCAGGACCAGGACCAGGACCAGGACCAGGACCAGGACCAGGACCAGGACCAGGCGTGTTTATTCTCCAATACTTGGACCAAAAATGCAACCTTAGTCAAATCATAGGAACATGAGTGTAATTTACTCAAAAAATATAATAAAATATATAAAATAAAAATAAAAATGGCTGACTCCGCATCCCTTGGAGATCTAGTATAGCCTAGGGTCCTAGTTTCTGCTGTTAAACAAATAAAAACGCCAAGCCTAATATGAAGTTCAAAGTACATATTTTTGGATCTTGTTTTTTTTATCTTTTACGTATTCTAAAATGGCAAACAGATGAATTTTAAAGTACATTTCACAGTTACGTTATGTCCGTAAAGATGGAGATCCATGCTCCTAAGCGAGTGTCTGAGTATGACAATGACCTACCATGTGCGTCCTGCTTTTTCACTAGTATTATTTAATTAATCAAGTTCAAATATTTATACTCCAGTTAACAGGTGTGTTAATATTATACACCCTTGTGTACACCGAGGTCCAACTTTGATGACTAACATTAATTTTCTAATCTTTATCATATTTTCTGTAGATCGACTTTGATTTTTTTTCGTGTATTTCAAGAAATATAAAAATGAATTTTAAACTCAGATTTGTTTTCTACTGATCAACAGTAGTTTTATATTGCCATATGATTGATGATTGATGTTGTATAAAGTTAGTATCTTTTGTAAACATTATTTAATAAAAGAAATATACTCATATCTAATCATATATTTATAAAATATTATCGTACACAATATTAAAATACAAAACAAATTTGTTGCAACCATGTGGTAAACAATGTGAAAAATATGCGCAAAGGGAAAAAAAATATTAAATATCACATACTTATCATATATATATAAGCATTGTAGATCTCCCCAGTCAAAATACACAGCAAGACTTGTATACTTCGAAAAAAAAAACCGAAACCAAAGGAACATGTCGACCATGGGAACCAATCCTTCTTATTCCACCATCGATATCATTCGCAAGATTCTCCTTGATGACCAGGAAGACGTTTCCATAATGCTCCCTCCGGCGACGAGCCTTAGCAATGATCAGTCCGGTGAAAATGCACCGGTGTCTCTGAAAACAATTAGGGAAGAGGAGTCAGGTGATGGTGAAGAGCAAGTGAAATCCAATAATGTGAAGAAAAAGAGAAAGACGGCGGAGAATGGAGAAGACGACGTCGTGGAATGGACGCGTTACAGAGGCGTCAGACGGCGGCCATGGGGGAAGTTTACGGCGGAGATAAGGAACCCGGAGAAGAAAAAGGCGAGACTATGGTTGGGTACTTACAACACGCCGGAAGAAGCTGCTATGGCTTATGATAAAGCAGCTTTTATGTTCCGTGGCACACGTGCCAAAGTTAACTTTCCTCTCTTGCTCCGCCAGGATGATTGTAAGCCGGTATCGTCTTCCTCCTCGTCGAATTCCGATGATGGAAAATGCAATGAAAGAGTCATGGTGGATCCACCCATGGCCACCACCACCACCTGCAATGCCGGAGAAGATGACTGTTCTCCATCAAGCACCATAGTAGAGCCGCCAGCTACCGCAAATATTGCCCCCACGGCCTCCATACTTGCGGGGAGCACTGTGCATTCGCCAACCACCTCCGTAACAGAAGAGGTGGGGGGACTGGACTCACTATGGAATTTCGAAATAAGTACATTGCCACCTTTTTCACCAACATTGTCTATCAGTGACTACACCTTGCATTCTATCGAAGCATCCTCGAAAGTCGAAGATGTGAGAAGTATCGGTGTTGTCAGTGATGACTACCGGCCTTCCAATGAAAACTCGGCGGTTGCTATGACCACCACCACCTCCGTACCTGCGGAGGAGAGTTGTGATAGTGACTCATTTTGGGACAGTTTAGTCCAAAATACAATTGATTCTCCGACCACCACGTCTACCTCCGAAGATATGGAGATGTACGGTTGTGATATTGACGGGTTATGGAATTTCCAAATGGATATATCGACATCTGAGTACTTCCCGTCCACCAATGTCGAGTCATATACATTAAACGCGACCGATGGGGCAGATAACGGCGGTAGTGATGAACACGACTTGTTGTGGGATCTCCGAATTGATACATTAATACAGGATGATTTATTTTTACTTGATTGTTTGTAAAAAAAAATAAAAGTTCAAATAAACCAAATAAATATAGAGAAATCTTATATTCTCCTAATTTTTCTTTTTACTCATCTTCTTACTATTTGAAATGATAATAAATGTCATATTCAAAAAAATTATAATATTTTAATCAAATTATAATATTTTAATCAACTTGTCACTAATTCACATGGTTAGGAGGATACTTAGAAAGAAATATTAGAAGGATATAAGATTTCTCATAAATATAAGGGAAATTTTTGGCTCCCCATTAGAGATTATATGGTTCACCATTGTATTAACATAACTATTTCACGTTCGTGTAGATTTTTTCTTGCATCTCAAATATTAATATAATCATATATATATATATATATATATATATATATATATATATATATATATATATATATATATATATATATATATATATATATATATATATATATATATATATATATATATATATATATATATATATAAAAGTTAGAAAAGTTCAATAGAAACCAATAAAAATCAAATAATTAAGGAACCTATATCATTCATATAACTATATTATATATGGCGAATGTTTATGTACCATGCCGATTCTACCTCTGTCAACTACCTCTTTATTTAGATTTTCTTCAAGATCATAAAAAACTCATTTCGTTGTTTTTTCTATTGAATATTTAAAAGTTCATATTTTTATATCATCTATAAATAGACATCAATATTGATACACCATTTTTTTTTAAAGTTTTATCTCATTAGAATCTCATTTATATTAATGTGTTTATCTCATGTGAATCTCATCTATATTATTTCTTTTAATAAAGATATTTCATATGTGAATGATTAATGTTCTTATTTTTTAGCAATTATTGATTATGCAATGATTATTCGTTAACACATAATTTTTGATAGTTAATATCAATGTTGCGGAACTCGCTATTTAGTACTCGTTCGGCCGACTGGGAAGTAGCGAGTACTCAGATTACTCTGATTGGATAAATTATATAAAAATATTTTTAGGGAAATTATATATATATATATATATATATATATATATATATATATATATATATATATATATATATATATATATATATATATATATATATATATATATATATATATATATATATATATATATATATATATATATATATATATATATATATGTGTGTGTGTGTGTGTGTGTGTGTGTGTGTGTGTGTGTGTAAAAAGCATAAGTTGATTTAATTTCATAACAAAATTAATTGAAATATCAATAAAAATATTCAAGTTCAAATGTTAAATTACTTCAAAACTAGATATTTATTTGTTAATATTTGATAGTTAGATTACTCATTTAATCATCATTTTCCAATGTAGTTCTGATTTGTTCGTTGATATTAACTTTATATGATTCATATACAACTTCTTAATATCCATTTTATTGATAACTTGTTGTAATTTTAAATGAACTCATGATATATAACAAATATCATAACTTCATTAAAATTCATAACAAATAGATTAATATAAAAAAATTATACATGTTCAAATATTAAAGTGTTAAATTATTTCAAAAATTGATATTCATTCTTTAATATTAAAGTAACCATTTAATCATTTGTATTTTTTGTTTTTATATCACATTTACATTAAATTTAACAAAATTACAATTAAACAATGTTTAATAAATTACTAAATATATAATATATGTTTAAAAATTACTTAACAATTATAGTTATTTATTTTTTTCTAAAAGAAGTCAAATTTTCCGAGTATGACCGATTTGACCGAGTTGGCCGAGTTAGACCGAGTTGCTCTGAGTTGGGCCGAGTTTGACCCGAGTAACACCGAGTTTGACCGATTTCCGATTAGTTTGGCCGAGTTGGCTTAACTCGCCTCAGTAAGAGGCCGAGTCCAAGTACTCGACCGAGTACTCGTCCGAGTTGGCCGAGTTTTACAACATCGGTTAATATTCAATGTAAATGATGATCATGTATAAGGTCGGGCGGAACCGGCAAGAGATAGCAGTGAGTAGGGGAGGAGGCCGTCGGTACCGCCAGCGTCACGAGGCCGTACCCCGCAGTTTAGCGATAAATAGCTCGAAATCGGGTTGGTGAAGCCAAAGGATTAAATAAAAAATTTATTTCCGATTTTTAGTTCCATCCCTTATAAATACCCCTCTCTACCTCTTCAAAAATCACACATTCCGTCTTCACCATTTCTCTCAATTTCTCTGAAAACCCTTTCCTAAATTTTTTATAAAAACTTCTTTTATTCAAATGGATTTAAGCTGCGAAAAAAAAGAGGTTCGTCGAAATCAAAAACCGTCAGGGTGAAGGCGGTTTGAATGTTCCTCCAATCCCATCACCTTATTATCCACAATACAAACAAATACCGATCCAACAAAACTACAACCAATTTTAACTTTCTCAAGACTACCACCAATTTCTATAATACCAACAAAGTCCCGCCCAAGTAAACCCCTCTCAATGTTACGTCCCAAACACATCCCATCTTCGTAACCAATGGGACGACGAGTCAAGCGATGAAACGCTTCCACTATTCAAAATACGAGGTACCGAATTAGACAAAAAGTACAAGAAACATGGGAAAATGAACAACCCCGTCCCCCTACCTCCCAAAAACGAACTTTTCTCATAAGGTTGAGACGTTGTCCATGGAGTGAGAAAAAGGAAGTCACTTTAACAAAGGCGTACATTAGTGTTTTTGAGGATTAAGAACATGGCAACCATCAACACCACAAGTCCTTTTGGGAGCATGTGTTGGAACATTTCAACACGCAACTTGGTGTGGCCGATCAGACAAGGCATCAAGTTAACTCCAAATGGAAGGATTTGTAGACGAAGGTCAACAAGTTCAACTACATTTACAACAACAAATGAAACATGCGTGCCAATGGGAGAGGGCATGTTGATATTCTAAAGGCAACGCAAAGTGCGTTTCGTAAAATTGCTCGTGGCGGGTTTACACATATCGGGGCATGGGACATTCTGAAATATCATCCCAAATGGCTCACAGTCAAGGAAATGCCATAGACAATCTACATCATCTACTTTGGTGCGGCATCTAGGCCAACGATTCGTCTGGTGAGACTCTAGAAAATAGCCCTATATAAGAATGACCAGATACCGGAGAGTTTTGCAATTTTGCACTATGAGATCTTTTCTAGAGCAGGGATATGTCCCATCTGATTGATCATCTAGAGAAGATCTATGACAATTGTAAATTTTGGTCGACAAAAGTCAACTGTAGTCAAACAAAGCGTACGTTAATCCATGTGTTGAAAAATAATTTTTCCATAATTGTATGATGTATTATTAGATATTATAATACTATGTACGTTAATTCAAAACAATTATCGAGTAAACGCCGAAAATACGGATAGTAAACTACTATAGCGTAAAAATTCGATAATCGTACAATTATTATTTTGAGAATGATAATATTCATAAAACGATGTATTTGTAAATACGAACCTGTGGATATATAGAACGTCGAAAACGGAGTTCGTATGTGAAAGTTACAACAATTAAACCACTGGGAACGGATAAATGTACACAGAGTTTGGACTCAAAATATAAAACGGGTACCTTAAACATCAAATATGGAATAACAAATCATATATTATGAAGCATAATACTATCTAGTATTTAATTTCAAAGCCAAATACAATTTTCGGTAAAATGTTAAAAATCGCGTAATCGGAAGAATATTGCGCTTAAACGCGTATTTCATCGTCTAACGAGTTATAATTAAATATAAATAAATGTTTAGCAATATTTTTATACATAATATTTATTTAGAACATCTCTTCCTCAAAAACTCATAAAATTTCGCTAAAACATCTTACGATTTTATAAAAATTACTCATTTATAAAATTAACCCACCCCACCCCTACCCCCATTGGCTGAAACATGGTATTTCCCATGTAAATTACAAATCTCAATGTCCTAAACTTGATTAGAAAGGCTAGCCTTAACCTAAACTAAAAGTCAAACCCTAAAACTAATAAATCTAATAAAACTATTTCATAATTCATTTGAAGCAAAAGAAAACACCCAACTCCTCTCATCTCACTCTCTCACTCTCGGCTCATCATCATCTCCCCACCACCCCTCCAAAAACCCGCCACCACCACAAACCACCACCTTTCACCACCACCTTCCACCATTTCAAGTGTAAATCACATCCTTTTTGGTAAGTTAGTTCCTTTAGTGATTTTAAACATTATTACACAACTTTTACTCCTTTTACACACACTAACATCTACGTAAAACTTGTGGGTAATAGCTTTGTCCAAGGGTCCTTAGAGCTACAAAGCTTAGATATTGGTTCCTACCGTAAATCCCACAAGAACAACATTGTTTCTAACTAAAGCACGCGTTAAGGGTGAGCTCATACCCCTCACTTTCATCCTTTCCAAACTTTTAGGGGGAGAATACAATTTTATATGTTATAAATGACGATTTACACAAGTTTATAAACGAGTTTTTGTGTAAAAACGTTTTTGACATGAAATATGGTTAGATCTATGTATTTTGAACATTATGATGTATTATGTTTGTGTAAAAGTTACAAAATTATAAACATATTGTGTAAAAATGCTAGATCTTTAATATAAAAGTCACAAAAACGAAAACTAGTAAAAACTACGTTTTTGTGACCGGAAATACGACTTTTCCAGCAAAAATGGTTATAACCAAGTTATTACACCATTCTTGTGAGAAATATCTTAAAAGATGTTGTTTATAATCATCTAAATAAGTTATTTCGTATATGTTCGTAAAAATATGTTTATTACGACGAAATACTAAAAATAGACTATTATATGAATAGTTTATGGTTACATTGATTATTATGACATTTTGAACAAGACAAAATAATTATATAAAAATATATAATTATTATACATTACAATGTTATTATGGGAAATATGATAACAGCAAAAACAAAGGTTTCTTAACAAATATACGTAAATGAGTTGATATACATATACATTTTGTGAGACGGGTCTTCACAGTACTTATATAAGTACGTACACTAAAGTCCTGAAATTTATAACCAGAGTCTCAGTAAGAGAGCGCGATATTTGTGTATAGATCTATACGGGATTGACAAACCCGCACCTGAGCTGTTAGCTACAGCTAGACCGGCAGGTCTTAGGTGACAAATGTCTAACAGTCCGACGCCTGAAGAACGTCGAAGCAGGCCTACATGGTCACAGTATGGTTATAGGGCGTCTCACAGGGAAAAATCAACTTTATAAATTGTTTACGTGGAAATATACATTTTAATGGATTTATACTACAAACTACGCTATACATTTTAGTCTTTGGATTTTTAAAAGACTTGGACACTTTGTATAAGAAAATATTGGATTTTCTTGGTTTACAATACTATCGTTTACAAACAAAAGGATTTCTTTTCTTATATAAAATACTTATGAACTCACCAACTTAATTGTTGACACTTTTTTTCAACTACTTTTATTCTCAGGAAACTGATAAGGTAAACCATGAGCGTTGATGAAGGGACGTTACGACATCATTTTTGTGTATTTTTGAATCATCTATTTGTTGGATTAGGTGTCTAAGCCATGACTAATAATTAGTATTTACCTGATTAATAGTAGCACAGTCCATTTGGGTTGCCCTCATGGCTGGAGGTTTGTTGGAAAGTTATGTAGAGAGAGAAAGGGTTGATTTATTATATGACTAATTAATCAAGATATTGTTTGTTAATATATTATGGATATGATATATTAATTAGAAATAATATTGTTTGATTAATAATTAATCAGAAATTAATTGGATTAATTTCGGTGACATTAATTGGATTAATCAGGAGGTCAGGGATTAAAGTCGTACGAATTCAATAGTTGAATTGCGGCGCGCGGCGCGCAAATGTAAAGGCTGCGACGCGCGTACATATCCGTATGAGTTCAATAGTTTGAATTGCGGCGCGTGGCGCGCAAATGTAAAGGCCGCGGCGCGCGTACACATAATCCGGAAAATGGGTTGCGGCTAGGGTTTCTAGCTTTACCCTTTGGTTCCCTATAAATAGGGAACCCTAGGCCTCATTATTAGTTGCTCATTCTATTGTTTCTCTCTGGAATTTCGATCCATAATCCTCTCGGCTTGGGTGTGATCTCATTTGAGGCAGGATATTTTTGATGCTCAGCTTCCAGGAAATTCTAAAAGGTTGGTTTTTTCTAATATTATTCTTTTAGTTAATTTTCTTATTGCCTTTAGGTTTTGTTATATGTTCAATTAGAAGAAAACATAGATCCTTATAGGTTGCATGTGAACTTAGGTTATTTAGTTCATGGTTGCAGAAAACCTTTCAGTGGTATCAGAGCGAGTCTTGTTTTCTTGTTGAATTGCTATAACTGTTTTAGGGTTTAAAGCCTATAAACCTTTATATATATCAGGATCGATTTCTAGGGTTAGGGTTTTGGAAACCCTAATTCCCCCTTTGCCTATTTCGAAAATCTCAATTAGGGTTTTAGAAGGCTTTCTATTTTTGGTAACTTTATTTGTTAATTAAATGGATAACCTTAAACCCCATTATTTGAATTCGATTTTTAGGGGGTTTAGGATAGGTTTTAATTAATTTGATTAATTTGGATAAACCTATCTTCATTTGAATTAATTTAATTAATTGTTAATTAAAAGATAATTCAAAAGGGATTTAATTAATTTTAAATTGGCGAAATTAATGGAATAAATCCAGAAAAATATTTTAAAATGTTTAAAATATTTAGATTTAATTAATTTAATTAATTGGTAATTAAAATTGATTAAATCGAAATTTAAGGTTTAATTTAATTTAAAATTTAATTGTTAAATTTGGTAAAATTAAAGGATAAACCTTGAATATTTTAAAGGGTTTTAAAATACATCTTATATATGTTATTAATTGTTAATACTATATGTATAAGATAAAATTGGTCAGTCAATTCAATAGTAGGCCTCATTCACGAAGCTGGTCTATAAAGTGGGTATAAGGAGGCTGCCTGTAAAATGGCAGTCTAATGGGTGAACACTCTCACCCACCGCTCGCCTGATCAGTGGAGGGTCGTTAGCCGAACAGTTTTGATGGGACCACTTAATCATTAAAAGTATAATGATCAAAGTACTAGAACCTTTACACAAAATCCCAATCTAGTTACTTTAGAAAAATGTGAATTTGATGCTACCCCATGAAATTGCACATTGCACTTTGTGAAACGTTGGTGGAGCGTGTGTGGTTTACCGGCACACCAATGGGAGTTCATAAAGAGTGGCAATGGGTGTCTCGGGTGTTATCATTGTTGATGGAGCGTGTGTGGTTAACCGGCACATCAATTTGAGATGATAATGGACCCCGAGAGTACCAAGCTAATTTGCATGGTTATTCACACCCGGTTTGTGATCCTCGGCATCCCAGTCACAAACGGTGGGGCATATCCGAGATTAATCATGCTATTGAACAGTTCAATAAATCTCAAAAGAAACTAGGAATTCCATTTATAATAAGATTATTTTTCCGCGGTGGAATTGGCTGAATCGTCATTCGCCTACCTTTATAAAATTTGCTTATAGATTACGGCATCCCTCTTCTATGTTGCAAATTGTTATAGTTGGATCCTAGCCTTATTTTATATTGGGTTATTATAAGGACCGACAAGTATCTAATTAAACTTACCTTCTTTTATAGATGTCTTCTGCTGATCAATCCGTTCCCCACTCAAACTCCAGTGTTCCCTCAATCCTCTCATTATGTTCCAAGGTTCAATTGAACGGGACAAACTACAATGACTGGATTAGAAATATCAAGATGGCTCTGAGGTACGAGAACAAGGAGTATGTCCTCGAAACCGAGCTTGTCGATATTGACCCTGAAACTGCTACTCCCGAGGAAATTGCCTTGTACCAAAAACATTCTGATGATGCGACCAAAGTGGCCTGCATCATGATCGCCACAATGAACCCAGAATTGCAGAGAATATACGAAGACTACTGGCCTTTTGAGATGCACCAGGAGCTTGCAGAAAAGTTCCGCAAGCAAGAGCGCATCGAGAGGTGCGAGGTGGTCAAGGACTTCACGAACAGCAAACCTAAAGATGGAGAGTCCATCTGCACTCATGTGCAAAGAATGCAAGGTTACGTGGAGCGGCTTAGAAAGCTTGCGATGCCTGTACCGGAGCAGTTGGCCGTTGACATAGTGCTTAACTCGTTACCGAGTTCTTATGACCAGTTCAGGCTGGCTTATCATTTGAACAACAATCAGGCTAATATGACTGAGTTGCATCGCATGCTTCGAGTAGCTGAGGACGGGATGAAGGGTAAAAGTGTACCCTCGGTTAATCAGCCCGTCCTAGCCATCGGAAGTGGCAAAGGAAAGAAAAGGAAGGGCCCTCCTAAGCAAAATTGGAGGGAAAAGGTTCAGGTCGGGTCATCCAGTAATGGCTCGAGAACCAAGACTTCCCACATTCCTTGTGTGGCCAACCCTGATGAAGCCAACTGTTTTTACTGCAAAGAGAAGGGCCATTGGAAGAGAAGCTGCCCCAAATACTTGCAGGACGTTTAGTTTAGAATTATTAAATTGTTGCTATTCGCCAGAAATGGCAAGAAACATTATTTCATTTCACGCATTGTTCAGACAAGGATTTCAATTTTCTTTTGATAATAAAATTGGTTCTATTTCTGTTTTCAAAAATGGTATTTTGATTTTTACTGCTTATCCTTGTGATGGTGTGTATGAAACTGTTGAATGTGTTGACAATTTAGGACATAGTGTAAATTATATTGATTCTACTAGTGGTGTAGAAAAGGCATGTCTGTGGCATAGTCGGCTCGGGCACATCAGCAAGAAATGCATCGCCCAACTCCAAAAGGATGGAGTGTTGGAATCATTCGACCTAAGGTCGGATGATGTATGCGAATCTTGTCTATTGGGCAAGATGACTAAATCACCTTTCAAAGGGTCTTTTGAAAGAGGTGAGGGTCTGCTGGACATCATTCACACGGATGTGTGTGGTCCATTCAGATCAACCACAAAGGATGGCACGTGGTTCTACGTGACCTTTACCGACGATTTTAGTAGATACGGTTATATCTACTTGATCAAGCACAAGTCGGACACCTTTGAAAAGTTCAAAGAGTTTAAGAACGAAGTAGAAAATCAATTAGGCAGGAAGATAAAGATGCTCAGGTCCGACAGAGGCGGAGAGTATCTAAGTATCGAGTTCCTAGACTATCTAAAGGAATGCGGAATAGTTTCGCAGTTGACACCTCCCATGACACCACAGTTGAATGGTGTTGCAGAGAGGCGCAACCGAACCCTGTTGGACATGGTTCGTTCCATGATGAGTCGAGCTTCACTTCCCATTCACTTCTGGGGGTATGCCTTAGAGACTGCCGCCCACATCCTCAATCTTGTCCCAACTAAGAAGGTTGCAAAAACACCTCATGAGATGTGGACGGGGAAAGTTCCCTCGTTGGCACATATCAAAGTCTGGGGTTGTGAGGCTTTCGTTAGACGAGAGACTCAAGACAAACTCGCAGAAAGAAGGGAAAGGTGTTTCTTCCTTGGTTATCCCAAACAGTCCTTTGGATATCTATTCTACAGACCAAGCGAGGACGTGGTCTTTGTAGCTAGACGAGCGGTCTTTCGAGAGAGAGAGCTCATATTCAAAGAGGACAGTGGGAGTACCATTGATCTGGAAGAAATTCAAGAGTCATCAGATGACGCAACCTTAGGAGAAACTAGCAACCAACATGAGGAAGAAGTTCCTGTTGGTCCGACAGATATATCCTTACCTCTTAGGCGTTCCGGTAGGGTTAGCATGCCACCCGAGTTTTATGGGTTCCATATAACTTTGGATGGGGACACGTTTGTCAGTGATAGGACACTGATAAATTTGGATGAACCAGCTAACTACCAAGAAGCAGTGGCGGGCCCTGAGTCTGCCAAGTGGAAAGAGGCCATGGATAGCGAGATCAAGTCCATGTATGACAATCAAGTTTGGAACTTGGTTGACAATGTACCGGGTCGAAAGACAGTCGGGTGCAAATGGATCTTCAAGAAGAAGACCGACATGGACGGAAAAGTACACACTTTCAAGGCAAGACTGGTAGCGAAGGGCTTTACTCAAACCCCAGGGGTTGACTATGACGAGACCTTCTCACCAGTAGCCAAGATAATGTCTATTAGGATTATGCTAGCCATAGCTGCATTTTATGACTATGAAATTTGGCAGATGGACGTCAAAACCGCTTTCCTTAATGGGAAGTTGACTGAGGATGTTTACATAAATCAGCTAGAGGGTTTTGTCGATGCAAAGTATCCTAATAAGGTGTGTAAGCTTGAGAGATCAATCTACGGATTGAAGCAAGCTTCTCGCAGCTGGAATCTTTGTTTCCATGAGAAAGTCAAAGAGTTTGGTTTCTCTAGGAGCGAGGATGAGTCCTGCGTATATGTCAAGGCTAGTGGGACTATAGTCACCTTTCTGGTGCTGTATGTCGATGACATACTGCTCATGGGAAACGATATTCCAACCTTGCAAGATGTCAAGGATTGGCTTGGGAAATGTTTCGCCATGAAGGACCTAGGAGAGGCTGCCTATATTCTCGGGATAAGAATATTGAGAGATAGGAAGAAGAGACTAATTGGACTTAGTCAGGGTACATACTTGGAAAAGGTACTGAAAAGGTTTAGTATGGAAAATTCCAAGAAGGGAGAGCTACCTATCCAAAGTAATGCAAAATTGAGTAAGACTCAAAGTCCGAGTACAGACGAAGAAATAGCTGAAATGAGTCGGGTACCTTACGCTTCGGCTGTAGGATCGATCATGTACGCTATGACGTGTACTCGCCCTGACGTGGCCTTTGCTTTAAGCATGGTCAGTCGGTACCAGGGTAACCCTGGAAGGGCGCATTGGATAGCTGTAAAGAATATACTCAAGTATCTGCGAAGGACAAAGGACATGGTGTTGGTCCTTGGAGGCAGTGATACATTGAGAGTTGAAGGATATACGGATGCCAGTTTTCAGACGGATAGAGACAGTGGTCGGTCTCAGTCTGGCTGGGTATTCCTTCTGAACGGAGGAGCAGTAACTTGAAAAAGTTCCAAGCAAGATACGGTGGCTGATTCTACATGTGAATCAGAGTATATAGCAGCAAGTGAAGCATCAAAGGAAGCGGCTTGGCTGAAGAACTTCATCGGTGACCTTGGAGTAGTCCCGAGTATTCAGGAGCCCGTGGAACTGTTCTGCGATAACGAAGGTGCGGTCGCTTTGACAAAGGAACCGCGAGACCATGGAAAGTCCAGGCATATCGACAGAAAGTACCACTACATAAGGCATAAGGTAGAAGAAGGTCACCTCGTGGTAAAGAGGGTATCATCGGAAGATAATCCTGCAGATCCCTTGACAAAGGCTCTGAGTAGGATTAAGCATAATCAGCATGCTAGGAGCATTGGATTAAGAGATGATATAAAGTTTATGTAAATTAGATAGGTTTCGAAACTTGTAACAATGTATTGTATTTGACTCTTGTGATTTAATAATAGAGATTTATTAATGAGTAATGGTTTACTACTTTTGTCAATACTTTATCGTTGTGTTTCATTTTGCATGTTTTACTTCCTGAATGATTGGATTATTCAAATATCCACAGTCGATTACACTTTTTGGGAGTAAGTGTGAAGTAAGACTGTCATGAATTGGTAATAGATTGTCTAAGGAGTTAGACATTGCAATTGGATTGCTGCACCATTCGTGAGTACTTGGAAATGGAGATTTGAGTATTGGATAAACCCGCGCTCAATGGATTGCTTCATGGATTTCATCACGAGCAATGTTGAGACGATAATATCTTTTGATATTTAAGCTAAGACATATGAGTTATGATTTATTAGACGGTTGTTCATTGATAATATGAAAACGCATCGGTAACTCGGTGTTATAAAACGTATTGTTGTGAGTGATTTGTCTGGTAAAAGACATAAGTATATGAGTCGAAGCTTATTCGTCCCTTACGAGGAACAGATATCTGTAGGCCTCTCGATGAATTTGAAGTTGACTAAAATGGTTGGCCAACCGGGACTAAATTGGTAGTCTAAGAGTCATATGCAAATCGGATATCGAGGAACAGTGAATCAGACCAGGATTGACTTTAATCCATGTCTTGAGTCTGAAAATATCTTGTTGGACGGAGGATCATCTGATCACTTATCTATGGACAGAACTGATTAGATCAGAGTTTGGCAGCGGTTTCTAGGAAGCTAAAAGTGCTGGTTAATTAGAGGTTAAATTGGTAATTATAGTCATAGACTTATCCAAGTGGGAGACTGTTGGATTAGGTGTCTAAGCCATGACTAATAATTAGTATTTACCTGATTAATAGTAGCACAGTCCATTTGGGTTGCCCTCATGGCTGGAGGTTTGTTGGAAAGTTATGTAGAGAGAGAAAGGGTTGATTTATTATATGACTAATAAATCAAGATATTGTTTGTTAATATATTATGGAGATGATATATTAATTAGAAATAATATTGTTTGATTAATAATTAATCAGAAATTAATTGGATTAATTTCGGTGACATTAATTGGATTAATCAGGAGGTCAGGGATTAAAGTCGTACGAATTCAATAGTTGAATTGCGGCGTGCGGCGCGCAAATGTAAAGGCTGCGACGCGCGTACATATCCGTATGAGTTCAATAGTTTGAATTGCGGCGCGCGGCGCGCAAATGTAAAGGCCGCGGCGCGCGTACACATAATCCGGAAAATGGGCTGCGGCTAGGGTTTCTAGCTTTACCCTTTGGTTCCCTATAAATAGGGAACCCTAGGCCTCATTATTAGTTGCTCATTCTATTGTTTCTCTCTGGAATTTCGATCCATAATCCTCTCGGCTTGGGTGTGATCTCATTTGAGGCAGGATATTTTTGCTGCTCAGCTTCCAGGAAATTCTAAAAGGTTGGTTTTTTCTAATATTATTCTTTTAGTTAATTTTCTTATTGCCTTTAGGTTTTGTTATATGTTCAATTAGAAGAAAACATAGATCCTTATAGGTTGCATGTGAACTTAGGTTATTTAGTTCATGGTTGCAGAAAACCTTTCACTATTAATTGTAATCGAAATATGAAAGATTGAACTATGTAACCTTTACAATTATTTTATGATGGTTGTGTTGCTTGAAATCACTATTATTCGACATTGTTATGATATTGTTCATGAAGTCATCCACCCTAGAACGTTTCCGCCAATCCGGTTTGAGGGTGTGACAAGATCACTCCCGAAATAGGAAACATATAAGTCGAACTGTTGAAGCCCGAATATCTTGGCAAAGGTCTCTCTTTGTCTTAGTTCACACTGTAAGTTCCTGATCAATTCCTCAATTACCAACCACATATTACGAGAAGTAGAGTCGAGTTTCAAAGCCATGTTGATAAGTTGTTGGGTTAGGTCGCCATAAATCCACATTTTTACAACTGAATCAAGTATATTACATTCATTATCCTCAATTCTGATTGGTGTGGATTTGCCATTTATGTGACTGATGACTCCATACCCGGTACAGTATGTTTGAAGCAAATTTATCCACGAATCGTATCTAAGTTGATTCAAGTCAAGGGTGAGCGGTACAAAAGCTTTGATATTTGTTATTGCATAGGGTTTCATTTTAAACAAACCTATGGGAGGAACATTATCGTTGCCCGTCATCGTGGGAGATAAGAAGGGACAGAAGAACAATCACAAAAGAAGATCGCTCAAGGAGGAGGCAGCACAACAACAACGCCAAAGAGAAGCAACTAGGGATGAGCATGGGTCCGGACCCATACCGAACCAGACCAAAGACCAAAAACCAAAGAACCGAGAACCGATTTAATACGAAACATTGACCTAGGAACCGGATTAAATACCACGGTTCCGGTTCTGGTTCGGTTATACAATGAAGTGTGCGTGTTCCGTTTCGGATTCGGTCTGAACCAGACCGAGAACCAATTTAGTGGGAAATAGACAACCATGAACGGGATCAAATACCCCGGTTCTGGTTCCGGTTCCGGTTCCGGTTCCGGTCTCGTTCTTTGGGTCAAATTATCCCTAAAAGCAGCCGACGACAGTGAAGGATCGGGAGGTAGATGATATCAATGGCAAGAGCCCTTTAGAGCTCTGATATATCATATATTATGTTTAAAGTATTTTCCCGGAACATCATCTCTTGGTAATTAAAGAATAAATAAATGTACATAATACATAATAATTGGGCTATAAACAATACAAACATAAAACGAGGCTCTACATAAGAAATACAACAATATATTGCATCTAATAATTATATTTTATTAATGGAGCGGTAGAGTAAGGAACATCTACAATATTAGTCTTGACAATATATGATAAAAATAAAAAATAAAGTTTGCTAAGAAAATTAAAATAAATAAGAGTTAATAGAACTTTAATTAATGATTGATTCGATTCCTTATAATTATATAATACAAATAGGATCTAAAAAGTTGATCAATTAAAAATACAATGATCATTCTATACATACCCCTCCTATTGTCTAGTTATACCCCCTTTGATGTGAAATTTTGTTTTTTGTTGTGTTTTTTTTAACTATTTTGTCTTTTTGTTGTTTTTTTCTTTTTTTTTTCTTTTTACAAATAATATTTGATTTGTTTTATTATTATTATTAGAAAAACAATAATAATAAATTTACCTTTTATAATTTTTATGTTTTAATAACAATAAAACAATAGTTTTTTATTAATTACGACAGAACGAACGACGTTTATAAATTTATAAAATTATATCAAAACGGTTATGTCAAATTCGAACGATTGTATAAAAAATACAAAATAAATAATAATATTAAAGCAAAGTTTGTCTTATTAATCAGAGATAGTAAATGGTCCAGTATTACAATTGCATGGTGCGTTATCTAGATAACGAGCATAAGCATTTATTCGAGAAGCATACAATGTTTCCCATTCAACAGAATGTTCTGATCTGTACGCACGCACAAGTCTGGACAAAATAGGAGGCATTGGATACGCTCCTTGTAAATCAACCTTCACATAATGGTTACCGTAAACGTGGGCGATAACGACATATGCAGGATTTGGGATGTCTTGCGGGCCATACCGAAGTGGGAACCACGTTGAAGAACCACTATTGCTTAGGAAAATAACGATAACACGATATCTATTAGCGATGAGAATAGCAGTGTCGGGCATTTGCAACCAATATTCACGTCGTGCAAAACCCGATCCAAAGAAACTCAACGAGTGACTTATACGGTTTAAAAAATCACCGTAAATCATGGCATATGCAGACATATGCAGGATTTAGGATGTCTTGCGGGCCATACCGAAGTGGGAACCACGTTGAAGAACCACTATTGCTTAGGAAAATAACGATAACACGATATCTATTAGCGATGAGAATAGCAGTGTCGGGCATTTGCAACCAATATTCACGTCCTGCAAATCCCGATCCAGAGAAACTCAACGAGTGACTTATGCGGTTTAAAAGATCACCGTAAATCATGGCATACTCGTGATGGTGTGTTATTAACTCGTTGCGTAGCTCATACCTAATTTGTTCCTAAGAATGTTCATTACCACTAAGAGAAACTGATATATCCTGAAATCCACAATTTCCATCTCCATCCACGTCTGTAATATGCCCAACGTATGGATGAAATTCGTTTGGAATTTCGTTCATAAGTGGGTTTGAAGTATAAATTGGTGGTTCTTGGTTGAAGAATGAGTTGGACATCGGAGGTTCTCGAAATGAATACGTGTTATGCATCTCTGATTCTTCATTTATGTCATGCCAATTAGTATCCATATTATCCGATGTATATGTTGGTAGATCTTCGTTGAAGAATGAGTTGGACATCGGAGGTTCTCGAAATGAATACGTGTTATGCATATTTGATTCTTCATTTATGTCATGCCAATTAGTATCCATATTATCTGATGTATACGTTGGTAGATCTTGGTTGAAGAATGAGTTGGACATCGAAGGTTCTCGAAATAAATACGTGTTATGCCTCTCTGGTTCCCGATTTATGTCATGCCAATTAGTATCCATATTATCTAATGTATACATAGAAAAACTACGTCTACGAGGATACTGAGTTGGTGGGGGTTGGGTGTTGGTAGGTGTGTGTTAATAAATTTCTATTTTAGATTTACTTAACCACAGGTGTCCATTTTTAGTCATATAGCAAAAATATCTATAAAAAATAACACAAATGTACAGTTTGAAAACTTGTCATACGATTCAGTTTGAAAAATATCTAGCAAAAATACATACCTGGTCAGTTTGAAAACTTGTCATACGATTCAGTCGTTGTATCAAATTGATATAGACAGATATATAATAATAATAATAATAATAATAATAATAATAATAATAATAAAGAAAAAGACAATAAAAGACGAAATTGAGATAAAACAAATCAGTATGTCAAATCAGGGGGTATAGTAAGAAATGCGGGGTGTCTATAGCACTACCCTTAAATTAACCATAGAAATAATATCTATATTTATTTTTACTCCAATAGTAATTTTTTAAAATGTATAAAAAAGAATTATGTATTTAAAGAAGAGGGACCGGGTGAGGGTTTCTGGTTGAGTGATTTTCTATTTAATTGGCTGGTTTTAGTTTCTAGTAATATGTTTTGATCGTCTAAAAAGAGAAAATGATCGTAGATTAATAAAATAGTATTTACTATTTATATCAAACATTTTTATTCAAACGATTTGCAATGGGGATGTTTATTGGTTGTAGATATGATAATGACTAATTTTTGTTCATCTATCTAAATCTTGGTTAATTTAAATTATATTTTATCTTCAACGCATCACTTAAAATAGACTCCTAGCTAAACTTATATGAACCCTATGAGTTTAAAAAGTATTTAAATGTTAAATCCATTAATAACTTTATTAGGTAAAACTATTTTCTTGATATAATTTTTGTAACAATAATAAATATATGGTTATTGGTTATTCAAACAAAATTAGAAATGCACAAAAGAGTGTTGAAGGGTTAAATTTACCAAACACAATACGTTTGAGTCATGTTAATATAATTACTCATGTTAATCTTTTATTCAACCAAATTAATCGTCATTAATCAAGTGTTTTATGTAGTCTGAAAAATGTTGAAATTGTATTTTTTTTGTTTGGTATTTACAATATAATATAAAAAAATGTTAATGTTGAATTTCATCACATTACTTTCTGATTTGTGCTCATTTGGTCACTTAACTTTGTTTAAGTTGTAAAAGGTCACCCAACCTTTTACAACTTAAACAAAGTTAAGTGATCAAATGAGCATAAATCAGAAAGTTAAGTGACCAAATTCAACCTTAACCCTTATTTTTTGTATTTAACTAATGGATGCAATCTGTGCGTTGCAGCGGGAACATCATAAAGAAATAACTGAAAAACTAAAGTAAGATGATGTGATAAAAAAATAAAAGAAAGTGGAATATTATAATACATAGACAAATAGAAAGTACATTGCTATTTTTTGCATTTAACTCGAAATAAAAGTATAAAAGCTAAATTCGTTGAATGATACTTTAAACTTTTCATATGCAAATTTTCATGTCGAGGATTCCTTTAAAAATGAAATTGTTAATCTATGTCAAACATATTACTTATACTACGCTACAAACATGCATAAATGTGAATATGTAAAGTAGTTATAAAATAATAATATTATAAAAATTATTTTTGGTAAAAATGTTTTCGTAAAAAACAAATATGCAAAAAGAATTTTAAAAAGTACTTTTAAAAGTAAGTTTTAAAGTTATAAAAACTATTATTTTCTAAAAATATAAAGTTTTTAAAAAGTATAAAACAAAATTGAAAAAAAATGTTTGTAAAGAAAATTGTGAAATATGATAATTATAAAAAAAAATTTAAAAGTGTTGAATTTATATTTAAAAAAAGACTTTAAAAAACCTAAGTTTTAAAATACATATAGAAAAAAAAATTAAAAAAATTGTTCATAAAACCGTAAGCATATTGCTTAGTGAGTTCCCCAGATTTTCCAATACTTCATAAACATCATATAACAACATCGTGTGACTCTCGGGCTTGCCTCGATCCGTCGGTAAACATCGCATGACTCTCGGGCTTGCTTCGATCCGTCCTCGTCTCTCGAGCTTGTCCCGATCCGCCGGTAAACATCATCATCATCAATATCGAGAAAGTGAGGAGACTAGCCTGATTTGTTGCTAAGCTAAAATAAAGAAATTCCTATTATCCAAACATCCCATTATACACAGTTTTCATCTAAACTCCCTATCCCAACAATTAACACTAGGGTTTCCTTAGGGTTTTTGACTCAAAAGTCCACTGACCAAGAAGTCAAAGTCAACAGGTCAATAGAAAGTCAACACAAGTCAAGCAGAGGAATTAGCGCCGCTAATGGTCCTGTTCAGCTTACTTTCTCCATTAAGTGCTTAATCCGTCCAGACATAAGCTCCAACTTTCAGGAGTTGGCCAAAATAGTCCCCTAATTTATAAAAACATATGTTTAACCACCAATCCTAGCCAAACAAGCTCATGTGACAAATCTAGCTCTAAAGATGATGATTAACAACTTAGAACTTCATTCACAACCATATTAAGACTAGGCTTGGGTTTTTCTCAAGGATTCAGAGACTTAAAGGAGAAGAACTCATTCTTAGTCTCTAAATCTCATCCTCATCCAAGATTTGGAGCCATCATTGTCTTTAAAAGCTTGGAAATAGCTTATTAACTCCATTAACAACAAGAACTTAAGGAAAACAAGCTTTAAAACACTTACAAAGGTCCAGGAACAGCAAGAACTTGGCTCCTCCTAAGCATCACCCTCTCTTGAACACCTTGCTACCTTCTTCTTCCTCCAAGGACCTTCACAAACCCACAAATGAAGCTTAAACAACCATGCAAGCCTTAGAGAGAGTTTGGGGTGTTTTCTGGAGCTCTAGGGGTGAAATGTCGAAGTTGTGGGTGTTAGATGAGTTAAAATGACACAGATCACAAAATCTTGGCTTTATTCCCGTTCAGGCGAAGTTAGCGTCGTTAACCTGAAAGTTAGTGTCGTTAACTACAAGCTATGCAGGGTCAATGTCTCGTGAGCAGACTGAACGCGGCTGATTCGGGATTTGCAAAACTTAGCGCCGCTAACCTTCTTTTTCCCCCAAAAATCCTTATTTTGTCTTTTATTTTACACGGTTAAATGCTATAATTTCGATACCTGGTTCCGAGCTTTACAACAGAGAGGGGTTCGAACCCGCAACCACGCCAAGAAAAGCCCATGCCTCAACCACTTGAGGCGTACTAAAAATATAAACAATTGCATGATAATTTAATGCAACAACAAAAAGTGAAAAGTAATGGTTCTAACCCGCGACTTCCGCTAAGAGAAGCCGACGCCTCAACCACTTGAACTTGATGTAATTTTGTTTTATTATTTGTGTATTTAAACTATAAAGAGTTGTAAAATCGCTGACATCATACTTTGCATATATATATATATATATATATATATATATATATATATATATATATATATATATATATATATATATATATATATATATATATATATATATATATATATATATATATATATATATATATATATATATATATATATATATATATATATATATATATATATATATATATATATATATATATATATATAGAATCAGGATTGGGTGAGGACTCTTCTTAAAGTGAGGACTTGCGAGGACACCTTAAAAAATTGAAAAAAATAAAACAAAAATATAAATAATAAAATGGATCATAGTACTATATCGGAGAAAAAAAAGGTTCAAAAAAAACTTTTGTATCATTATTTTTTTATAATGAAATAATGATCCAAAATAAAAACAGAAAAATTGCATCATTACGTTTTGCAATGGTGCAAATTTTTTTTTCAAATTTTTTTTAGATAATGAGATAGTACTATTCTCGATTTTATGATTTGTATTTTTTTTATATTTTTTTAAAATTTTTTAAGGTGTCCTCGCGAGTCCTCACCGAAAAAAGAGTCCTCACCGGAACCGGACCCTATATATATATATATATATATATATATATATATATATATATATATATATATATATATATATATATATATATATATATATATATATATATATATATATATATATATATATATATATATATATATATATATATATATATATATATATATATATATATATATATATATACTATGCAGTTATCTCGGCCATAAACCTTATAGCGGTCACCTAGCGAGATTCGATTTAGCGTTTATCGCGGTGGTATAGCGGTGGTATAGCGGGGTTTTTTTTTGTTACTTTTAGACTATTAATACTACGTTGAATTAATATCACAAAAAGTTGCATAAAAATGTCACATAAAACATAGATAGTATTCTAATATGAAAAGTGTCAACGTGTCTCGGCAAATCTCTATAACGATCCCGCGCAATATCGCTATCTCGGGCTCCTAAATCTCGACAAATCTCGGACATTATCGGCGAGATTCTCGCTGGCGAGATTACTGACCAATATTTTGATTTCTATCTCGGCCTAACCCTGCGAAACGCTATCTCGGCGAGATCTCGCGCGATTGACTGCATAGTATATATATATATATATATATATATATATATATATATATATATATATATATATATATATATATATATATATATATATATATATATATATATATATATATATATATATATATATATATATATATATATATATATATATATATATATGTGTGTGTGTGTGTGTGTGTGTGTTCAAATGGGGACAATTAAAATGTTGAGAACGCGAAGACAGATCACAGTCGTCTAAATTGTTAGATCTAAGGCTAGGATTAATGTGTCATTTATGTCAATTATAAAACTAATTGAACCAACTTGTAAATTTAAAAAATATATATATCAGGGGGTATTAAGAGAATTACAATTTTTTGATTTCCATAAAATTAGCCTATTAATTATGGCATTTATTGGAAAAAATGAACAACTAAGGCTGGGATTAATGTGCCATTTATGTCAATTATAAAACTAATTGAACCAACTTGTAAATTTAAAAAATATATATATCAGGGGTATTAAGAGAATTACAATTTTTTGATTTCCATAAAATTAGCCTATTAATTATGGCATTTATTGGAAAAAATAAACAGTTTCTCTCTAAACCTACGATCTCTCTCTATCCGATCTAATCTCTTTCTCTCTCTTTCATAAGGCTGTGCGGAGTGGAGGGCAAAACGTTGGCGGCATCCGATGTGGAGGTCTTTGTCGGCGGCAAACACCGCCCCCCAGGTGCGGCAATGGTTGGGCGGCAACCTTGAGCATTCAGCTCACTCTCTCTTCTCTTTGTTTCCGGCACCACTCCTCACCCTTCTCATGTTGCCGGTGAAATCGGTTTTGGAGAGAAATGGCTGATGTGGAGGTGGGTGCCTCCGGCACCACACCGCACAGCCTAAACGATAACCGAAGATGTTGAACGGCTTTGCATTGCTGCTGACCGCAAACGGAAGACGGTGAGTTTAAACCATAGAAATGTAAAATCGACCGCCTCTAAAATGGAGTTATATGGATATCGATGCTTTTATTGTGGGTGGCGGCCGGAAAAAAAAAATGGTGGTTGCCGGCTCGATGTTGGTTTTGTGGCGGTCAAAGGTAACCACATTATTTGCCTTTTGTGTTGTTTTTTAAATTATGCATACGTAATGCATTTGGCATAACTATATTCTTATGCATTTGATTGAATATTATAAGTTTTATTAATTCCTAATCCTAGACATTAGATTGGAAGTTAGGGTTTATTATTTATTATTTCTTAGCCTTGAAATTTCTATCAATAAAGACTATAAATTTGATCCGGTGACATCGCAGTGGTCGTCATGCGGTCAAAAATAATAAAACCTCACTCTCATTTAGTACAGTGGTAGTCAGGGTCGATCCACAGGAGTTTCATGGTCAAGATAGGTGATAGATTACCAGTTGCAGTGTCACATTACAACCAGAGGGATCAATCTCTACTTTCCCGAAAATAGTCCAAAAACCAAAATCCAAACAGAAACTAAATCCAAGCATGAACTAAATGAAACTTAAACTTAAACCTAACCTAGATTGCTTACTGAAATCAGAAATCAGATTCAAACTCAGAAACAATAAAGGTCAATCGAAAAACATCCAAGCATTCAAACATCAAAATACCGAAAAACACCACTAAACATATAACCGAATGATTAATTGCATAAACTTCTGATCCAAAGTATTCAAAACAGTAACCAACTAAAATAAAAAACTTTAACCTAATGCTAATGGTTGTCACACCCAAAAACGCCAAGCTAAACTACTAAAACAACTAAACTAAGATGAAAACTAAGTGAAGAAACATAAATACCACGAATGGCGACTGAAAAACCGAAACGGAGATTTTATCCAGTTGCGAGATAGCGGTGCTATCTATGTCAGATCCGATTTTTTGCCCTTTTTGCTCCATAACTTCTCCAGAATTGCACTAAAACCCCTTCATTTACACTAAAAACATTTCCAAGCACTTTGGCACAAAAGTAAGTGATATTAGCCAATTTAAGACATATATTTAATCCAAAACATAGCTAAAAGACGACTATAATATTTGATATTACTAGGTGTCGTCATGCATATGTGTATATGTGCATATGTGCATAAATGCATATGTGACAAATACACATATCTATATAAATGCATATATGCATATATCTCAATTTGGTTGTATCTATGTTTGTATATATGTATGGTCAAATATGAATACGCATAAACGTATGATCACATGTGTATTAATGTATGTGTACATATTTGTGCATATGTGTGAATTTGTGCATATATATCAGAAACTAAAAGGGAGGAAAAGAGAAGTTTCTAAGGTTATTTTAGTCATTTGGGTCGTCACTTTTCCAGCCAATTTGAGAAGCCATGTGCCCTACTCTCCACGCGCCAAGTGTCAGCATATGATTGGATGAGTTTTATTTATTTTTCACCCAGTTTGTATTTTGGCAATAACTTTTTTTTCTTTGAAAAATTTTTTTTGAAAAAACCAAAGTTCTTAAAATTTAATTCTCTACAAAACAAGCACAATCATGAAAATTTGAAAAAAAAATATTTTTTATTTTTTATTTTTATAAAAAATCAAAAATAAAAAAAATTCAAAAAATTATGAAAATTTAAGGGATCATTGTAGATATTATATTAATAAGTTTGCAAAAAGAATTTTTTGAAAAAAAGATTTTTTTTCGTGTTCATTTTTATATTTTTAAGTAAAAAACTCATCAAAATATCAAAAAAATACATATGATCCAAAAATATTAAAACCAAAATATGTTTTATGATTTAAAACTTATGATCCAAGATACAAAATTCGTTATGATTCAAGATCCAACAGTCGTTATGATTCAAAATGAGTTAAAAAAAACATACAACGACAAAATGATTCAAAACTTATGATCCAAGATGCAAAAAAACTATGATCCAAAATGTTATGATTCAAAAATACATGATCCAAAACGTTATGATTAAAAATATCATGATCCAAAATGATTAGATTAAAGATACAAAAAAAAAAACGTTAAAATTAAGAGTAAAAATATTAAAAATTAAAAAATATACATAAAAAATGAAAAAAAACAAAAAAAAAATAAAAATCGAGTAATGTAGCATTAAAAAAATAAATAAAATAAAAAAAATAAAAATCTAAAAAACCGAGTATAATAGAAAATAAAAAAAACTAAAAAAAAATAAATAAATAATAAAAAATAAAAAACATAAAAAAATAACGAAAAACGAAAAAAATGAGAAAAAAACTCACTTAAATCACGTTGAAAAAAAACCACTTAAAAAACCCACTAAATCCTCGAATTCGTATTTCGTTCCGTGGACGTGCGTCGCACGTGATTGCGTTACGTCGAAGGAAGATGTTTGACGTTATCGCCCTTTGGAGAATGATTGCACGAAAAGAGTTCTCGCGGTTCCTATCGGATTTTGGGTTCCTACCGGATCCTAACCCTATATATATATATATATATATATATATATATATATATATATATATATATATATATATATATATATATATATATATATATATATATATATATATATATATATATATATATATATATATATATATATATATATATATATATATATATATATATATATATATATATATATATATATATATATATATATATAGGGATAGGATCAAATATATCCATACAAGTATTGTGTAACCTTGAAACTCAATCTGGACCACTCATTTAAAACACATTCTTTTAAGAATGTACAAAATTTAGTTCATTCTGTTAAGAATGGTTAGAACTCATTATGTCAAAAACTTATTCTGTTAAGAATGTGTTTTTTTCATTGTTACGAGAATGAAATCTAATGGCCAGGATTTGGTTACAAGGTAACACAATAATTGTTATTCTTATTATAACCTAACCCTATATATATATATATATATATATATATATATATATATATATATATATATATATATATATATATATATATATATATATATATATATATATATATATATATATATATATATATATATATATATATATATATATATGTCATTTCAAAAAAAAATGATTCTATGTAGAATCGAAAGAATTTTGGAAATGAAACCCACAAATACGATTACGATATAACTTTTTGAATTTCAAATGATAAACGAAATGTTAATGGTTAAGAAATTAGTAACTAGAAGTTTTTACCCTTTAGTGACATTTTTTATAGAGTAAAGTAATTTTACAAAAAATTAAGTAAATGAAAGATAATAGGTAAAATAATATTAAAGTCAGTTAATTTAAAATAATTAGTGTAAAATTTAATTAATTAGGTAGATGATAAGTTAGGTTAAAATTTTGATGTTGGGGATTAAGAAATGAGAGTTGTGAAATTTCAATTGATTATCTGGACTACATTTATATGAAATACAACATTTACGGTTTGGATTAGAATATGAGAGTCTTGAATTGTTATTTGCAAAGCTGGAGTTAAATCTAGAACGGGAATGTTGATGGACTTGTTCTTTCAATTATGGGAACTTAAGCATGTATTAATATTCTTTACAATATTATTCACCTTTTCATCCAAAAACTCATTGTATTTCAATAGAGGAGTGCACATACTATGAGTTCACATATTTATCATAATAACCATAATGCCCTTTTCACACAATTATTTCATACTATTTTCAAGACCATTTTTATTAATTTTCCTTAACACCCTAAGTTACAAAATATATGATGTTACAACGCCCTCTTAGTTTGGGTTGATAAGACAATTGGAGTTATAATACCCCATTTCGTGACACGATAAAAACGCCACTTCATTGATACTTTTGGATTTAAATTCGACATCCTTGTGCTCTAATTTTCCGTGGTTAAAACACATGTTATTCGCTCAGCTACACTCCCCCAATGTCTTTTGTTAAAGTTGTTGCAATTTGGATATTCTTTCCTACTTTTGTGTTCTTTAAGGAGAAAAGAATTTTTTTTTACTTCCATAAGAACCATCAAACTTTCTCTTTTCACCCCATAATTGTCTTTCTTTTTGCTTTTCTTTTGAACACATCTTCCATGTTTTGGGTGGCAATAATAGCTACATAATCATGCTTTGTTTAGTTTCATAATCCGACAGTACTGTGTTAACATACCTATTAATTCTTCCTCATTTCATGGTAATGTATTCCCAATGAAAAGGATCATATCAGTGAATTTCTTTGTGTACTCGTCCACCATCATATTATCTTTGCAAAGTGAAGAAATTATTGAATTAGTGTCCAAGGTCATCAATTAGTGGTAATATTTGTAATAATAGCAGGGTCCTTTTGGGTTGCCCTCATGACCCAGAAAAACAATCAGAGTCAAAAAAATATGAAATGATGATTAGTTTATTAATTTATTAAAAAATAAATTAATTAGAAACTAGATAAGTAAATTAATTGATAAACTAATTTGGAATTAATTTATAGTAATTAATTAAAAGGATTGGATTGTAATTGATTAAATGTTTAATCAATAGAAACAAGTCCAAGGGGTGCAGCCGCCAAAAGGCTCTTAAGTTTGAACCCCTAGGAGCCTTACAGTATAAATAGAGGTCTTGGGGTTCAACCCTAAGGCATTCCAAGCCTTAAGTGAGCCGCCAACCTCCTCCCTTTCTATGATTTTCAATCCACTCTCTAGGGTTTTGATCTTTGCCTCCTTTTCCCAGGTGGAATACTGATCTGACTAGTTTTCTGGAGATCCTGGGTGTGAATCATCAGAGGGGTTCTACTTTGGATCATGTTCATACTTGCAATCGTGGCATTGACCAGAAGACAAAGAAGGAGACTTGTTGAGGTATATTCTGTTTAAGTTTTGAAGTAGCTATAACTGATATGAACTACATGATCCTAGACAATGTTCATGGATATTAAGTGATTTGATATTGTTAAGTCTTCCGCTGCATGTGTTTATATGTTTATATGATCGAATCCCAACAGTGGTATCAGAGCCTTTGTTCATATGTTATCTGCACTTTGATCTTAAATTGCCGAATATGATTTCATGTTAGATGTTATTATCAACATTTGCATAGGGTTTATGCTAGAATTTTTTGATTTAACATGTTATGATCTTAAGGTTTATGCTAGAAACTTGAATGTTCATATGCATGCATGACATTTTCGATTTTGCCTGGTTTCTTATGCCTCCTTGCTACTGTCGAAAATTTCTAGGGTTTAGGAATGGTTTTTTGTGCCTTGCATGATGTTGGTGGCTAGGGTTACTTGTCTCGTTAACTCAAATACACAGAGAAAAAGTATCCAACTCATGATTTTGAGTTAACTACAATATGGTTTATATTAATGATTTTGAGACATTATTTGAATGGAGTAAAGTTTCATAATTTATATATACCATCAAATCTTGAGGTATTTCTTTGATTAAAAGTATCTTAATATGACAAACAAATGTGTATAGAGTAATTGAAAGATTATGATTGTGAGATTTTATATCATCATATCAACGAGAGCATGGTGACTGATGCGTTAAGTTGGAAGGAGTGAGACGATTATGCATGTTTACGAAATATGATTCCAATTGGTTACTCATAAAGATTCAAAGCTTATTACTTATTGAATTAATGGTGTATTTGAGGTGTAAGCTTAATTAATGGTGTATTTGAGGTGTAAGCTTAAGTGTTAAGGGTTTGGAGCTAGCTTAAGCTTCCAACAAGGGTTGACAAACTAAAATGAAAGACCAGTCTCTATTTTTCACAAGTTCATCACTTCTGTAAATTTTTTGGGTTATCAAGTCCAAGGCGGACTAAAATACCAGATCAAGTAATGTAAGTAGGTTATGTATTGAATGCTTTAAGGGTCTCATAATTAATATGGTAATGATATGAATGTACTTTCATGCATGGATATGTTGTGACTTATCTAAATTGAGTTATGAATTTGGAAATAAGGTTGTTATAGGTCTGCCCTTGAAGGCAAGCATTTCTCAAGTTCAAGAAACAATTATAAAATAAGAAGATTAAAAATTGATTATCATATATGCATAACTCAGATGGTTGTGTTATGAACTTTCCAAATCCATTAGTAGACATAAAACACATGTATTTCTTCCTAATGGTAAATCTATATTGTGGAAGCCAATTATAGATGTCATTTTTTTTTGAAAGGCAAATAAATTTAATTATACCATCTAATCCCAATTAAGAATTGAACCCTCAACTTTAAGAAGGAAGGACAAACACCTTGTCGTTAGACCAACATGTATTTGGCTTATAAATGTCATTTCAACTTAAATTAAATTTCAATTGTAACATTAAATGATATTGCATTTATCTAAGGGGTTTTCTAACATGTGCCCTAAGGACACACATAAAAACCATTAATTATGTTGAATATTCTTATTGGAACTAGCATTTCATATTAATTAGCTTAGGTTTTGTATTCTTTTCTTGATTTACCCTTTTATTATTGTCTTATAACATTTCATCATTAATATGAAATGCTAGTTCAATAAGAATATTCAACATAATTAATGATTCTTACGTGTGCCTTAGGGCACATGTTAGAAAATCCCTTTATCTAATTAATAAAATGAGGCTTCTTTGTCTAATTATTTTAAATACAAAATTAATACTCTAACACTAATTATATTAAATCGGTGCATGCCATAATGGAGTTGGTCGAAGGAACCAAAACATAAACTTACAAAAATGGCCAATTATAACTCATTTCAATAGGTAAGTACGCTATCAAATTTGATACTCGACCACAAAAGAAACAAGATAATAATAAGTTGGACCGGCCTGGAATGCTTGGATTGTCGTATTGACTATTCCAGTAATTTATTCTAATAACAATAAAAAAGTGAAATGTATGTCAAAATTATTAAATCAAATAAAAAACAATATAAAATCTGAAATTTTTAAAAGGTTGAGAAAGTATGTGCTCGTTCTTCTGTGAAACCAAATCACCCGATACATTTTTCAATAACCGACAGTAAAAGCTTTGTCAACGTTCGACCCCAATAACCATATAATTTCTATTATGAAATGTATATATATTACATCAAGTCTTGCATATTGATTATGTATGCAACAAATAAATTATTTACTTATTTCCCATAACTTGGTTGTCCTTGGTTCGTGAAAGCGTTTATAAACAACCAACAATTTGTCATTTTCAGAGCCACCTTTATAGTCTAAAACAAAGTCCTGCGAATCTACTTTTCTTCATAGTCCATGGATGCATGACATTGTGATAACAATAACAATGATACTTCTTTTTCCCAATTAATAATTGACTATCAATCATAAGTTTAAAATATTGTTTAATGAATATAAAATAAAAAGTATTAAATATTAAAATTAGATAATTGATATCAAACAACGCCATCAAATGAGAAAACATGGTAACACCGAAAACACATGGTTGTTAATATATTGGTCTGATAATAAAATTTCACAATCTAAAAATTGTAGAAGCAAAAAAAATCTCAATCTTAGTAGTAGTGATTCCAAAGCAAGATTTGTACCGCAATTTTAATTAGGATCGCAAGATCTTTACCTCGATTTTATCTCATCATTTCTATCAAAAATCTCATGCAAATTCCAAAAATATTTGTCCATTCAGCTTGAAATTAAAACCTAAAAAATTTGTCCATTCAACTTGAAATCAATCAATGTAGATCGTGGGAAGCCATATGGAGCATCTCAACTTCATCTATTAATCTCGAAGTAGGCAGTGCATTACTACATGCAAGTTAGTCCCTTTGTGATTTTGTACATTTAGTTGTACTGTGTCACAACGATCTCTTTTTCTGTGTAAAATCTTTTTCTTGAATTGTTCTAGATTGCATCTACAAATGTTCTGGTTATTGCTTTGGAATACTATCGTTGTATTAGTCAATATCAAGTTCTAATGAATACCACACTAACATAAAATATTATAAACAAATTTGAAAACTAGTTTATTTTGATAGTCTTTGAACCCATCCAATCTTACCATCAGGATGTTGGAAAATATAAAATAATCATAAATAAGATTTGGATTTAGACAACCTAACGAAAATGGGGTTAATGAATTTGTCATGGTCACTGCATGTTTTTATCATAAAGTTCAAGAATTTTTTTTGGTGTAAATTTAACGATTATGTTTAAATTTGTAACCAAAATCTATCTATCAATGATTGTACAAATTTGTAAGAAATCTATTTTATTTGATAAATCAATATACACATAATAAATCTAATCATTGTTGAACAAATTTGTTAAAAAGTAAATTTTACATAAATTAATAGAACTTTATAAATTTGTTTCATAAAGACACAATTAACCCAAAAACATAGAAGTGACACATAACAAACGTTAATGAGTTGCACACTACGACAAAACACCTTATTAAGACTCGTCAAATAGGACCCGATTTTTGGGAAAACCGAAATATATTACAAAAAAAGGGGATTTATAAAGGGAAAAGTTATATAACCCGGTTAAGCTTAATAAACCGGGGTATATGAATTGTAATTTTATTTATTTAAAGCGTTTATATAAAAGGGAAAATGACTTATTAGAGTAACCAACTAGTTGATTTGTTCACGTTTAGTCACTTTCTTTTTATTCGTGCTTTATTTGCCATTGAACTATCTATTTTGTTCATGATACATCCTTACGACCTGTAATAGCAGGTTACAGCCTAATTGACATCTATTTTGTTCATATTTGGTCACTTTCCTTTTTTATTCGTGCTTTATTTGCCATTAATTTAATTTATTTTTCCATTTTTATTCGTGCAGATCTGAAATGACTATTTTGCCCTTTTTAATTTATTTTTCCATTTTTATTACATTTTAAGGATTTTTTATTAATGACTTTTAATTAAAAATAAATAAGAAAACAACCCACCACCGCCTCTCTCTCTCTCCGTCTCTCTCAATTAATAAAACCTGCAACTAAACACACATACACACACACACACACACTTTGCAACTAAACACACACACACAAATACGCACTTTGCAACTAAAAACACAGACATCACCACCATCTACAGCAAAGATTTGGACAAAGATGATGAGAGGGAAGAGCACTCCAAACCTATCGAATCAGAATGTTGCAATCAGAAGTTTCCCGATCTATGCAAAAACAAACATTGAAAACAAAAGTACACATCAAAGTTGTTTTGCCCTGACAATCCACCTCCACCGTTACAAGCCAACGATTCAACCAACTAAGCATGCTACGAAAAAAATTCTTGGATTAAATCAGACGAGCCATTAAGCATGCTACGAAAAACTTCTTTGTCCAGATCTTTGCTGTAGATGGTGGTGATGTCTGTGATTTTAGTTGCAAAGTGCGTATGTGTGTGTGTTTAGTTGCAAAGTGTGTATGTGTGTTTAATTGTAGGTTTTATTAATTGAGAGAGACGGTGAGAGAGAGGCGGTGGTGGGTTGTTTTCTTATTTATTTTTAATTAAAAGTCATTAATAAAAAATTCTTAAAATGTAATAAAAATGGAAAAATAAATTAAAAATGGCAAAATAGTCATTTCAGATATGCACAAATAAAAATGGAAAAATAAATTAAAAATGGAAAAATAAATTAAATTAATGGCAAATAAAGCACGAATAAAAAAGGAAAGTGACCAAATATGAACAAAATAGATGTCAATTAGGCTGTAACCTGCTATTACAGGTCGTAAGGATGTATCATGAACAAAATAGATAGTTCAATGGCAAATAAAGCACGAAAAAAAAGAAAGTGACTAAACGTGAACAAATCAACTAGTTAGTTACCCTAATAAGTCATTTTCCCTATATAAAACAACCGGGCTCCAGGGTACCCTAAATCCACAAAGTTCCATTCCTGCTCTATACTCCCTTAAAATTTCCCTTCCCGCTTCTCTAAAACTTCAAACATGCTATTCCTAATTTACGCCGCCCTGTATGTGTCATCCCCCTTTTTTATCTCCTAAAATTAAAAACCCTACATCGGTACATCTTTTGAACTAAAATTGCAATTTGTAACTTATTTGTTGTTCGTCACTGCCTACTTTGCAGCTCCGCTCATATTAATCATGGACTGTGAATTACATGTTTGCAACAATAAATCGAGATTGTGAGTAGTCATTATTGAAGAATCATCAACATCATCTTAATCGAACTTTACAATCTCGGTAAAAACTTCATCATCTTATTTGTTTGATAGCTTTTTTTTTTCCCTTTTTTTCTTCAGTTTCATTTGTCTCTATTAAATCTAAACTCTATTTTAGTTTACCGATTGATGATATACTCTTTCAATATGTTTGAAAGTTAACATGTCCATAAACTGTTTGACGGAATGCTTAAAGAAAAATGTAGATTACATATGTCTTTCACTATTAACCCCATAGAAGATGCTTCTGCACTCTTTAGATTATGTGAAAAATCTATTATGACAATTGTCAATTTGGTCAACAAAAGTCAACCTAAGTCAACTGAGGCGTACGTTAATCCATATGTTGAAATGAAATTTTCTAGAACATTTACGATGTATTATTAAATATTATAATACTACATACGCTGATTCAAATCAATTATCGGGTAAACGCTGAAAATACGTATAATAAACTACTGTAGCGTAAAAACTCGATAATCATACAATTATTATTTTGAGAATAATAATATTCATAAAACGATGTATTAGTGAATACGAACCTGTGAATATATAGAACGTCAAAAACAGAGTTCGTATGTGAAAGTTACAACAATTAAACCGCTGTGAACGGATAAATGTACACAGGGATTGGACCCAAAATACAAAACGTGGTGCCTTAAACACCAAAGTTGGGATAACAAATCATATATTATGAAACATAATCACGTCTAGTATTTAATTTCAAATCCAAACACATTTTTCGGTAAAATGCCGGAAATCGCGTAATCGGAAGTCGCCGGCCACCACCTTCCACCACCACCCTTCTTCATTTTCAAGTGTATTTCAAAAGAACTTGGTAAGTTAGCTTCATGTAGTGATTTTAAGATCTATTACACCACTTTTATCTCTTTTACACACACTAACATCTAGGTAAAACCATTGGGCAATAGTTTCGTCCAAGGGTCCTTCGAGCTCCGACGCCTAGATCCTTGTTCCTACCGTTAATCCTTCAAGACCAACATTGTTTCTAGTTAAAGCACGCATCAAGGGTGAGTTCATACCCCTCATTTTCATCTTTTCCAAGCTTTTAGGGGGAGAATACAAGTTTACACACTAAAAACGATTATTTACACAAGTTTTTAACGAGTTTTTGTGTAAAAATGTTTTTGACATGAAATATGGTTAGATCTAAGTATTATGAACACTATGATGTAATATGTTTAAATAAAAGTTACAAATCTATAAACATATTGTGTGTAAAAATGCTAGATCTTTAAAATAAAAGTCACAAAAACGATAACTAGTAAAAACTACATTTTTGTGACCGGAAATACGACTTTTCTAGCAAAAATGGTTATAACCAAGTTATTACACCATTTTTGTGGGAAATATATTAAAAGATGTTGTTTATAACCATCTAAATAAGTTATTTCACATATATTCGAAAATATATGCTTTTTACGACGGAATACTAAAAATAAGCTATTATAGGAATAATTTGTGGATACAAAGGTTACTATGACATTTTGAACAAGACAAAATAATTATATAAAAACATATAATTATTATACATTACTATATTATCATGGGAAAAATGATAATGGACAAATACAATGGTTTTTCATATACAAATTTTACGTAAACAAGTTGATACATACATTTTTGTGAGATTAGTCTTCACAGTGTTTATTTAAGTACATACTATAAGTCCTGAATTTATAACCAGAGTATTGGTAAGAGAACGTGATATTTGTGTATAGATCTATACGGCCCAACCCCGCACCTGAGATGTTAGCTACAGCTAGACCGGCAGGTCTGATGTGACAAATGTCTAACAGTCCGACGTCTGAAGAACGTCGAAGCAGGCATACATGGTCTTATAGGGTGTCTCACATGGGAAATCAACGATACATTTAGTTTACGTGGGAACATGCTTTTAATTAGTTTTATACTATATTAAAATCTACGTTATACATTTTTAGTCATTGGGTTTTAATACTTGAACACATTTATAAGAAAATATTGAATTTTCTTGGGTTACAATACTACCGCTCACAATAGTTTTATACTATGATAAGAACTTCGTTATGCATTTTTAGTCTTTGGGTTTTTAAGACTTAAACACATTTATAATAAATATTGGATTTTTTTGGGTTACAATACTACCGCTCACAATAGTTTTACACTATGATAAGAACTACGATATACATTTTTAGTCTTTAGGTTTTTAAGACTTGAACACATTTATAAGAACCGCTCACAATAGTTTTATACTATGATAAGAACTACGTTATACATTTTTAGTCTTTGGGTTTTTAAGACTTGAATACATTTATAAGAAAACTAGACGAATCCCCGCGCGTTGCGCAGGAACAAAATTATGTAGTTAGAATAATAATACATATGTTTTGTTAAAAAATATCTAAGTCATTGTTATCTGGTATGTACTATCAATTGTATATAAGAAACAAAAAGTTGATGTATCACTAATGAATTATCTTATATCAAGACATTCGTTCTAAAAAAATCAAAAAGTAAAGAAATAATTAGTTTAATAATATAATAATAAATAAATAATAAGAAATTTCAGGATAATAGTTAAAATAAAAAAAGAAATCATAGTATAGCTGGAATCAGTGTTGTGGAAGTTTTTAGACTTATTGGTAATGAACTAACATATTTTTATTGTCAACACTTAAACAGTTAAATACTAATGTTTAACTAAAATAAAATGCCTTAATTAATATGATAATATCATTATAATATTTAACTTTTTCATAAGATTTACAATTACAAACTAATGATAATGTTTGTATTGATTTAATAAACATACTAAAAGCATGTTTTTACGTACATTTAATTCTAAAAACTACATATACAATAAAATTAAAATCATGCTTCATCATCTATTTTGAACAATTAAAAACTAATATTTATTTAAAATGAATCACCATGATTCAATTGATAATATCATTATAATATATAGTTTATCATAATATGTTGATTATAAACTAACGTTAACATTATTATTAAAAAGAACATGAAAAGTCATAAGAGTTTTAAATAAATGTGATTGAAGTAAAAATACCTCTATTAATAATTATAATATGTAGGTAATTGTAAAATGTACTTATATATTAGCAAACTTCATTTATTAGAAGATAATTATAATATATGATGAAGTAAGTATTTTGTAAAAACTATTCAATTTAATCAAATTTAAGTATATTATATGTATGATTTACTAAGTACTTTGTAAAATCATTCATTTCGATCAAATTAAATTATTTTATATATTTTTATTACAAATACAAGAACAATTATTTCTTGATCTACTTTGTTTATTTTTTTCAATAATCTCTTCAAGTATTCATGTGTTCTTTTATAAATCACAAACATAGCACATGAGTAAAATGATATTATTTTTAACACTCTCATTAATGGTTTACACTGATGAAATTCAAACATATGTTTATCAAAAATATCTCTTCTTATTACATTTATTTAACCATGGAAGCCATATATACAACAATTACTTCTAATACGTAAAGTTAAAAATGAAACAAACAATTAAAATAGGATTATCTCAAAATACAAATAAACACGATATCATTGTACTAAAAATTATAATAAAAACATGAACGACCAAACACAATGACAATATAATATTAATATTTTTTCACGCACACTTGATAACAAAATCTGAAAATGTGAAACAAAAGTATGAGTGACTAAAAATAGAAGTGAAGCATAATTTAAATATTTTAGTGTTCTTTTATATGTAGAGCCTATTAAGTAACCCATCAATAAAGTCAATTATACTATTGATTTATCATAAGTTTAACATTGTTAGTCACACATTCATCAACAACTTCTCTTCTTATTACATTTATTTAACCATGAAATTTATGTATATAACAATTACTTTTAATAAGTAAAGTTGAAAATGAAACAAACAATTAAAATACAATTCTCTCAAAATACATATAAACACGATATCATTGTGCTAAAAACTAAAATAGAAACATAAAAAAACAGAAACATAAATGTATGAATAGATATGTTCTCTTTTTTTAGAGAAACATGACAACATAGTATTAATCATAAAAGTAGCAATCATAATATCAATCATGACAATCATAATGTGCAAAAAAACATGACAACATAATATCAATCATAAGAATATGAATAAAAATGTTCTCTAAAAAATTAGAAAAACGAACTATACACAAATAAATTACATAAAAAAATGTAACCCATATAACTTTACATATTTGCACCTTATTTTTCTTTTTCATGCACTATACATAACAAAATCTAAAAAAAATGAGAAACGAATGTGTGAGTAACCAAAAAAAAGAGAAGCAAGTATGATTTGAATATTTAGATGATCTTATATAATCACAAACTAACTTTTTCAATTCTTCATATTTGAATAACAAATCTCTTCAAACACATGTATCTTTTTTGTGAGCAAAACTTACTTATATACTACTAATATAAGTTACAATGTGTATGAATGAGGAAAATAAAAAGTCATTACTAATTAATAATCATAACTTAAAAACTCTTGAGTTGTAAATATTAAATACATATAAATTAGAAAACTCTTGAGTTATAGTGGGAGTTTCAAATGAATGTGGTGTTAGTATATGAGTTATCTTGAATCACATCATTTCAATGGCCTCTATTATATGAGTTATATAGATATTGGATTTTCTGTATTCAAATACCATCTTTTACAAGGAAAAAGGGTACATACGAGTTTTATGAAAATTAAAACTACATTTATTCAAGATATAAATATAAGTATGGTTTTACTTATACATACGAGTTTTATGGTAATTAAAACTACATTTATTCAAGATATAAATATAAGTATGATTTTACTTATACATACGAGTTTTATGGAAATAAAAACTACATTTTGACAACATACAGATAAGTACGGTTTTACTTTCAAGTGTTTTCTAGTTTTTAAAACTACAATAACGTTAAAGAAAATATTGTTTTCTTGGTACGTACACTATTGGCTTTCACAAAGGAATTACTAAATTTCTCACTACAAAAATCTTATGAACTCACCAACGTAATGTTGACACTTGCAAAATTACTTGTATTTTCAGGTAACAATTAGTCAGGTCCGACTAACCATTTGGGATGGGACGTCTCTTTTACTTATTTCGTTATCATATTGTAATTGGGTTGAAACAATACCGTTTGAACAATGTAACTTTCCAATTATAATGTATTATGGTTGTTTATCTACTTATGTTTCAATGTATGCAATGGTTTTGATACTATGTCCCGTTCTGCCATCGTGGTTTGGGGGTGTGACATCTATTCCATTAGTAAAAAGAAGGAGAAATCCCATTGTTTTCCCTATTGGGATTACAATTTGGTGTTTGTAGACACAAGGTCATTACTTATGAAGTATTCAATCTAATAGACTTGAGTCTCATTAACTTGTGTCTGTTTTACGTATTTATATATAATTTCTTTCTTTTTCTGTTTCCATGTAATACAATACCTTTGCAATCAAATGGAACCTCAAGTACCAAGTGACTTTGTGAGAGGTTATTTGGACTTTGCACCTCATTCCTAGAATGTAATTGCTATTAAGAGGGGCATTTACACGGTGGTGGATGCATGTCATCCTCATGATATAATAAAAGAGACTGATCTAGATTATTTCTATAGGTATATCTATTTACTTATGCTGAAGTGCATGTATTGGTTGCTAATTTTAGTGTATTCCTCTTACTCTAATCAATGGTGATGCACACTATTCTTTTCCGTCTCTTTTGCATATAAAGACATCAAGGAAAGAGGTTCAACTACCATTATATAATGCAACCGTGGAGCAGATTTGGGTGCTGTTAAGGTTCTTGATAACTGCTATAACTGTTTTTTGTATATACAATGTGAACGATATTTTTTACTTACATGTTCTCAATTACCTTCATGGGTAAGCTGTGATCTAGAAGAATATGATGAATAGATGACCAATTATGATATCATCAATTCATCTATAGAGATGGACATATTGGAACGTATTGTCACAACCCTTAATAATGATTCCATAAATGGCAATCTTTCTGCTTGTCATTACTTTAAAGAATTCTTTTTTTATTTAGAGATGGATTATAATATGTGCTCATTTTAACTAGGTTATGGTTCCATTTCAAATCTTTAACAATGAATCCTCACTCAATAAATCTTTCCTAGTCAAAAAGACATTATGAGATGGATCTTGACAACCCTGCCCACTTAACAATGGTACACTTCTACTATGTGTCAAGATTACTGTCTATAGCCCAATGAGATATCATGGGCTTGATAATCTTGGAATTCATGTTGGCATCGTGGGTATTGGTAGGTTAGTTCATGTAGTTGTTAAGTTTTTTCAAGCTCTTGGTGTCAAGGTTACCGTGATCAACACCAGCCCCAAGAAAAAAGAAGAAGTTTATATATTTTTTCTAAGCAAGATGAGTCTTAAAATGTCACTGGAGCATGCGAGTTTTGAAACCATAAGAATTTATCTACTCACCCTATTATGAAGGTACAAACTATATTGAAGGAATTTGTGGATAATAATTTTTTCTATGCAAAATGACTTTAAAGGGAAAATATATAAACTATGCACCATTAAAAGACACATGTCGGTGTTGCGGTCATTATGGAATGAAAGTCATCACAATCTCATATCATTCTAATAATAACATCGTACTTTCATTCAAGGTTCACAATCGGTAAGTTCTAAAATTTAAAATCTCTATGTAATATTAATCTTGTACAAGTTTTGACCAAAATCATAATTTCGATATAATCTAAAATTTCATTCTAATAATACATTAGAAATAGAAATGTACTATGTAATATTAATCTCGATATAATCTAAATTTTAATATTTCTTTATTCTATAGGAGCACATATTCTCAACTGAAGGCATACTTTGTTACATCAATCCTTCACATGTTTCGACCCAAATCCAAGAGTACAAGAAAGCATACCCAAATGTGTAAATAAGGTGATTGGCCTTTGAAAATGTGAGGCAATGTATTTTGTTATTTAATTGATTGAGACATCAATATTAAATTGGTGAATCTTCTTTTGTACTTTAGAATACCTAGATTTAGAAATTTGGATTTTGGCTCACTTTTGTACTTTCTTTTTTCTTACTTATTCAAAGAAATAATATAAATATTTAATACTTTATACTAACATGCATTAATAATTTGATTTTTTTGATTATAACACTGTGTAATTTTGGAGGTAAGTCCTAATAGTTATTTTCATAAAAAAAGTAGTATAAAAATTGACTGCTTTCTTTATATGAATCGGTTATTTGAATGGAACCGGTGTCAATTTTATCTTTATATGACCCGGTTCTAGGGATTAGAATTGGGCTCTAATCTCCTTGACTCAGTTTTTGATAGTAGATACGTGGCCTAATCTCCTTATGTGGTTGAGCTAATCTTCTTATATGTCCCGGTTTTGTTTATCAAAACCGAGTTCTTTCAACAGTAAAAGATCCCGGTTTTAAAACCGGGTTATATTTCATTTTTCGCATATGACCCGTTGGCATAAAACCCGGTTGAAAACCAAGTTATTTAACTGATTTAACCGGGTCAATAATGCTTTTTTGTAGTAGTATACATATGTAGAATTGCGAATTCGATAGGCCATGAGTCGATAAATGATGAAGGTTACACGATAGGGGTGTATAGAAAAAAACCGATCCAATGCAAATCGACCAATTCAATTAAAAACCGACCACTTATATTGAATATCCAACCTCAATTTGATTGAATTGGTTTCGAAATTTCAGAATTCAATTGGATTATATCGATTTTTAGATGATAATGAAAATTCATTGGATAACCAACCAAACCGAACCAATAGATGTCTAATTGGATATTCAATTAATATCCAACTTACTTATTTAATTAATAATTAAAATATTGAATTAATAAATATATGTTACAGATATTAACAATTAATGTATTGAATTAAAAAAATATATGTTATCCGGTTAATATACAACCTACTTTAGTTGTTTTTTATTGTAAAATGGTCGAACTTTAAACCTTAGTCATTGAAGTGTCGTTTGTTAGTCTCAATTAGCGTAATTGTGTGCGGTTTAATTTTATTTATCATAATTATATTCAATTGTTTAACTGGTTAGAAAATAGACCAAAATCGTTTGGATAATGAATATCTAATTATATATTATCGAACGGATAAAACCAATTCAAATAAAATGTATTGGATTGGATCGGTCGACAAAATCGAGAATCCAATCTATAATTGGATTTGATCGGTTGTATAAAAAATCATTGGATTTCGTACAATGAACACCTTTATTTCTCGGGACGTGGGGCCATGAACGTGACTTGGGGTTGTTGCATTTATAGTTTGGGTATTATATTTCTTTTTCTTGAACAACATTTAGGCCATGTTTGGCACGCCACATCTAGCTTGTAAGCAAGTTTTTTCGAGTTTTTTTTATTTAACATGTTTGGGGTACTAAAAACTAGCGTATAAACTATTATATAAGCTAGCGTTTTAAAATGCTAGTATGAGTAACATCTAAAGTAGCATTTTCAAAATCTTCCAAATTTAACATTCAAAATATATGTGGATATTTATATACACATACCGATAAATTTTGTGTATGTCATTTATATGTCATTTTACGTTTCCAACTAGTTTATACAACTAGTTTTTACCGAACGTCATTCATTATCCGCTAACTTTTCAACTGCAACTAGTTTTTCAGTTAGTCGCTAGCTTTCTAGCTACCCGCTAACTTTTCAACTGTTAGCTAGTTTTTCCAGTTATTTTACCAAACATAGTCTTAGGGTATTATTATTGTCACTTAGGATATATAAGAACATTAAAATTTATATATATATTTTAATTTTATTTATTTTCATAAATTTCATTACTTTTTTATGTTATTTCTAGGTAATTCAGTCCGTGTCCATTATATTCTAGTGGTTTATTGTTTTTACGTATATACTCAAAACTTAAAATCATCTCATTAATTAAATAGGTAATAATAATAAAATTTATATATTGTATTTTGGGTAGTGCTATAGATACCCCCCATTTCTTACTATACCCCCCTGAATTGACATACTGATTTGTTTTATCTTAATTTCGTCTTTTATTGTCTTTTTCTTTATTATTATTATTATTATTATTATTATTAAATTAAATTTATTATTATTATTATTATTATTATTATTATTATTATTATTATAAAGAAACGGATTTGATGTTTTGTTTTGGAATCTTTTTACGTTGTTATATATATATATATATATATATATATATATATATATATATATATATATATATATATATATATATATATATATATATATATATATATCGCATTGTACAACAATTTTATATATCTGTCTATATCAATTTGATACAACGACTAAATCGTATGGCAAGTTTTCAAACTGACCAGGTATGTATTTTTGCTAGATATTTTTCAAACTGAATCGTATGACAAGTTTTCAAACTGTACATTTGTGTTATATTTTATAGATATTTTTGCTATATGACTAAAAATGGATACCTGTGGTTAAGTAAATCTAAAATAGAAAATTATTAACACACACCTACCAACACCCAACCCCCACCAACTCAGTATCCTCGTAGACGTAGTTTTTCTACGTATACATTAGATAATATGGATACTAATTGGCATGACATAAATCGGGAACCAGAGAGGCATAACACGTATTCATTTCGAGAACCTTCGATGTCCAACTCATTCTTCAACCAAGATCTACCAACGTATACATCGGATAATATGGATACTAATTGGCATGACATAAATGAAGAATCAGATATGCATAACACATATTCATTTCGAGAACCTCCGATGTCCAACTCATTCTTCAACCAAGATCTACCAACATATACATCGGATAATATGGATATTAATTGGCATGACATAAATGAAGAATCAGAGATGCATAACATGTATTCATTTCGAGAACCTCCGATGTCCAACTCATTCTTCAACCAAGAACCACCAATTTATACTTCAAACCCACTTATGAACGAAATTCCAAACGAATTTCATCCATACGTCGGGCATATTACAGACGTGGATGGAGATGGAAATTGTGGATTTCGGGCTATATCAGTTTCTTTTAGTGGTAATGAACATTCTTGGGAACAAATTAGGTATGAGCTACGCAACGAGTTAATAACACACCATCACGAGTATGCCATGATTTATGGTGATCTTTTAAACCGCATAAGTCACTGGTTGAGTTTCTCTGGATCGGGTTTTGCAGGACGTGAATATTGGTTGCAAATGCCCGACACTGCTATTATCATCGCTAATAGATATCGTGTTATCGTTATTTTCCTAAGCAATAGTGGTTCTTCAACGTGGTTCCCACTTCGGTATGGCCCGCAAGACATCCCAAATCCTGCATATGTCTGATATGCCATGATTTACGGTGATCTTTTAAACCGCATAAGTCACTCGTTGAGTTTCTTTGGATCGGGTTTTGCAGGACGTGAATATTGGTTGCAAATGCCCGACACTGCTATTCTCATCGCTAATAGATATCGTGTTATCGTTATTTTCCTAAGCAATAGTGGTTCTTCAACGTGGTTCCCACTCCGGTATGGCCCGCAAGACATCCCAAATCCTGCATATATCGTTATCGCCCACGTTTACGGTAACCATTATGTGAAAGTTGATTTACAAGGAGCGTATCCAATGCCTCCTATTTTGTCCAGACTTTTGCGTGCGTACAGATCAGAACATTCTGTTGAATAGGAAACATTGTATGCTTCTCGAATAAATGCTTATGCTCGTTATCCAGATAACGCACCATGCAATTGTAATACTGGACCATTTACTATCTCTGATTAATAAGACAAACGTTGCTTTAGTATTATTATTTATTTTGTATTTTCTTATACAATCGTTCGAATTTGAAATAACCGTTTTAATATAATTTTTTAAATTTATAAACGTCGTTCGTTCTGTCGTAATTAATAAAAAACTATTGTTTTATTGTTATTAAAACATAAAAATTATAAAAGGTAAATTTATTATTATTGTTTTTCTAATAATAATAATAATAATAATAATAAAACAAATCAAATATTATTTGTAAAAAGAAAAAAAATAAAAAAACAACAAAAAAACAAAATAGTTTTAAAAAAAAAACACAACAAAAAACAAAATTTCACATCAGGAGGGGGGTATGTATAGAATGACCCTTAATTTAATTCACAACTAACACAAATTCCAAAAATTCAACGTTCCAAAATATCAAAATTTTTAAGGTTAAGGTTAAATTTGGTCACTTAAATTTCTGATTTGTGCTCATTTGGTTACTTAATTTTGTTTAAGCTTTAAAAGGTCATCTAACTTTTTATTTATTTCCGAAATGGTCACTATGACCGGTTATAACAGGTCACAGTGACCATTTTAAAAATAAATAAAAAAGTTTATGACCTCTTAAAACTTAAACAAAGTTAACTGACCAAATGAGTAGAAATCCGAAAATTAAATGACAAAATTCGATATTATACCGAATAATGACATGGACAAAGTGAAAACGCTGTACACGCATATTTAATTATTTTAACGACGTACACGCTTTCCTTCGATCTATTGGAAATCGCAAGCACATGCTTCCTATCTCAAATATTTATTATTAAACTATATTATAAAAATGATACTCAAAGTTTATGGGTTTTTCATATAGTAATATACTAATGTAGATGTGATTTTGTTTGATTTTTTATCTGATCTTTTTGTATCTAAAATATTATTTTCCCGTCTTCTGTTTACGATATTTTGGGAAATCCATTTGAGCTGTGAAGTTTAGATGAATATGTTCTTTAAGCAGGGGTTCTTTTTTTCGCGTCTTCGTTAATTTACTTGTTGTTTTTAGGCCATGATTTTAGATATCAATCTTTTGTTTCTTTTCCTTAGATAAAAAAAAAATACAAATTATTATACGAATTAACTAGGTTATTTGCAGGGTTTTTGTCTGTTCGATGTATTCTTTGCCAAAAACTAATCATATCCTACAAAAAGAAAATTTGGATTGATGTCGGTGTGCGTTGGATTCATGAATTTCCGGAACATTTTAACTCATACGAATTTGTTTTCATAATTTCCTATTTTTATTACATACTATTAGTTTTAAAATTACTTTTTGATTCTATCAACAAAACCATTAAATTTTATCAGAAAAAGGAAAAAAAAAAAAAAAAAAAGGGGGGGGGGGGGCGGGGATTAATTAGACCTGGCAAACGTGTCGTGTCGTGTCGATTTCGTGTCGTGTCAAAACATTAAACGGGTTGAAAGTGCTCGACCCTAACCCAACCCGTTTAATAATCGTGTCGTGTCGTGTCAACCCGTTTATTTTCCTGTCGAGTTTCGGGTTTGGGGTTTAGTCCTTGTAATATATATCATGTCACTTTTCGAGTTGAAACACTAAGTATGTTGAAAGAATATGAGTTTTATGCAAAAAGAAAAACATGAAAAACCAGTAGTAGAAACATTTACAATAAGTTTATTGAGCAATGTTAAAAGATTAGGAGTCGGGAAGATGAATGACGAGGTTAAGGAAGAGAGAGACGCCGAGTGAAACTGTGGAATATGAGTGAGAAAGTAGAAAAGTGAAGATGAATTCATGACCTAGGTGGCTAAGCGACTTCCATATTATAAAACATGTCAATCAGAAATTTTTCTTTTAAATATGGTATTGGTTTTTGACCTGTCCAATTTATATAAGAATTAGAAAAAACTTGAATACAAATAAACGGGTAATTTTTGTGTAATTTTCGAGTTGAAAGTTTCGACCCTGACCTTACCCGTTTAATTATCGTGTCGTGTCGTGTCAACCCGTTTAATTAAACGAGTTGAAATCTGTTACCCAAACCCGTTTATTTCGTGTCGAGTTCGTGTCGGGTTGTCGTGTCGTGTCAGGTTTTGCCACCTCTAGGATTAATTAACGCACCTGAGGCTTAGCCTATGAGTAGTCCAAGATTTGGTCTCGTTTGTCTCCAAAATAATATAAGTATGATCAAATATATATATATATATATATATATATATATATATATATATATATATATATATATATATATATATATATATATATATATATATATATATATATATATATATATATATATATATATATATATATATATATATCGACACCAAATTTTCTTGGGACAAACAAGTCCACCTACTTCCATCTATATAACATGTGCCTTTTCCAATATACGTCGAACTAAACTAACATATATCTGTTGTTAAACCCAAAATCGGATTTAGGCTTAATGCTGGTTTTAAAATATATATCTTGAATAATATGATTAATAAGTGTGCTAAAAAAACTCATTCTAAAACATATGTATGTGGAGATCAACCGACATTATATACTTACACACATAGAAAATTTTATTTAACATTGCCCTATAATTAACTATATATTTTTGTAACATTTCAAACCTAAAGTAAGATAGAGTTATATTGTCACTTGAATTTCTAATGTACTCAACACACGTGTACCCAATGAATCAATGTCACATTAGATACTACTTGAATCAACACAAGCTTAAAGTATAATCCTAACCCAACAGGGAGGTTTATTGTGGTTAATCATGTTGTGGAGGTTGTTACTAAATCAAGATATTCAACTTAAACTTGATAATTGCACGATAATCCAACATATCGTTATTTAAAATCTTTAAAAGTGAAAAAAGGTTAAAAACAAAACTAAATAAATAGGAAATTGAATTAACCAAAAAAGAAGAAAAAAGTAAAAGATCGTACCATAAGACCACTTGATTGAGAACCGGAGTCTGGTATCAAAAAAAATTACATCAAATCACAACTTGAATACTTATGAACTGACGCAGAAACATTACAATATGAAGAAAAAAATCAATACGATCACCAAAAAGAACTGTAATTTGAAGCATATATGATTATAGATTTTATGCTATTGAATTAACAAAATGTGGTCAATGTAATAACAAAAAAGAACTGTAAATTGATATTGGTTATATATACCCGATAAAGATATTACGTATGCAGATCAATTTGAAAATGGACATCTAAACACTCCATTTTATTTTAGGGTTATTGCTACTATAACACCATGAACTTTGTACATTTACCCGATTTGGTCCTTAAAGTAATTTTTTTTTTCGCAATAGGCCATTAAATTTTTAAAAAACGTGTTAATTAAGGGAAGAACGAGGGTTTAAATCAGGTTAGCCGGTATTATTACTGACTTGGCAGTTGACTTGCAAATTAATTAATTTTTTAAATGAAAAATTGAGATTGAACAATTTTTGTTGACCAAACTCTCTCTTTCTCTTTCTTTCTCTCTTTCTCGCTTTGACTGCCGGAAAATTTGAGAATGAGGGTGAACCACCCTTTCCCTCACAGGCAACTCCATTCTTGAATTCCAACTCAAAGCTAAGGAAATAGAATGATACAAATTTGGATTACGATGAGTAAACCCAACTATACAAATTTGGATTATGATGAGAAAGGAAGCAGCACCTTTCTTTCACATATGCTATAATTTCCAAAAGACCGAATCATATTTTCCCAAATCATACAGTCACACCCAAACGTTGTTCTTATCATCTAATGGGTTCCATGGCGTTCTCACTGTTTTCCCCAAATCTATAGAAAAGCGCCGAAGTCGGCGGGGGTACATCGGTGGCAATGATGCACCCCACTGCCGCTGCCACGGCAAACAAATCCAATTTGGGTTTTAAAACTTTGATGGAGAGTTTCACTGCAGACATTCATCGAGCAGAAGGCAGGAAATTAAACGTGCCATTAATTGCACCTTTTACGATTGCGACGTCGAGGCTTGAGGGGGTCGAGAACGTGGTGATTCGTGTGGAGTTGAATAATGGGTGTGTTGGGTGAGGGGAGGCTCCAATTCTGCCATTTGTCACGGCGGAGGATAGATCGCCGCTCTGAAGAAAGCAGGGGAAGCATGTGAGTTTTTGAAGAAAAGTGAAGCCATGAGTTTGGGCGATGTGTTGCGAGAAATCGGTCAACTTCTTCCTGGACATGATTTTGCATCTGTAAGTTGTTTAAGGTAAGCTGTATGTAGGTGTTTTTTGGACTTAATAGCGACAGTCAAGAATGGAGACTTACTTTTGACGAATTTGCCCTCATTTAATGCAACTCGATTCCACATATCAAAACACAAAAGCCTTGGATGTTGTGGATGTACATAGGGTAAAAAGGCGAAGGAATCCAATTGACGTGAATTGAGAAAATGTGAAGGAATCCAACTTCCGATGGCGGCAAACCCGGAACCCTAGCTGACAAAATCCATTAATATCAGCAAGTCCACCTCTAGAGACGCACATATCGACAGTGAGAGCAATATTGGGAAGTTACCATTGCACTGAAATCTCCAATCCTCAATCGATTGACTAAGGGTGAGAAAAACGTGGTCGACTTGGATCTCGATTATGTGCAACAGATTGAAATTATTATCTCCTCGTCTTTCATCCTATTGTACGCGCCTCAGATCGAAGAATTAAATTGATCGAGAGAGAGAGAGAGAGAGATACTCGTTTCGTCAACAAATGGTACAACCCCAGTGATTTTTTTCTTTTTAATTCCAAGTCAGCTACCAAGTCAGCAATAATACCGACTAACCAGGTTTAAACCCTCGTTCTTCCCTTAATTGACACGCTTTTTAAAAGTTTAATGGCCTATTGCACAAAAAATACTTTAAGGACCAAATCGGGTAAATTTACAAAGTTCATAGTGCTACAGTAGCAATAACCCTTTATTTTATCTTACTCCTTCCATTACAAAATATAAAAGAAAGTAAGATGTTATAAATAACATACTCATATAATGAAAGTAAAAAGTCGCTTCGTGCATTAAGCTCATTCAATTAAATATCAATGTTGTAATAGAAAGGAACGAAAGTAAGACGATATAAAGTAAGACGATATAAATCTTAGAATACACATAAATAGTACATTACAATTTCACATATTTAGCCATATAAATTAAATGGTAAATTGTACAAAAGTCACTAAGTTTATACAAGATCTTGATTTTGACACTGTTTTTATTTTTTTGGCAATTAAGTCACTAGGTTTTTCAATTTGTCGCAGTTTTGACCTTTTACCGGTCAAACCGGTTGTCAGCTGATGTAACATGATGACGTGTTTGTCTTTAGTGATGTGGCGCTGACTTGACGCTGACATGAGCACAATTTCTATGAAAAGTAAGATTTAAAACAACAATATAAGGGATAGTATAGTTAATATAGTTTTTAAGGATACAAATACAATATTTTAAAACTAAGATGGTATACAGTGATTGTATATACTATATAGTATATACTACTATATACTGACAATTATAGAAAAAAAACTCAAAGCAGCATTTTAAATATTGATTTGAAATTAAGATGATATATGATGATTGTATATATTATCTATTGATAATTATGTTTAAAGTGTAAAATATATATTTAGTAGAAGTGGTAATTATGATTTATATATGTGTGGATTTGTTAATTGGGTCATTATTTATCTTAATAGTCAAATACGTAAAAATAAAGATCTTTTTAGCTAAAATAAAAAATATCATCATGCAACGTTAGTGCCACGTCAACAAATATTGTCACATCAATATACCACGTCAGTTGGCAACTGGGATGATCGGTAAAATGGTCAAAATTGCAACAATTTGGAAAACCTAGCGACTTAATTGATAGGTTTTCTAATACCCTAGAACAGGAAAACATGGCAGCGAATACATACAAAAATTCTAAGGCAAGTAACATTTACTAAAACCTATAGGGAAATTACTTATTGCATATTTACAACTAAAAGAATGTTTAAGTGTATAGCAAAACCAATTTGCTTGAAGAACTCATTGAGAAAGTCGAAATCCCCAAATGCTAAGGAAGGTAGTATAAAAAAAATACCTCTAATAGATCACACCCAATTAGTCCAAATGAAACACCCTCGCTTAAGGCTTTTCATAAAACATCATTTTAACCAATGGTTTATCATTATTATTCAAAAAGCATCATTAAGTGAAAACTTTAATTTCCAACGTCTTCAAAATGAGTCATTTTTGGCTCAAAACCATTTTAAAACACATGGGATTTATTGAAACCACACAGTCCGAGACCTTATAAACATCCAACTCTTCTACAGTCATCTAAACTCCTCAACCTGAGTACAACATCAAAATAAGTTAGGCAATTGAAATGCCTAGTGACCTTACACGAGGTTGACTCATTCAGAGTGGGTAGTGAACTACCACACTTGGGACAAACCTCCAAAAATAGTTTTGACACACTCAAAGGTTGTATAATTCATCATCTCAAAAGTTGTATATAAACATCAGTACGTCATAAAGGTTTACAAAAATGGATAGTTATGATATGCAATGCAGTGCATGATGCAACTATCTCAACCCATGTCCATCTCATAAAAGTCCAACTCACCATAATGGCACCTACCTAAGTTCACAAATGACACACACAAAGCATGTCAATTAATCCCCGTATAGGCAAAACTAGGACTAGTGGCCATCACACTAGCCCCATGAGGGTTAGCAATTCCCTCATGTGGTTCCCTATTTTCGGGAACGGTTTTCCTTAAATCCAGGACAAACATCTCATTTTGGGTATTTTGCCCATGATTTCCCTAAATCCGGGACAATCATCTCATCTTCGTCATAAGGTTCACTCAGTCAATCCCATCCTATATGCAATGTAATGCACAAATAGGATGCTCAAAATATCTTTCAAAACATCATAATAGTCTTTGTTTGAAAACATCTTTAAAAGGACTTATTTCATGCAATGCACACATAGTACTCATATAACAATTAGCACATAAAAGTATGCATGAAAATAGTTGATAACACACACAAAAGATAATAGTAGGGATGTGTACTCCCGGTAAACTCACCCAAGGTCAACTGACGAGTCAACACTAACTCATACACGGTTTAATGCATTTGGAGGCGCTCCTAGACATCATCTCATCCATCACATCCTCTTAATTGAGTGCTAGCTCAAGTCCTTAGTCTCACCTCCAAGTCATAACAATATACCTCCTTCCTACAAGACAAGAATGGAAGGTGTCATACTTGTTTACTCTAAAAGTCGCATTATAATTACTTCTTTTGATCTAAGAAGGAACCATCATCCACCATCCCAAAAATGAAGTCCTTGACTCTCTAATATAAGGAAAATCTTAGTTTAAACATCCCCAAAGTTTGGCATCAAAACAAGGACCCAAAGTCCAAACCATAAAGCTCAATACCCAAAAAGTGACAAATCTGAACAGACCCAGTTACACGGGTTGTGTTCTGGGAAACACGGGTCGTGTAAAACCATCAGACAGCACAGAGACTAACACGGGTCGTGTTCAGCATGCTGTAGCTTAGTTTTTGGTCCTTTTAACTCCCATTTGACCCAATTCAAGTCCCAATTCAACCCAAGACTAAATATACATGAAAATACATTATTAAGAAGTATTTTGCAATGATTTAACTTCCATTCAAAGTGTTCATGACTCAACCCAATTGAAATTCCTTATCCAAGTTCTTATCTCTTAGCAACATGTAATAGCACCAAGTTTATAGTCAATCATAACACTTAATACCATTAAGTACCCCATTAAGTTCTTAACCAAGGTCATCCCTCAAGGGAATCATTCCCACATAACTCTAAAGAAGATAGCCTCATGGAATCTCCAATTCCAATCATTGGTTCAAAAGGTTAAACTCACGGAATACCCAATTCCATTCCATCAATTGGCGATTACGTGGAGATTCCTTCTTCCATTCCATGGAATCATTAGGAAATGATCCTTACTCCATTATTACTTCCAATTTGATGTAATAAACCCATTCATATATTAAACAAGAGATTCGATCATTATCTACATGAATAAAACCCATTTCAACACCCAATTCTCATTTTCTAGTGGTTCAAGGTTTAAGACTACAAATTAAAGGTTGGAATCCTTAGGGAATCATTAGAAATGAATCCGCTCATCCAAAACTACCAAATCCAACCATAAATTTCTAAATTCCTCAACCATTCATCAAATCCCCAAATTCTAGGGTTCATAACACCCAAATCAATCAGGAAATTGAATCTAGAGCGTCCATGGATTGAATGTAGACTCCAACAACTTAGAAAAATCAAACAAGCATTGGGAATCATAGGAAAGACCTCCTCCCAACATAAAACAAGGATTGGGTCCAAACCCCAAACCCTAACTCGAATCCAGAGCTAGAAGATGAAGTGTTTATACCTTAGATTGCTATGAAACTTCAAGGTTTGCAAGAATCATCAAATCCAAGCTCAAATCTCTCAAGAACTCCAATAAAATCGTCATCTCCTCTCCTCCTCTCTCTCAAATCACGTTTTGGCTGAAACGGGGGAAAACCCCCATCAAAAACTCTACATCTTTCAAGATTTGCAACATTAGTCCCCATAGTTTGATCTTTATTCACCCAACACCCCAAAAGTCCGGTATTCTCATTAGAAGTCTCCATATTCATACATATGACCCAAATACAATTATTTATTTCTATTGATTCATTGACTAGGTCAATCCTAACCCTTAGTTTCCTAAATTGACACAAATGGTCCCTTACACTAAAATTCTTAACGATTTAGGTCCTCAGTATTAATTTAAGGAATTATTTGACCTAATTTAAACTTCACATCAATTCCTTCATAATATCTTCTAATTTTCCAAATCCATGACTGGTCAAATCTACTTAGGTTAAGTTTGGCCAAATTCACACTTTTAGTCCTTATGACAAACTTTCTCACATTTGGTTACAAATATATTTTAAAACCATATTTGGCTCATTTATACACGATATAAAATATAATAAAATATTAAATTTAGTTATTCATTTGTTTTCTTAATTTACAAAATAATTTTTTATTTTGTCGGTTTAAGCCTAAAACTCCTAGCCCCAAAACACGGATGTTACACCAAGCAATTAGGTTAATTAGGTTATTAAAAAAACTCGTTATAAAACCTTAGAGAAAGATTATAGATTCTGCTTGAGAGAGAAGATAAAAACTCCAGAGGAATGTCTACTGAAGTTGGCACAAATTATGAGGTGCCAGGAAGGGGTTTTTATAGCCTCAATGGTGATTAAGGATAAACCTTATAAATAAGTTTTATTTGAATTCAAACCGGATAAACCTTTTATCTTTAAATTCAAATACCGTTTAGCTGCCATATATAACTTATATATATATATATATATATATATATATATATATATATATATATATATATATATATATATATATATATATATATATATATATATATATATATATATATATATATATATATATATATATATATATATATATATATATATATATCATTACTATATAAAGAAACTCTTTTTTTCTCATTTCGCTATTCTCCTTGATATAGGGTTTTCCTTCCGGCACCTATTCATTCTTCTACCGACGCCATTGCGTTTCGGAATGGATCCATCTCTTCAAACATCCTACGGTTCTTCTTATACTCTACAAAAAAAAAAAACCCTCCGATCAAATCATCTCCTATTCAATTGGAATGACACGCTTCAACTTCTGAATCCCTTTGAACGACGTCCAACACAATACCTCCGCTTCAGGCGGTAGGTGTTCTCCATGGGAGACGGGAATTAATAGTGTGTCCGTATGTGGGTTTGGATGTATGGAGACTTTCTTTCATTTCTTTCTCGCTTTTTTTAAGTTTTCCGGTGAGACAATTGTGTCCGGTAAGGACGACTCTCCACTTACTTTTCTTGGTTCCCGTCACCGGTTTTCTCCTTCCTCCATTCTCCTTATATTTAGGGTTTTTAGACGCCACGTAATTTTACTTTGAACGACGCCATGGCATTTCAGTTTGGATCCCTACCGCTTCAACTTCGACACTCCTAAATCCGCTTTATCTTCTAGATAGTTTGAATGCAAACGATATCCTGATCGTCGGCTTTATTGGTTGTAAATTACCCACGTAATTGCAGTACACTCTTGTTCCCTAAAATAATCCTTATTTATCATGTTTTCTTGGGGATTTATTCATCTTCTCCGGATTCGCTAATAAAGGTAAGAATTTACGTATTTCTAATTGTATTTTCATGTTCTTGTCGTATGTTTATTGTTATGTTTCATCTACGTTATTTACTTATTGTGCTTAACGATTCCAATTTTGTCGCTATCCTCTGTTCCTTGCCGATTTTTTTTCTATTTAGGTAATTGGGTTATGTATGATTTGGTTTGAGTTTGGCTTTTTTGCAAATAACTATTGTGACGAATCTTTTTACAAGTCGTTTTGACATATTAAATTTGGGTTTTAGATTTTCGTTTATAAATTTTGGTTTGTTGTGAACTTGTGAATTCTTGATTTTGAAATTTGGGTAAAAGGTTTTGTTTATTGATATTTTAATTGAGGGGTTGGACTCATTGGAATTGTGTTGGCTACGTTCATAAGGTTCTTGGGTTTCCTATGACAATGATTTCTCCAATTTCTCTAATGGTATCTTCTTTTTTCTACGGACACCTCTTTTGTTTTTCAAATTGATTTACATTTACCCCAACCCACCGACAACAAAACGTCACCGCTCTTGGGTTTTTCTCCATGTTTTTAGTTCATCATATTATCTTGTTAAGAAATGAGGCCTTCTTGAACGGATTGAAGAGGTGAATCCTGGTATTTGGTCATATCTTTTCCCCCCATCATCGTTGTCTTTGGTTAAATTTGAAATTGTTTCTTTTCTGGACAAAAAACACTGTACAAGTAAATCCACTTTCGATCTTAATTAGATTTTGAAAATACTGGACGATAATCTGTAGATTTCATGTTCTATTTTCAACTAAGTTTTGGTTTTTGCAGGTTTTTGGATTTAACGGTTCCATTGTGCAACGTTTGCTCTCAAACATCGATGCATTGTTGCTACTAAATGCCCCTCTCTGTCAATAGTTTCACATATATTTTTATCTCTATCTATCTATATAGAATTCACAATTCTTGTATTCCACTTAACTCCATTCCATCTTTTAGCCCTGTGCAAGACGCTGCTGATTCTTGCCGTACCAGAGTTTCAATAAATGTCATTTTTGCCCTTGCTTTAGAATACAAAATAGTCATTACCCCAATTTTGCAATTTCAATTAGTATATTTGTGAGTTTATCTTTTGCCACCATGTACGGTTGTTGCCGCACTCAGAATGCTAAGTGCAATAGCCACCAGATTAGCCATCAATGAATACGTTCCATCATAACACCACATTTATAATATCATGAGTCAACCGTTAATCCTCCAACTGTTAAGTTATGGCTTTTGTGAACTTATTTGCAGGATCAACCATATTGTGATAAAAAGGATTAAACTAATAGTGGTGGCTTGTTAATCTATAATTTTGATATAGCACATTAGTTGTAGTTGTCTTATGTTGGGTTGAAATCGCCACCAGTAAAAAAGGTCGAAATTGCAACTGTCATTCTCTGTGAAAAAGTTTCAAAGTTATTATTCATTGTGGTTACATTTTAACTGTAGTTGACCAGTTTGTGCAAATGTTGTGTGGAGTTTATTTCGAAGAGCAGTGTGAAACCACTAGTAAATACATAATATAGCATCAAAGATGTTTAAAAGGTAATATCTGATTCTCGCTTTGTTAAGCATATATATCATTACTATATAAAAAAAGGCTTTTTGAACATCACACTAAACCTAAAAGAAAGGAAAATAATTTTAGAAGAAAATCCTGACCTACGTTGGAGATTGAAGAAACGATTAAGTAATCCCAAAGAAGTCCAACAGTGAACGATTGTTCTATCACGTTGGTTGGTTGTTGTTTGTGGATGGTTTTTTAGTATCGTCGGAATCGGGAGTTGTATCTTTTTGGATTTCTCGGGAGTGTTTTGACGTTCGGGGAGGAATTGAAGGCAGAATAAGCGACAATCGAACGTTCAGGGAGGTGGTGGCGATGTGGAATATTTCAGGGTGAATTGTCGTGGGAGTTATAGAAGATTGACAACCCGATTACGTGTGGTGTTTGTAAACGCGTATAACAAAAAGACGGTTCAGAGAGGGGCTGTGAATAGACGTCGGTGTGAATTGACGTCATGTTGAAGGTTAGGCGGAGGGTTGTGGAGGAGAGATAAAAGGTATAATATGGGGTTTTTGTAAAGCCGTAGGGCAAATGTATGAGAAACGAAATTGAAGTGCAACGAACAGTGTGCTTTTTCATCGATAAGTTGTAGCTTATAATGGAAAACTTAATTCGAATCTAGACACAGTTGCTTGGCTTGGTAAAAAGGTTTGTTGTTCAGAGTATGAATGAATACTTGGTTTTGGGGTCAGCTTTACAGTTTATTGGTTATTTGTCATTCTTATAAACAATCGGAAATGTTATACTAACTGCTATAGAGGCAACCTGCCGGAGAAAGCCAGAGGATGAGAGCTACGCGATTAAGAGGATTAGGGAATAAACAAAGGAAAGCTAACTTGTTTGAACTTCCGAGGGAAAAGAAAAAATGCCCTATGACAAGTGAGTAATTGTCTTTCAAGTGTAATTCCAATATTATATGCACTATTCAACATATAACTTTTCTATGTATTACAGCTTTAGGTCGTTTTTGGGCGTTCACAACCCGTTACTGCTTAAAGGGTAATTCAAGAAAACATGTCATTGTTGGGAAATCTACATTTTGCAAAAAAAAAAAAAAAAAAAAGTGTTTCAAAAGCTAAGATGTATATATTTTTCTTTAAGAAAAATTGCATAGAATAGCGTCATTTATTGTGCGTTTACATTTTTTCATAGTTAGACATCGTACTTCAAAAATCTATCAAATTTTAGCATTTTACCTTTGTTTCTCGAACAGCCAAGTAAACCGTCCTGGGCCGTGCTGAGCACGGCCCTTAAAATGTACCTAGTATATATATATATATATATATATATATATATATATATATATATATATATATATATATATATATATATATATATATATATATATATATATATATATATATATATATAAAAGTGTTGCAGAAATCGGCCTTGGTGGCCGATTAATCGACGATTAATCGTTTGGAGGTCTTCAACCGATTACGATTAGGCCTAATCAGTCAGCTTAACTGTTTGCTGAAAAAATCGGTCAAATATCGGCCTTGGCGGCCGATTAATCGGTCTTGGCGGTCATTTTTTTAATTTTTTAATTTATTATTAATTTTCTTATTTTTAAATAACGATAGAAACACTTTCTAATAACTCAAGAAAACTAAAAAACATCAATATTAAAGAATAAAAACAAACAAATATATAATCTTTGATGTGTATCTTGGAATAAATGAATCAAACATTGCTATTTTGTTATATTTATATATTTTTAAATCAATTCCTTTATAATTTAGGGTCCCCGATTAATCTCCGACTAATCCCCGATTAATCTCTTAACCCCACTCGACCGCCAAGCTACCGTCAAGCGATTTTTACAACATTGATATATATATATATATATATATATATATATATATATATATATATATATATATATATATATATATATATATATATATATATATATATATATATATATATATATATATATATATATATATATATATATATATATATATATATATATATATATATATATATATATATATATATATATATATATATATATATATATAAAATTGGCGATTTTTATATAAGGATAAATCCTTATAAAAATCGTCCAACATATATCCCAATATTATCCATTGCTCAACTATTAAACAATTACAATTCAGTCCTTGTACTTTTAATTAATCTCAAATTAATTATAATTAATTCTAATCAATTCCAAACTAGTTTCTAATTATTTATCATCACATAATAAATTAATAAACTATTTATTTCTCTCTCTCTCTCTCTCTCTCTCTCTCTATTAACCTTAATTTCATTTCGACTACTTAGGACAACCCAAAAAGGACCCTGCTATTAATTGAAAGTCCTTGCTAATTTAGTTATGACCTTGGACAGTATTCCAACAGTCTTCCACTTGGACAAGTCATCAAATACCATTAGTCATAAGTCTCCCACTTAATCCGCAGAGCCCTTATTCGAGGTTCAAGATTATGTTTCCCGATTTCTGATTTATGTTGACCTTATTGGACTACTAGATCGAACACATCAATCTAGTCCAGGCTGGGCCCATCATTATAATGCAAAAGGAAAAAATAAACATCGACTACATAGCTATAGTCCACTCTTCACGTCATACACGGACATACCTTTATGACTCCCAGTCACGGTCACGTTTAGGTAAACCAATGCATAACAGAAATAGTAAACTAAAACTCATGCATCTTTGCTTGAAGAATAGAAGATTTTATCATCTTATAATTACTCATGATTGTATCCATGAAGTAATATCTAAGTGCAGGTTTATCCAATACCTAAGTCTGTATTTAATTACTCATGAATGTCAGCTGCATCTCCATGCTATGTCAAATCTCTATTGACATCAACTAACATTCCATGACAGTCTTAATTCAACACTTACTTCCACGAGTGTGACCGACTGTGGTTGTTTGAGTAATTTAATACTCAGGAAGTTGATTCCAAAAATGCAATGTTTCAACTATCAACTAACTACTAAAACTAACATCATCTCTCATGCCTATGCTCTTAGCATGCAAATCGTGCTTGATTTTACTCAACGCCTTCGTGAAGGGATCAGTCGGATTATCCTCCGATGATACTCTATTCACTACGATGTCCTTACTTTCCACCTTCTGACAAACATAGTGGTATTTCCTGAGTATGTGCCTTGATCTTCCGTTATCGTTAGGTTCCTTAGTCAACGCGACTGCACCTTCATTATCACAGAAGATTTCAACGGGTTCTTAGATTGTTGAAACAACTCTGAGATCACCGATGAAGTTCTTTAACCAAACGGATTCCTTTGCAGCCTCACTAGCCGCAATATACTCAAACTCACAAATAGTTTCTACCACTGTGTCTTGTTTGGAACTTTTCCAAGTCACCGCACCCCCATTTAACATGAACACCCAATCGAATTATGAACAGCTGTCATCTCTATCCGTTTGGAAACTTGCATCACTGTACCCACTCACTTTGGGTTCATATTTGCCACTGAATACCAGGAACTTTTCCTTTGTATTTGTTAAATACTTAAGAAGGTTCTTTACTATTGTCCAATGAATTTTGCCAAGGTTGTCCTGATACCGGCTCACCATGCTCAGGGCAAATGAGACATCAGGACAAGTACATGCCATGTCATACATGATCGATCCTATAACCGAAGCATATAGGACTCGACTCATTTTGTGCACCTTATCACTAGTGGCTGGACATTGAGCTTTACTAAGCTTTATGCCATGGTCTAAGGGTAATGACCCTTTCTTGGAGTCCTGCATATTGAACATCTTTAATATCTTATCCAAGTATGTACTTTGGCTAAGTCCCAACAGGCGCTTATATATGTATCTATATATCCTTATTCCAAGTATATATGTTGCATCTCCTACATCCTTCGTAGCGAAACATTTCCTAACTAGGCTTTTACACCTTCAAGGGTTGGGATATCGTTTCCTATAAGGAGTATGTCATCCACATACAACACTAGAAAGACTGCAACGCTCCCACTAGTATTTGGTACGCCAAATATGTAAAATGAAAAAAAGTCGAAAAAAACTAGCTTACAAGCTAGATGTGGCGTGCAAAACATAACCTAAGAAACCAAAGTTGGAGATAAACCCATTGCACCAAAACATTAACCTTATAAAACACATTGTCAAATAAAAACAATTATTAAAATATGCTGGTAACAACTACAAATGGTTAGTAACGCATTCACTTCATGGTTTTTCTCAGACCTCAAAAAATTAATTTCATCCACCCTCCTTTGCATTATGTTAGCATGTTAGACATTGTTAAACATGCTATTGATTTATAACCACAAACATCTGCGAAAATCCCTAAATTCTTACAAAAGCAACATTAAGTATAAACTCGGTGGTAGTTCCATATATTCATCGATTATAAATAAAAAACTATAGAGAAAACATATCTTACCATTCATATTGTCATTAGGGTTGATGTTTTTCCCCTTTTGACACCTAAACACACACACACACACACATAGTTAAACATACACACATAAAGTAAGATAGAGAGTGAGGCCAAGACTATTTCCTAGGAAAAATTATACATGAAGTACACGCGATTGGTTCAAAATGAGACGTCTCAATTCTTGAGATTTTGAGTTAAAAAAAGCAAAAATATTTAGTTGGGAAAGTATCATCCTAATACCAACTAACTTATTAAACTTATTTTTGGTTCATGATTCAATAAAAAAGCCAAAGATGGTTTAGACCTTTAAAAATGTGTTACAAGCATGCTACCTTTTTGTTTGGTTCCTTTTGAGGATACAACCCGATTAAATAACATTCTATTTCAATACAGCATCACAAAACATTAATTTAACCACCCAAGTATACAAAGGAACATTTCGTATTTATCTATTTTAGGTCAAAATTATGGTTTTGCTTTCTATCTCTGTACATGTCAATTTATAACCCGAAATCGAACTTATAATACATTGATAATCCTATCATCATTTCATTTGTAGCATGCACGACACATATACCTCAAATTTAACAATGAAATCGACCTACCTCAAGTTCGATACTTTTGTTAAGAACACACAATGAATATCCTGACTCTTGTTTCTAATTCAAAGCTTGGTCGATGGAACAATTAAAGTGATTGTAATATTTAACTAGGGAGATTTTTAGTGGTCTTGTCTGTCAGTGACAGTGGAAACAAAGTTCCAAAACCGCCTCAATAATGATTTTATGCAAGGGTTTTAAGAAAGAATGAAGATTATAATCCAGATTACCGAACTTCTTGTAAGCAGATTAAGCTAATATAGTAGCATGCAATCATAAAACCTAGTAAATGTTATAAATTATTATAGAAATATAGAACTGAATTAAAGACCTAGGTTGATTCTAAAAATACCCTGGGTGTGGCTATGAGTAACGGGTTGAGGACAAGGTCTATGAAAAAAATCCCAACTTAAGAACTGGTCAGCGAGTTGAGGAAAAGGTCCATGACAAAATTCCCAAATTACTGGAAATCCCAACTCTCATAATTTGTCAATGTACCCCTTCATCTCAATCATATGGCAGCCTATATCCCAATAGAGATTTCAGGACTTCAAATCGTTCCTGGTTAAGCAGCCTTTGGAACGTGTCCTTGAGTCGGTTAATCATGTCATATCCACCAAGTATTATCAAGATTCCTTGAAGCTCATGAATCATTGTGTCTAACATAAGACAATCTACCTCATTTGAATCATTTAGATGCCTCTGATGATCGTCTATTTCAGTACTAGTAGATTTAGCTAGAGAATCTTTAAGAACTGGTTCCTCAATGGTATAAAGCTTTCAAGTAAAACTGAGAACATATCTCAAGTTCTAGAACCAACGCGCATAATATATATCGTTGAGCTTAGTTTTATTGAGCAGACCATGCATTGCAAAATTAGTGGCAGACGAACTGTCGTTTGTTGACATCTATAAAAATAGAGTTTTAGTTAGTTGTTTAAAAGCTCGTTAGAAAATAATTACCCAAAATTATTTTGACAATGCTAGGATCCATATTTCATTTCTAATTACAAAGATGGTTGACGTAATTGCAACTAAAATCTATTTAAGTAAACAATACTCTTTGTCAATTTCAATCACTATGAAATTCCTAGATCTGTCAGAATTCAATGACTTTAAGTCGATTGACATCTTAATCCCTTCCGTGCTCATAATTTCTCATGGCCGATTTGTTACAGATCACAAGCTCGGATGGTAAAGCAACCATGTAAATACCATGTTACATCTGGTCAGAGATTCTTGAGTTATCACAACGTCACATCATTTTGACTAACGGTCTAATCGGTGCATTGGCTTTGGGACTTCCCTCACCAAACGTCAATTCGCTAAATGTGTGTCTTTCATGGGTAGCACATGATTTACACTTCATAAAATCGGGTTTTGTTTTATTTAGGTTAAAGCGTTTGTGGCATACCATCATTTTAACCCATTAAAATTGGTAAAAATGTGTTTATTTGAAAGCATTTTAACATTTTTTTTGGCAAAGCGATCATTTTTAAACACTTTAAAATTCGACTTATAAAACTCCTTATATTTGCTGATTTTACTTTCAAAATCGTTTGTTAACTTTTAACCAATATTAGTTAAGTTAAAACACTTTAGCTTAACCGTTAGGCTAGTGATGATTTTAAAACATTTTAAAATCATTTATAAACCCTTTATAATAGCCATTTTATTTGCAAAATATTGATTATTAACTTTTAACAAAATTTGCTGTGTTTCAATTTTGACTTCAAGTTTAAACAATTATAAACAAACAAAACAAACACAACACAAACAAGGAGTGCTTAGGGTTTGATCCATATCTCTCTATTTATAGGGAAGCCTATTTAGGATTTCAAATTTTAGGAGCCTCCTTCCACTTTTCCCTCTGGACTGTTCCAATTAATTAAACTATTTAATTAATTAGCATCCAGTCCCTATAATTAATTTCTACAAAATTAACTCCAAATTAATTTCTAATTAGTTTCTAATTAATTTATCATAACATGACAAATTAATAAACTAATTTCTCCCAATTTATTTCTATCACTGGTTTGTTTTTCTGGGCCCTAAGGGCAACCCAAAAGAACCATGCTATTATAGAAATATCATCAACAATTAATGACCTTGGACACTATTTCTAACAATGTCATTTGAAGTGGTGAAGCAACATAAGTCATACCTATCAGGAGTTGATAACACCGGAGAGTGGAGTGAACTGAGGCGGCCCCTTACCACGGAGGTTCACAACCGAGGCAGTTCTGAACCAAGGAGATCCCCTTGTCTGAGGCAACTCATATTTGGAGAGGTTCTGTCCGGAGGAGGTGACTGACCGAATAAGTCTTGGACTTGTCTTCGGTCAGCTTGGCATCTTCTAATGCAAGAACGGGTTCGTTGACTTTGGATGGTGATTACTTCAAGAAGTATGGTACTTTTAGGGTGGCCTTATGGTTAAGGGCATGTACTCTATAACAGGGTTAATCATGTAAACTGCTACGATATATAGTGGGTCCCATCTCTAGAGTATGTGAGTGTTTGTCTTAGAGTGGATCAATCTTTGAAACCTTGTAACTTGTATTTCTCTAAGCTAGAAAATAAGAATACTCTCCTTGCCGGTGGACGTAGGTCATCCGGGACCGAACCACATTATATCTTTGTGTCTTTTGTCTTTGTGTTTGTAAAGTAGTTCCGCACGTCTTCTCGAGTATATTCCATCTACAGTGTCTTGGTTTGCCTAGTTCGCAGACCTCACACAGACGATCCACACCCGACACATTTTTATATAAATAATGTTGTGATCATTTGTGGTATGTGGATGACAATTAATATTAAATGCAGTGTGATTAATATAAATACACCTCTGGATAATAATAAGAAGAGAGGGTTATGGGCTTTTTTGGTTTTAATTATTGTTGGGTGTGTGTTCAATCCTTAAACGTGCGAATGAGTTTAATGAGTTCATATATGAGGCATGATGTCCCACGTTTAGATTGGGGATATGAGGTTCATGAGAATAGATAGTCATGGAGCCAAAATGAGTCGTCTTGACAAGTTTATGATTACTGACTTGATGTTAGATTTGATTCTAGATGTCTGGTGTTTGGCGTTAGATAAACGGTGGTCGGACCATTTTCCACTTCTTTTACAAAAGGTGGTTTTTTATTATGGTCCAACCATATTTAAAATGTTTAATTCTTGGGTGCAAGTGGATGTGTTTGATCTGATGGTTAGAGTGTCATGTTCAGTTTATTCCCCTCGAGTTGGTGTTAGTTGGGGTACTTTGAAGAATGAGATCAAATATCTCGAGAACAAATAGAGTGTGGCAGGCTAACATGCATATTGAGAAGCAACATAAACGCAGAGAGATAGTTGCTAGGTTGGATGAGATCGATAGGGTTGTTCATGAATATGAGGGTTCAATTTTGATCTTGACCGATATGAAGGAGCTGCTGCAAAAGATCTCCGTTCATTAAACACCGACAAATTTTACACAATACATTGATAGTTAATGAAGTTGTTGATGGCCTGAAACATTCTTTGGTGTTCATGAGTAGGAGTCCAACTAGGGAGTTTCAAGAGTGTATGAGCTTACGTTAGTGGGATCCATTGTCTCCTTTCTTATTTATTTTAGCATAGAAGGACTTCATGTGGCTCTAAAGAAGGTGGTTCACTCCTCGATGTATAAAGGGATGTATGCTAGTGAGTCTCAGTTACAGATGTCACATTTATTTTATGTTGATGATGAAATTTTTATGGGGTAATGGGGAAGTGCTAATGTTCAGATCCTAATCAGGTTACTTGCGATTTTTTATTTGACATCGGGGTTAGAAATTAATTTACAAAATTCGAGATTGTATGGTGTCGGATTGGCTGATACATCTAATCAGGAATTAGCAACGTTTATAGGTTATGCGACCGATTCTTTTTGTTTTACTTATCCAGGATTTCTTGTAGGCGAAAAGATGTATATGGTGAGGGTATGTGAGCCGTTGGTAGTAAAGTTCAAGAATAGATTGTCTAAATGGAAAGCGAGAATGTTGTCTATTGAGGGTAGGCTCACTCTCGTGAAGTCAATTCTCGATAGTATTAACATTTTCTATTTTTCTATGTTTAAACTGCTAGTGACAGCTGAATAGTGGCTGGAAGCCTGTCGTGCACAATTCTTTATGGGGTATGGAGGAGAAAGAGAAAAAGTTAAGCTGGCTTAAATGAGATTTAGTGCTAAATGATAAAGTGTAGGATGGTCTCTCAGTGGGCGGCTTGAAGTCTTTCAACCAAGCATTACTATATAAGTAGAGGTGGCGATTTCCTAATGGCTCTAATATTCTATGGTTTAGATTGATTAAGAGTTGTTATGGTGTGCATAGGGAGTTTGAACGAGACAAGTATAGGAGGTATACGGGAGGGGTGTAGTCTAGTATCCTCTAGTTGGTGACGAATCTAAAGACCTCGGGTTCTTTGCATTTGCCTACGACAAAGAAACACATGGGAGATGGGTAGGCTACGAGATTTTGGGGTAGTGTTTGGTGCGGAGAGATCACTTTTCTGTTGATATTCCCAAGATTGCTTGAGTTGGCGGTTGACTATGCATGTTTGGTTAGTGAGTATTGGTCACCTTTTGGGTTTGCATAAAGACATTCGTGAAGGAGTGGAGGAAGAACAGTAGAGTCAACTGCATGAATTACTAAGTTTTGTTCAAATTTCAGGTGACTCAGATTTGTAGAGTTGGGAATTGGAGCCTTCAGGTGAGTTTTCAGTTACCTCCGTAAGATCTTATATTAACCATATTCGATTGTCGAGTGGTACGGTGCGCACCAGGGGGAATAAATTTGTTGTTTTGTGAAGATATATGTATTTTCATGGCGGGTGGGATTTAATGCTCTTGCTACTAGAAAGAATCTCAATTATCAAGGTATTGAACAAAACTTGGTCCTGTGTCCGTGTTCAGTGAGTTGTGGAAGAGGTGGATCACTCTTTCTTTGAATATATTGTCGTTGTTCAGTTATGGTCTCGGGTTGTGGTTTGGGTTGGAGAGGACATTCCTCGGTTCCAAAATTTTGCACGTATGTGCGCATAGATAGATAATCCGAAAGGTTTTGCACAAACAACGAACTAGAAACCCTAAGTTCACATGCAACCTAATTGAGGATCTATGTTTTTCTATCTTATGAACATATAACAAAAACTAAGGCCAACAATAATTTCTAAAGATTAAAATCAAGAAGAACCAACCTTTGATTCTTGATCCAGAAGCTAGCAGCAAAAGTTTCCAGCCTCAAGTGGAGTCACACCCAAGCAAGAGGAGAGAAGACAGCAGAGTTCCAGTGAGACAGAGAAATGGCGCAGGAATAAGGGTGGCCAGGAGGTTCCTTTTATAGCCTCCAAGGGTTACAGTCAAAACCCTAGAGGAGCCTCCTTAATGGACAAGCCTGTTGACCATTTGGACCAAGGCTTCTAAACCCTAATTAGGGTTTCGCCAACTATGGAGGTGGCCTCCATATTGGCGCCAACTTTGGCACCTTGCCACTGGCCAGCCAGTTATTCAAGTATTGAATAAATACAAACCAGTCCCTTCACTTTTAATTAATTAAATTAATCACTAAATTAAATCCAATTAATTATAGATTAGTTTCTAATTAATTATTATAGTTTCTAATTAATATATTAACACTTAAATATATTAATAAACTATTTATTTTATTTCTTTTGATTTATTAAACAATTAATAAATCAACCTTTCTCTTAACTCTACACCAATTCTCCAGCTATGAGGGCAACCCAAATGGACTTTGCTTCAATTAATAAGATAAATACAATTATAAGTCATGACTTAGACACCTAATCCAACAGTCTCCCACTTGGATAAGTCTATGACTTTAATTGTCAATTTATCTTCTGATTAACAAATATCAAGTTCTCAAAAATTGTAACCGAACTCTAACCCAGTCAGTTCTGTCCAAAGATAAGTGATAAGATGATCCTCCGTCCAACAAGATATTTTCAGAATCAAGACATGGATTAAGATCAATCTTGGTCTGATACTCTGTTTCTCGATTTCCGATTTTGCTTATGACTTTAAGACTACAAATTGAACACATCAATTTAGTCCTAGTTGGCCAACACTTTCAGTCAACTTCAAAATCACCGAGAGGCCTACATATATCTGTTTCCCATTGAGTCAGGGGACGAATAAGTTTCGACTCATATGGTTATATCTTTTACCGGTCAGATCACTCACAACAATACGTTTTATAACACCGAGTTACCGATGCGTTTTCACATTATCAATGAACAATTGCCTTGCAAATTACAACTCATATCTCTCGACTTTAAGATCATAAGATATTATCGTCTCAACATTGCTTGTGATATAATCCATGAAGCAATCTGTTGAGCGCAGGTTTAATCCAATACTCAAATCTCTATTTTCTAAGTACTCATGAACGTTGTAGCAGTCTTACTGCAATCTCTAACTCCTTAGACAATATACAATCGATTCATGACAGTCTTCGTTCATACTTACTGGCTAACAGTATGATCGACTGTGGAACTTTGAATAATCTAATTACTCAGGAAGTTAAACATGCAAAAATGAAATACAATAATAAACAATTGACAAAGGTAGTAAACAATACTCATTAATAAATCTCTATTATTAAATCACCAAGTCAATTACATTTATACTGTTACAAGTTTCAAAACCTATCTAATTGCTAAAACTAATATCATCCCTCAGTCCAATGCTCCGAGCATGCTGATTGTGCTTGATCCTACTTAGAGCATTAGTCAAAGGATATGTAGGATTGTCTTCTGATGATACCCTCTTGACCAGGAGGTGACCTTCTTCTACCCAATGTCGAATGTAGTGGTACTTTCTGTCGATGTGCCTGGACTTTCCATGATCTCACAGTTCCTTTGTCAAAGCGACCGTTCCTTCATTATCGCAGAATAGTTCCATCGGCTCCTGAATGCTCGGGACAACTCCAAGGTCACCGATAAAGTTCTTCAGCCAAGCCGCTTCCTTAGATGCTTCACTCACTGCTATGTACTCTGATTCGCACGTTGAATCAGCCATCGTTTCTTGTTTGGAACTTTTCCAAGCCACCGCTCCACCATTTAATAGAAACACCCAGCCTGACTGGGACCGACCATTATCTCTATCTGTCTAGAAGCTGGCATCTGTGTATCTACTCACTTTCAAGTCATCACTGCCACCAAGGACTAACACCATGTTCTTTGTCCTTCACAAATACTTAAGTATGTTCTTTACAGCTATCCAATGCGCTTTACCATGATTTCCCTGGTACCGACTAACCATGCTCAGTGCAAAGGATACGTCGGGGCGAGTACATGTCATAGCATACATGATCAACCCTACAGCCGAAGCATAAGGTACTCGACTCATCTCAGCTATTTCCTCATCGGTACTCGGACTTTGAGTCTTACTCAATTTCGCATTACTTTGGATGGGCAGCTCTCCCTTCTTGGAATTTTCCATACTAAACCTCTTTAGTACCTTTTCCAAGTATGTACAGTGACTAAGAGTTATAAGTCTTTTCTTTCTATCTCTTAATATTCTTATCCCTAGAATATAGGCAGCTTCTCCAAGGTCTTTCATGGCAAAACACTTCCCGAGCCAAGACTTGACATCTTGCAAGGTCGGAACGTCGTTTCCCATGAGCAGTATGTCATCAACATACAGCACCAGAAAAGTGACTATACTCCCACTAGCCTTGACATATACGCAGGACTCATCTTCACTCCTAGAGAAACCAAACTCTTTGACTTTCTCATGGAAGCAAAGATTCCAACTGCGAGAAGCTTGTTTCAATCCGTAGATTGATTTCTCAAGCTTACACACCTTGTTAGGATGCTTTGTGTCTACAAAACCCTCTGGTTGATTCTTGTAAACATCCTCAGTCAACTTCCCGTTAAGGAAAGCGGTTTTGACATCCATCTACCAAATTTCATAGTCATGAAACGCAGCTATGGCAAGCATTATCCTAATCGACTTAATCTTGGCTACTGGTGAGAAGGTTTCATCATAATCAACCCCTGGGGTTTGAGTGAATCCCTTTGCGACCAGCCAAGCTTTAAAGGTGTATACCTTTCCATCCTTGTCGGTCTTTTTCTTGAAGATCCATTTGCACCCGACTGTCTTTCGACCCGGCACATTGTCAACCAAGTTCCAAACTTGATTGTCATACATGGACTTGATCTTGCTGTCCATTGCCTCTTTCCACTTGGCAGACTTAGGGCCCGCCACCGCTTCATGGTAGTTAGCTGGCTCATCCAAATTTGTCAATGTACGATCACTGACAAACGTATCACTATCCGTAGTTATATGGAAACCATAAAACTCGGGTGGCATGCTAACTCTACCCGAACGCCTAAGAGGTAATGAAATATCAATTGGTCCAACAGGAACCTCTTCCTCATGTTGGTGGTTAGTTTCTTCTAAGGTTGGTCCATCGGGTGTCTCTTGAATCTCTTCGAGATCAATTGTACTCCCATTGTCCTCTTTGGAAATGAGCTCTCTCTCTCTCGAAAGACTCCTCGTCTAGCTACAAAGACCACGTCCTCGCTTGGTCTGTAGAACAAGTATCCAAATGACTGTTTTGGGTATCCGATGAAAAAGCACTTCTCATTTCTTTCTACGAGTTTGTCTTGAGTCTCACATCTCATGAAAGCCTCACAACCCCAGACTTTGATGTGTGCCAACGAGGGAACTTTCCCCGTCCACATCTCGTGAGGTGTTTTAGAAACCTTCTTGGTTGGGACAAGGTTAAGGATATGGGCGGCAGTCTCTAAGGCATACCTCCAGAAATGGATTGGAAGTGAAGCTCGACTCATCATGGAACGAACCATGTCCAACAGGGTTCGGTTTCGTCTCTCAGCAACACCGTTCAACTGTGGTGTTCTAGGAGGCGACAACTGTGAAACTATTCCACATTCCTTTAGATAATCAAGAAACTCGATAATAAGATACTCACCGCCTCTGTCGGATCTAAGCATCTTTATCTTTCTGCCCAATTGATTTTCTACTTCATTTTTAAACTCTTTGAACTTTTCAAAGGTATCTGACTTGTGCTTGATAAAGTAGATATACCAATATCTACTAAAATCGTCAGTAAAGGTCACATAGAACCGCGTGCCATCTTTTATGGTTGTTCTGAATGGACCACACACATCTTTGTGTATGATATCCAACAGACCTTCACCTCTTTCAAAGGACCCTTTGAATGGTGATTTTGTCATATTGCCAAATAAACAAGACTCGCATACATCGTCCGATTTAAGGTCGAACGACTCCAACACTCCATCCTTTTGGAGTAGGGAGATGCGTTTCTTATTAATATGGCCAAGGCGACAGTGCCACAAACACGCCTTTTCTACACCACTTGAAGAATCAATATTTAATACATCATTACCATAATTGTCAACACACATAATAGTTTCATACACTCCATCACAAGGCAAAGCATTAAAGATAAAAACATCATTTTTAAAAACTGAAATTGAACCATTCAATTTATCAAAAGTGTAATAATAACCTTGTTTGAACAATGCATGAAAAGAAATTATGTTTCTGGCCATATCTGGCGAATAACAACAATTATGTAAATCTAAACTAACTCCACCACTAAGCACAAGTCTACAGACACCGATCTTGGTAACAGGTGACGTTCGCCTATTGCCCATGACCAGGTTCAATCTACCGTGCTCCAGCTCCCTACTTTCCTCTAGGCCCTGCAAATCAGAACATATATGAAAACCACATCCAGTGTCAAGGACCCAAGAACAGGAAGAAGATGAGTTATTAGATATAGTGTAAGTACCTGCTTGTGATGGCTTCACTTTGCTATCCTTGATATCTTGCAAGTACATGGGGCAGCTCCTCTTCCAGTGACCCTTCTCTTTGCAGTGGAAACAGTTGGCTTCATTGGGATTCGTGACATGCGGAATGCCGGAAGACTTGGCTCTCGAGGCACTGCTAGATGACCCGACATGAACCTTTTCCCTCCAATTTTGCTTCGGAGGGCCCTTCCTTTTCTTTCCCTTGCCAGAGCCAATAACCATGACGGGCTGGTTAACGGGGGTACACTTTTACCCTTCATCCCGTTTTCAGCGGTACGAAGCATGCGATGCAACTCAGCCAAAGTGGTCTGAGTGTTGTTCAAATGATACGCCGGTGTGAACTGGTCATAAGAACTCGGTAAGGAGTTAAGCACTATGTCAACGACCAACTCCTCATTAGTAGGCATTTCCAGCTTCCTCAGCCTCTCCACGTAACCCTACATCCTTTGCACGTGAGTGCAGACGGACTCTCCGTCCTTAGGCTTGCTGTTAGTGAAGGTTTTTACCACCTCGCGCCTCTCGATACGCTCTTGCTTACGGAACTTTTCCCCAAGCTCTTTGTGCATCTCGTAGGGCCAGTAGTCCTCATAAATTCTTTGCAAATCAGGGTTCATGGTAGTGATCATGATGTAGGCTACTTTGGTCGCATCATTCGAGTGTTTTTTATATGAGGCAACTTCCTCGGGAGTAGCGGTATCTGGGTCAACTTCAATTAGCTCGGTCTCGAGAACATACTCTTTGTGCTCAAACATCAGAGCCATCTTGATGTTACAGATCCAGTCATTGTAGTTAGTGCCGTCCAACATCACTTTGGAACACAATGAAAAGATTGAAGTGACGTTACCGGGGTTCGAGTAGGGAACGATTTGGTCAATGGAAGACATCTATAAAAGAAGGTGGTTTTAATTAGATATATAAATATGATCCTTAGAATTAACCCAATTATAATAATAAGGCTAGGACCCAACTATAACAATTCACAACATAGAAGAGGGATGACGTAATCTATTTGTAAATTTTATAAAGGTAGGCGAATGACGATTCAGTCAATTCCACCGTGGAAACATAATCATATTATAATGGAATTCCTAGTTTCTTTTGAGATTTATTGAACTATTCAATAGCATGTTTTAATCGCGGGAATGTCCCACTGTTTGTGACTGAGAGACCGAGGATCACAAACCGGGTGTGAATAACCATGCAAATTAGCTCGGTACTCTCGAAGTCAATTACCATCTCTAATTAACGTGCCAGTTAACCACACACGCTCCGTCAATAATGGTAAAATCGAGAAACCCATTGCAATGTGCAATTTCATGGATAAGCATCAATTCACATTTTTTAACCTAAAGTAACTAGATTGGGATTTTGTTAATGGTTCTAGTACTTTCAATTATAGCATTATACTTTTAAGAGGCTTAAGCGGTTCTATTAAACCCGTTCGGCTAACGACACTCGACTGACCCGTTTGGCTTAAGCGGTTTTAATCATAAATATATAAGATGTATTTTAAACTCTTTAAAATATTTTAGATTTAATCTTTTAATTATTTTTTCGCTAATTATCCTTTAATTTTCGAAAATTAAATTTAAATCCTTAAGTGATTTAATTTATATTTTAATTAAACAATTTAATTAAACTAATTAAATCAAGATAGGCATCACAAAATTAATCAAATTAATTTACCTATCTTAAACCCCTAGATTTCGCAGATTGCATTTAATGGGTTTAAGGTTTCCAGTTTTTAAACAATTACAGTTATCAAAAATAAGAAACCTGCAAAACCCTAGCACATGGAAATCGCAGACAATGGGTGGAGGCTATGGTTTTCAAAACCCTAGCCACAAAATCGATGAGGCCATATGGAGGGTAAATTTTTTTGCAAAATACCCTTCATCATGTAAAGCAGTTATAGCAATTCATAAGAAAAACAAACAGGCTCTGATACCACTGAAAGGTTTTGCACAAACAATGAACTAGAAACCCTAAGTTCACATGCAACCTAATTGAGGATCTATGTTTTTCTATCTTATGAACATATAACAAAAACTAAGGCCAGGCAAGAGGAGAGAAGACAGCAGAGTTCCAGTGAGACATAGAAATAACGCAGGAATAAGGGTGGCCAGGAGGTTCCTTTTATAGCTTCCAAGGGTTACAGTCAAAACCCTAGAGGAGCCTCCTTAATGGACAAGCCGACCATTTGGACCAAGACTTCTAATCTCCAACTATGGAGGTGGCCTCCATATTGGCGCCAACTTTGGCCCCTTGCCACTGGCCAGCCAGTTATTCAACTATTGAATAAATACAAACCAGTCCCTGCACTTTTAATTAATTATATTAATCACTAAATTAAATCCAATTTTTTTCTAGATTAGTTTCTAATTAATTATTATAGTTTCTAATTAATATATTAACACTTAAATATATTAATAAACTATTTATTTTATTTCTATTGATTTATTAAACAATTAATAAATCAACCTTTCTCTTAACTCTACACCAATCCTCCAGCTATGAGGGCAACCCAAATGGACTTTGCTTCAATTAATAAGATAAATACAATTATAAGTAATGGCTTAGACACCTAATCCAACATAATCATGTTGGTAGTTCTTTTAAGCGTGCTAATATCGATATAGTTTGCGCGGCTTTGATATGAGTGTTGTAGACATATCGAAATGCGATTCTCTATTGGAGATATGTGTTACAGAAGGTATCAACTTTTTGATATTGTTGTTTCTTACACATTTAATTGGTTTTGTTTTAGAAATCGTAAGGCTAAGAGGGATTAGAATGGATAGATGTTAGATCCCCTACAAATATAATGGTTTATTATTTTTTTTGTTAGTAGCTAGCTAGCTTGGTGATAAAATTTCTGCAATTCAAACTAAAAATTGCACAATATCAAAATATCGACTTCTTTAATGAAATACAGAAAAGCACAATCATTTATCATTGATATATAGAAAAACCCTTCAATTATATTTACACTTAGAAAAACCCAACTTTTATCACACAATATGCTGAAAAACTCTTATATTATATTTACATGCATATAAACCCTTATATTATCATTTTCCGTGCAATAAACCCAATTAACCGGATGACATGGCAGTCAACGTTTGACATGGATGGCCTCATGGCGCGGCAGATAACGTGGCAGATGAGTTGGCATGCCACATATATTCCTTTACTTAAAAAGTTGGAAGAACAAAAGAAATGTGGTGGGTGGGATTAGAACCCTCAACCTCTTATACACAAACCAACTTCCTTACCACTAGACTAGTGCCATTCCTTAACATTGTTCCTAACACTTAGTCTTTATTGTGTAATGCGGCAGGTATATAAAAATATATGTATTTATACATTTTTAATATATATATATATATATATATATATATATATATATATATATATATATATATATATATATATATATATATATATATATATATATTATTTTTGTATACTTTTCTCATATATATTTTTTATACGTTTTTTTATACATTTTTTATATTTTTTATATACATTTTTATATTTTTACACGTTTTTATATATGTTTTATACGTTTTTATATATGTATTTTATGTGTTTTTATATACGTTTTTATATATGTATTTTATGTGTTTTTATATACGTTTTAATATATGTATTCTATGTGTTTTTATACCATTTTCTTTTATATTTTTATATGTGCTTGTGTACGTTTCTTATATATTTTGGTATCAGAGCATTACATAAAGCGTTTCATATACGTTTTTATGTATGTATTCTTATATGTTTTATATGTATTTATATACATTTCTTATACGTTTTATGTATGGTTCTGATACCAAAACGTATAAGAAACGTACATAAGCACATATAAAAATATAGAAAAAATGTATACAAAACGTATAAAAATGCATATAAAAATATAAAAGAAACTGGTATAAAAATTTATAAAAAACCTATATAAAACATACAAAAAACGTATATAAAAACATATAAAATACATACATAAAAATGCATATAAAACATATAAGAAACTTATATTAAAATTGTATAAAAATGTATATAAAAAACGTATATAAAAACATACAAAAAACGTATACAAAAACATATAAAATACATATATAAAAACGTATAATAAACATATATAAAAACGTATAAATATATAAAAATGTATATAAATATATATAAAAAGTGTATGTAAAATCGTAGAAAAATATAAATATGAAAAACGTATAAAAAGTATATATTAAAAATGTATGTTAAAAACATATAAATACATGTATTTTTATATGCTTGCCGCATTAAACAATAAAGACTTAGTTTTAGGTATAGTTACAAGTAAATGGTTCTAGCCTAGCGTTAAGGAAGTTGGTTTATGTATACGAGGTTTGGGTTGTAATCTCACCCAACACATTTCTTTAATTCTTTCCATCTTATTAAGTAAAGGAACATATGTGGCATGCCAAGTCACCTGCCACGTCAGCTGTCGCGCCATGATGTCATCTACTTCAACCGCCACATCACGTTGACTGCCATGTCATCCGGGTAAGTGGGTTTTATTGCACAATAAATGATAATATAAGAGTTTATATGCATGTAAATATAATATATGGGTTTTTCTACATATTGTATGATAAAAGTTGAGTTTTTCTGGATATAAATATAATTGAAGGGTTTTTCTGCATATCAATGATAAATGATTGTGCTTTTCTGCATTTATCCCTTTCTTATATGACAAATCTTTATATTTTTATGTAAGTTTGAAATGACTTTAAAATTTTAGATGCGTCTTAGGACCCTCCCGTTCGTATATTCATGCCTAGACAGTTTAATGGTAATTCTATTATATACAACCGTTTTGTTATATATATATATATATATATATATATATATATATATATATATATATATATATATATATATATATATATATATATATATATATATATATATATATATATATATATATATATATATATATATATATATATATATATATATATATATATATATATATATATATATATATATATATATATATATATATATATATATAACCGATCGGGTGAGTACTCTAATTTCGGTGAGGACCGTGAGAATAAATCTGGACCTCTAATATTGAAAAATGAATGGTTAAAATTCAATGTGAAAAAATTGATATATGTCAAAAGTTTGGGGGGCTATTTGACTAAAAATCGAAACCAATAGGTGATTAACACAAAAAAATAAGGGTAAGATGATAATTTTAACGAGACCCCCACCCATCTTGCGATACTTGTCACAATCCCATTAAGTGGTTTTTTTTATTTCCCCCAATTGTTTTTGGGTCATAACTTTTTTTCTTTGTAAAATAAAAATTATGAAAAAACAAAAGTTCTTAAAATTTAATTCTATACAAAACAAACACCATCATGAAAATTTGAAAAAAAAATATTTTTTAATTTTTTGTTTTTATAAAAAATCGAAAAATAAAAAAAATTCTCCAAAAATTATGAAAATTTAAAGGATCATTCTAAACATTATATTAGTAAGTTTGTAAAAAGAAAATTTTAAAAATAAGTTTTTTAAATGTACAGTGTTTTTTTGTTTTTAAGCAAAAAACTCATCAAATTAGCAAAAAAATGTCTATGATCCAAAAATATTAAAAATCAAAATATGTTTTATGATTCAAGCGGTTATGAACTATATTTTTTTATAAATTAAAACTTAGTATAATCCAAAAATGTTATGAATCAAACTCATTATTATTCAAATTTTAAAATAATCCAAAAATATGTCTTAAATTTTGGATCATTTCAAGATCCACATATGTTATGAATCAAATATTATATAACAAACTTTTAATATTCAAAACTTATAGTGATTCAAATATGCTATGAATCAAAACTTAAAATGTCCTAAATATTATCATTTTTAAGTATAATGATCCAAAACTTATGATCCAAAATTCAAAACTTGTTATGATCCAAAATTCAAAGTTTGTTATAAATACTATGTCTAATAATTCAAATCGAGTTAAAAAAGACAAATATGAGTTTTAAAACGAAAAAAATGTTAAAAACATAGTAAAAACTAAAAAAAAAAACTGGAAAAAAATAAAAAAAGGAAAAAAACTAAAAAAAGTTTAAAAAAATTTGAAAAAACAAAAAAAAAATAACTAATAATCGAATTTATTAAAAGTTAAAAAAATATTCAAAAAATAAATAAATAAAAACAAATAAAAAACCCGGCTAAACTATGTTGTACGGACGTCCGTAACATGTGATTATACCCTCGAGTCTGTATTACGTTCCGTGGACGAGCGTCACATGCGATTACGTCAAATACAATAATTACGTTTGACGTTATTGTCATTGACGAAATAGTTAGACGAGAATTGTCCTCGCAGTCCTCACTAAAATTGGAGTGCTCACCGGATCGGGACCTTATATATATATATATATATATATATATATATATATATATATATATATATATATATATATATATATATATATATATATATATATATATATATATATATATATATATATATATATATATATATATATATATATATATATATATATATATATAGACTTAGGATCTTTTGAGAACCAACTTCACCCCGAGAACCCGAGAACTCCCAACTCCTTTTGGATCAATCCTATATATTCCAAACTGATATTTTTTTTCAAAAAACTGATCTCATAGGCCTCTTAGACGCTCAAAATTGGCCCGGGGCGCTGAAATTTTTTTTTCGATAAAACGATTTTTTTTTTGAAAAAAATTTGCACATGGGCATAAAAAAAGTTTGCACATGTGCAAACTTTTTTATACATACAATTTTTTTCAAGTTTTTTTTATGGATGTCTTTCTAACATATATTTAAGGTGTTCTGTAAAAAAAATTTGAAAAAAAGTATACGTATAAAAAAGTTTGCACATGTTCAAAAATGTTTTTTTTTTCAATGTGCAAATTTTTTTCAAAAAAAAAAGTTTTTTTTTCGGATTTTTTTTCGAAAATGCTTAAATATGTGTATTTTAGGCCCCTATATTTTTGGTTTTTCTAAAATTTTGACCATTTGGGAGTTCTCGGGGCATAGTTGGTTCTCAAAAAATCCGATATATATATATATATATATATATATATATATATATATATATATATATATATATATATATATATATATATATATATATATATATATATATATATATATATATATATATATATATATATATATATATATATATATATATATATATATATATATATATATATATATATATATATATATATATATACTCTGTTTGTTGATGTAGAACGCCTTATAAGGTATGTCCTAATTTTCTTATAAGACAAATCTTTATACTTTTATGTAAGTGCGAAATGTTTTTAAAATTTTAGATGCGTCTTAAGACCCTTCCTTAGTATATTCATGCCTAGACTCTTTAAAGGTAATTTTGTTATATATAACCCTTTTGTTATTTTTACGGTTAGTCCTACAAAATATTAGTTTTTTTTAATAACAAATTTATCCTACTCTTATTCTTAAACTAGGTTTAGTTTCATTTTTTTTTTTTTACAAAATTTGAACCCTCCATCCTTAAACAGAAAAGACGACAGCTTTATAAGCTAACCAAAATATCATTAAATTAAAATAAGGAATTGCTAAAAATACATTCTTATATTAGTACAATAATGATTAAAGTCTACATAGTTGTATTTGTAAGTTACGCTGACGCTTGAGTTAAATATTTACATTTTAAATAATACACATGCTAACACGTGTGCCATATTAAATTAGGTTAAATCATGTATGTAATCAGCCATTTGCATTTTATTGGAATAGTCGAAGCAAGTGACTTCGGGGAACGTGTAGTACCAGTCATACGTCACATATACAATTTACTACCAAACTCAAAATATTATACGAAGGGGTTAAACTCCAAATATTATTTGAAGGGGTCGTGATTACTCATTTTAAGGAGTTTGAGTGTCACGTAAGTGTCATCTTATTTTTTATTACTAATCATTCATTTATTCATATCTAAGATCAAGAGGAGCTATGACCACTCATCCCAAGAGGTTGGAGTGCCACCAGTGGCGGATCTAGAAAAATAACATAAGATATGGGTATATATAGTGAATTTTCATCTATAATTGAAATTTAAAAACATAAATTTATGTATGTGCCGAGACCTTCATATTTATATTGGAACTAATATAACTTTTTGACATAACAGGAACTACTTTCACTTTTTGATTAAGAGTAATTGTATTGCTTCCTACATTTTGTTCCTACTCATATTCCTATCCATGTTAAATTATGACAATTGTCATATTTAATAAAAATAATAATATTTAAATAAACATGTCATGATATCATATGAGTAGGAATATGGATAGGAATAAAAGGTAGGAACAAAAACAATTTCTCTTTGATTAATATAAAGGGTAAATTGCATAAAAGTCACTAACTTTTCTAATTTTTTCGATTTTGACACTGCATTTTTAATTTTTGCAATTAAGTTATTATGTTTTCAGAAAATTGCAATTAAGTCATTATGTTTTCCAAAAAGTTGCGAAAATGACCATATGACTGGATGGCAACAGGTTACCAGGTCATATGGTCAGATTTGTAATTTTTTAGAAAACCTAATGACTTAATAGCAAAAATAAAAAAAACATAGTGTCAAAATCTAGACATCTGAAAAAGTTAGCGACTTTTCGGTAAGGTGACCTTGTTTTCGGTAAATATGAAAACGAACTATTTAATATTGTTGTTTTGGGACCAAATTAACCAAACCGATTAAACGTGCAAATAAGATTAGACGAACCATTTAATTGTAATTCCTAATGCTATCATTTCTATTAGGAAAAAAATGGTGTTATATAATCTAATATAAAAATAAGTATATATTTAATATTAATTTTTAAACGGTTTACAATTTCAAACCGAAATTTTTTAACGAAACCAAACCCGAACCGCCAAACCGATTAAAGGCTATCACCAACTCGAAAACTGAACCGTAACCGAATAACCCGAACCCGAAAAGTCGCTAACTTTTTCAGATGTCTAGATTTTGACACTATGTTTTTTTATTTTTTCTATTAAGTCATTAGGTTTTGTAGAAAATTGCAAATCTGACCATATAACTTGGTAACTTGTTGTCATCCAGTCATATGGTCATTTTCGCAACTTTTTGGAAAACATAATGACTTAATTGTAATTTTCTGAAAACATAACGACTTAATTGCAAAAATTAAAAATGCAGTGTCAAAATCGAGAAAATTAGAAAAGTTAGTGACTTTTATGCAATTTACCCTAATATAAACTAGTTCTTTGCATTTTTTACTTTATGATTTTTTATTTTAGCATTGAAAAAAGCGATGCGTTTAACTGAATGACAGTACATTTACCTACATCTACAATCAATCCATGTATCTTTATATTACTATTATAACATATTAATAGTGGAAATTCAATAAGCAATAAAGCATTTCAAGATAACAAAAGGGACGATTCAACAATTCAATATATCATTATCACACACAAAAGTAAAGGAAGACTCTTCAATTTTCAAACATACTATTGAACAAAGAACCTTTTCCAATATTAGTCCAATGGAGATAAACGAACCTGTAGACAAAGAGGTCAAGAGCAGAGACGACGATCAACACAACAATATATGAAGACGAAAAAAAACTGACGAAAAAGCAGCAACAACAGTTGCAGACGAACACCGAGCGACGTTTCTTGAGTTGGACTGACATGTGATCGGAGAGGAGGAGATCGTGTCTACTGTCGAACGGTTAGGGTTTCGTAGGTTTTATTTTCTGATTTGCTTTTTTAAGTTTAGTTGGTTTTATAAATATATATTAGAAATATAGATTATGTGTATCCGATTAAATATGTTATAGCTTTTGAAGTTTGTTGATAAATCTCGTTACCCAACTTGATTAGGATTTGTGAGTTTTTATTCTAATTTTTGTTGCTTTTTAATAATTATACAAATTTCATAGTTAAAAAAAATATTTTTTGTCAAAATACGGATAACTTTTATTTTTTAAGTCGGTTTTATTAGGTTGAAAATTTAATACGGGTATGCAAGCAATTCATCAAGCCATCAAGGGTATGCATTTTTTAAATATATATATAAGATATATAGGATTTTTTTTAAAAAATTTGTACTTCTTGCGGCAAATTAAGGGTATGCAATTGCATACCCTTCCTTGACTATAAATCCGCCACTGAGTGCCACGTAGATGCTATATCATCTTCCTTTCACTAACCACTCACCCTTTCAAATCTAGGAAATTGTAACCATTTACTAACCACTCATTTTTTTAATTAAATAAATAATATAATTTCACCACAAACAAATTAAAATAACCAAATAACATTTAATTAAAAACATAACATTGCAAAATAAAAAACGTACACGATAATTAAAATCCTACAAACGAAAACTTAAAACCTAAAAACGCCAATTAAAATTGTAGAAACGGGAAATTAAACATAAATACGATAATTAATTTCCTAGATATCTAGGTGAATTTTTCACAACATTCCACGCATCGAGGTGCATGAAGTCTGTGTTGTGTGTCGCATGATATTGTGCTAGGGCTTGCTGAACGATCTCTTCGTCACTTGCACCGGGTTGGCAGTTTGCCAATAAGTTTAAGTAAATTTGGTGAAATTTACTTGTTTTTGGTGATATATTCCTCCATTTGAAACAAATGTGATCCTCACTCGGATAATCTACTCTGCCTAATATAGTGTGAAACGATTCTTTCACAAGTTCCTAGAATGGGCGATGTTCGTTGACGTTTTCGTTGACGTTGATCCACGCGGTTGCCATAGCGGCTTCTTCATGTTGAGTCCATACCCAACGATTATTTACATTTCCGATGGCAGCCATTTTTTATATAAATGTGTAGCTTGTTGTATATTTTATAGAGGTATCAGTAAGAAATGTGTGATTTTTAAATGGGGTTGAAAGATGTATTTATAGTTGGGTAAAAAAAGTTTTTTTTTAAACTAGCCGTTATAGCCGTTTGAGGGGGGTAAATTGCAAAAGTGATCAAAGTAAAAGGGTTGTATATGTAAATGGGTAACGACACCGCGTGGGGTTGGAACCACTAGCTGGGGACTTCACCGCGGGCACCTACCCAACTGGGGCGGTGTTCCCGCACGGTGAAGCCCGTCCACCGTGGACACCGCATGCACCACTCACCCGGCTCCGGTTGGTCTAAGAAATGATAATCTCTCACTAATCACTCATATTTTTTATTTAAATAAATAAAAAAATAAACTAAACTAAAAAAATTATTTTCTTAAAATAAAACATTTCATTAATTAAAAATTACAACTGTAAATCAAAACGACAAACGTAAAATTAAAAACGAAAAACAAACCGACAACCTACAAATTAAAAAAAACACAACTACAACGATAAAACGAAAAACGTAAAAAAATTAAACGACAACCTAGGAACAATATTTTGTCATAATATCCGCTTTTTAATTTTAAAACCATCTCCCGTTCTTCCCCCTCGAGACCCTCCTCCGGATTGGACGTCAAAAACTTAATATCTTTTATACGTTTTTTTTAACATCTAATATCTTTTATACGTTGTTTATCTTCACGGAGACGTTGTTTTTATCACGAGCTCGTTGACGTTCTTTCCGAGCTCGTTGTTTCTGTTCCAATGTTTTTTGCCCAACTCAATCCACTCGGCGACACTTAAATTGTAGCGTTCGAATTCCACCCGCATAAGTGCGACGTCTTCGCTACTTCCCGAGCCACCTCCAGCACTCGACGAACTCGCTTTTTCTTTTCTTTTTGCGACATCTCGTCCCATCGGACGACAGAATTCTGGAAATTCGAGGGGGTCTTCATCGAGGTCATCATTTAAACCGAGGTTGATACGAGCATCAGAGGAGGTAGTGTTGTTGCTTGACTCGGAAGTTTCGAACGCTTTCTTGCCGGGGCCGGAACGTCGTTTTCGGCGTTTGAATCATGCCATTTTTTGCATTTTTTCAACGATATGCCAAAACTTAACGTATCAGAAAGCCATTCCATTATTGTCCTTTTGTAAATTTTGAGCGTTTCCTCGAAAACATGTTGCTCCGTTTGACCGCTTTTCCGATGCGTTTGTAAATGTGGAACAATCCGTTAAACTTCATTGTCGCACGGTTTATATCGCAGTATTTTGTTGTCAACGACTCTTTGGAACGGTAAGGCTCGCGGCGTAATTCTTGGTGAAAGCGGTCCCGTATCCGCATCCAAAAGTGCTTCGCCGCTTGGGCGTTTCCGGCGGCCGCATCCTCGAAAACGTCAATCCACGAATGGGCTAACGCGATTTCTTATTCGGTTGTCCATTGTTGTCTTTGTGCTTTTCCTCTCCTTTGAGCCGCGGGTTGGGCTTCCGGTTGCGTTTCCGGCACTTATTCCGATGAACCTTGTGTTTTGGGAACGGAATCCGGTAATGGGTTTTGGAATGGTTGGGTTGGTGTGTCGGGAAAGCGTTGAAAATTATGGTATAAATTTTGCGGTTGCATTTGCGGGTAACCCAACATTTGATATTGGAAAACATTGTGTGAGTAAATCGGTTGGTCCATTTGTGGACGGTAAACGTTGGGTGTGTAGAATTGGTCGAAACCGAGAACGTTTTGTCAGTTCTGGTTCGATGGTGACGTTTTATTGTTTGGAGAATCTTGAGAAGACATGATTTTTGAAATTAGATGTGAAAGTTGGATGTAAGAAGTGTAATTTTATGTGTGTAAATAATGTGTATATATAGTTGGTATCAAAGAGAAATAGTATTCATTCTTATTTTTTATTTTTAAATATTCTTTTATCAACGTTAAATTGTGACAAGTGTCATATTTAATAAAATTAATAATATTTTAAGATACTTGTAACAATTTAATATGAGTAGGAAGATGAGTAAGTTAGCGGTGTCGTATTAATTGAATAGTCTTACACAATAATGATACAAAATTCTGATATCATAGTTGTAAATTACCAATTAATTTAATTGGCAATGTACAATTATGATATCGAAAATTTGTATCAATTGGTAATCCAACAAGGCATTGGTATCAAATCTTGAGAATCCACCAAAGATTTATATTTGTGGCATACCCACAGGCCAACGACCAAGCAGAGCTAACAGATAGGACTACTCCATTTAGCCTTGTCTACAGGTCCGAAGCAGTTATTCCACCAGAAATCACCCATTCTTTACCAAGGGTGGAAAACTCAGAGGCAAAAAAAGTTAAAGAATACTTCTAACTGAATCTGGATATGGTTGTGGAAAAGTCGGATATGTCCACACTGTGCTTAGTGACTTATAAGTCAGCCATGGAATGGTGTTAGAATAAGATGTTTTAGAATAGAGGATTCAAGGAGTGATCTTGTCCTTCGGAAAAACAAAGCTAGCAGATGCGAACCCTTAGGGAGGTTTAGTCCCAATTGGGAAGGCTCATACAGAATGGTCGATTTTTACACGATTCGGTTCAGAAGGTTACCATTTTGTCATATCTAAACACACAACCTGTGTGATTTTACACGGGCCGTGTGTCCCGCAGAAAACTATTTTTCAGCAGTTTATTTTCCATGGTTTAAAAGGGAATATGGGGTTATTTTTGGGGGATCACGCATTCCAAGGAGATCAGAGACGGTTCCTACTGAAGATTCTTGATGCAAGATGTTTGGAAACATTATTTTGACTAAAATTGATCGTTTGTACGTGACATTTTGACAACAGTTCCTTACATTTCTACTTGGGTTTCAATCTAGTCATGTGTGGCTAGACCCCATCTCGTTCTATTTCTGTCAAACATTCGTACTTGGTGATTTAATCATATGAGTTGATATTTGCTTATGTTTTTATCTAGTGATTTGGGTTTCATGTTTAATTTATTATATGATTCTTACGTCGGTTCATGTTTGCCGCTTGAATTTAGGTTTGTTTCATAATTTTTAGTTAATTCATAGAACCTGTAATTTTTTTGTCAATTGAACTGTAAGACCATAATATCGAAAAGTCAAGTTCCGAGTGTTAAAAAATCAAAGTGTAAAGCCTAGAACCAGGTATCGAGTGGATGACAACTAACTAGAAGACAAAAGTGAAGGAATGCAAAAAAAGGAGATTAGCGCAGCTAATCTCATGATTAGCGACGCTAATATAGTCAACGGAGGAATCTTCGCGTCTGTCAGAAAAGCTGCAGTATTTTTGGCCTAGCTCGAAGTTAGCGGCGCTAACTTCTATGTTAGCAGCGCTAACTGTGTCTGAGCGGGAAAACTTGTTTATTTCGTGGATCTGAACCATTTTTGAGTTTACAACTTATTTGGGGTCCACCATTTTACCCCTAGAACCTCTGGAAATACCATAGAAACTCTCTCAAGCCTTCTCTTGTGTTCTTGGTTCATACTATGGAGTTTTGAAGGATGTTTGGGAGTGAAGAAGGAGCAAGAGTACTAGGAATGTTGCTTGGTGAAGGAAATCATATTTTCTCTCGGTTTCGGGACCCTTGTAAGTGTCCTAATCTCTGTATCATTGTGTATCTTGGGTGAAATTGGTGTTATGATACTTGTAAAAACTTCTTGAGACGATGATCGCTCCATTTATTGGAATAAGGTAGGATTTAGGAACTAAGGGATGAGTTCTTCTTCCTTTAGCTTCTAAATCCATGAGAAAAACCTTAGCATAGTCTTATTATGGTTTTAGATGAAGTTCAAGTTTGTTAATCTTCATGTTGGAACTAGATTTGTCACCATGAGCTTGTTTGCCTAGGATTGGTGGTTAAAGTTACGTTTTATAAGTTAAAGGACTGTTTGTGACAACCTTTGGAGTTGTGGTTTTTGTCTTAATGGATTAAGCACTTAATGGAGTTGTGGGCTGAACAGGGTGATTAACGGCGGTAATCTGGCTGGTTGACTTTTGTTGACTTTTGGCTGACCTTTGACTGAAACACCCTTGCTTAAGGCTTTTCATAAAACATCATTTTAACCCTTGGTTTATCATCATTGTTCAAAAATCATCATCAAGTGAAAACTTGAATTTCAACATCTTCAAAATAAGTCATTTTTCGTTCAAAACCGTTTTAAAACACATGGGGTTTATTATGAAATAATTCAGGGTTTAAGTTGCGGAAAACATCATTTGGTCCCACTTTAGATAAAACATTTTAGTTGAATGAGTAGCGAGGTTGTTACAATTTAAATATCATTACATAGCTTAATTGAAACCACACAATCCATGGCCTTCTAAACATCCAGCTCTTCTAAAGTCATCTAAACTCCTCAACCCGAGTACGCATCAAAATAACTTAGGCAATTGAAATGCCTAGTGAGCTTACCCGAGGTTGACCCATTCATTAGTGGGTAGTAAACTACCGCACTCGAGACAAACCTCCAAAAATAGTTTTGATACACACTTTAAAAGTTGTTTAGAACATCATAAAGATTTACTCAAAATGGATAACTATGAAATGCAATGCAATGCAATGCATGATGCAACTATCCCAACCCATGTCCATCTCATAAAAGTCTAACTCACCACAATGGCACCTACCTAAGTTCACAAATGACACGCACAAAGCATGTCACTTGATCCCCGTATAGGCAAAACTAGGACTAGTGGCCATCACACTAGCCCCATGGGGGTTAGCAACTCCCTCATGCGGTTCCCTATTGTCGGGAACAACGTCTCGTCACCATCTTTAATTTAGAGAATGGCAAAACTCATAACATCTTCTCACCCTCTTTAATTGAGAACATGGCAAAACTCATAACATCTCTTCACCTCTTTAATTGAGAAAAGGGCAAAACTCGATCTCAAGGGCTCACACGGTCAATCAAATCCTATATGAAATGCAATGCATAATAGGATGCTCAAAACGTCTTTCAAAAACAACATCATAGTCGTTGTTTGAAAACATATTTAAAAGGACTCATTTCATGAAATGCACACATAGTACTCATATAAAAATTAGCACATAAAAGCATGCATGAAAATAGTTGATAACACACACAAAAGATAATAGTTGGGATGTGTACTCCCGGTAAACTCACCCAAGGTCAACTCACGAGTCAACACTAACTCCACACAAGGTTGATGCAATTGAAGGCGCTTCTAGAAATCAACTCTTCCATCCAAATCCTCCTAGTTGAATGATAACCCAATTCCTTAGTCTCACTTCCAAGTCATTACAATATACCTCCTTCCTACAAAACAAGAATGGAAGGTGTCATACTCGTTTCCTTTAAAAGTCGCACTATAATTACTTCTTTTGATCTAAGAGGAACCATCATCCACCATCCCAAAATGAAGTCCTTGACTCTCTAATATAAGGAAAATCTTAGTTAAAACATCCCCAAATATTGGCATTAAAACAAGGACCCAAAGCCCAAACCATAATGCTCAAAACCCAAAAATTGAAAATTCTGGCCAGACCTAGTTACACAGGGTCGTGTAGCCTGACACGGGGTCATGTAAAATCAACCAGTAAGCACAGACCCTCTACACGGGGTCATGTAGCCTGACACGGGGTCGTGTACAGCCTGTTGTAGCTCCGTTTTTACCCCTTTTCACCCCTTTTTGACCCAATTCAAGTTCTAACACTTTCCCCAACTCATAGACATCAAAATGACATGATTCAAACTTAATTTGTAAATACTTATACTCAATTTCACCATCCAATATCATCCCAAATGAATTAATTCAATGTTGTGATCATAACATTACTCCATAGCCTTTAACCATGGAATACCCATCTCCATTTCTTCAGTTGGTGATTATAAGTGGAGATCCCTTATTTCATTCCATGGAATCATTAGGAATGATCCTTACTCCACTATTACTTCCAATTTAATGCAATAAACTCATTCATCCATTAAACCAAAAGATTCATTCATCATATAAAAGAATAATACCCATTTCAACACACAATTCCCATGTTCTAGTGATTCAAGGTTTAAGATTACACATCAAGGGTTGGAATCCTTAAGGAATCATTAGAAATGAATCCCCTCATCCATAAACACCATATCCAACCATAAATTTCTAGATCCTCAACTATTCCTCAAATCCCCAAATTCTAGGGTTCATAACACCCAAATCAATCAAGTAATTGGATCTAGAGCATCCATGGATTGGATGCTGATCAAAAAATGAACTAGAATCATAAACTAACACTTGGGACCCTAGGATTTCCTCCCCCAACTACTATTTTCGGACTTGACATAAAACCCCACCCAAAAATGGGTTTGCAAGCTAGAAAAGGAAAGGTTTATACCTTAGATTGGCTAGGAACTTCAAGTATGTGATAAATCTTCAAGCATCTATTCTTCTAGGAACCCTGGAAATCACCATTCTCCTCTCCTCCTCTCTCTAAATTTGTGATTTGACTGAAATGGGGGAACCCCTCACTAAAATCTAGGTATCTTTCAAAATTGGCAATAATAGTCCCTATAGTTTAATCTTTCTTCACCCAACACCCAAAAGTCCATTATTCTCATTAGAAGTATCCATATTCATACTTATGCCTCAAATATAATTATTTATTTCACTTGAGTCATTGTCTAAGTCAACACTAATCCTTAGTTTCCCAATTTAACAAAAACGGCCCCTTTCATTAACTTCTTTACAATTTAGGTTCTTAATATTAATTCAAGGAAATATTTGACCTAATTTAAACTCCACATAAATTCCTTCATAATATCTTCTAATTTTCCAAATACATAACTAGTCAAATCTACTTAGGGTAAGTTTGGCCAAATTGACACTTTTAGTCCTTATGACGAAATTTCTCACATTTGGTTACAAATAGATTTTAAAATTATAGTTGGCTCATTTATTCACAATATAAAATATAACAAAATATTAAATTTAGTTTATTCATTTGTTTTATTTATTTACAAAAAAAGTTTCATTTTGTCGGTTTAAGCCCAAAACTTGTAGGCCCAAAACACAGATGTTAAATTGACCGTTGACTTTTTGACAAGTTTGACTTTTTGTTAGACTTGAGAGCTTTGGATGCCGGTCTCATAGTTTTATCCTATTTGGGATTTAGGAAGTTCTAAGTGAGATTTATCATTGTTAGGAAGTGTGTATTGTCGGGATCTGGGGCACTCGCGTGGAGTGCTGTCTAGTGTGTGGTCGCAAATCAGTTGAGTCTTCTCACTATACTATGGGTGATGTTACATGCGTAGATAGTCTTTATTACTTAATAATGCGATTTTGTGCTTTACGTGTTTGCCGACGAACGTCGATGTTTGCTGGACTATGGGCCGACAGTGCTGATGATGGTCGATGACGATGTTTGCCGGTGAAAGCTGATGGTGATGTTTACCGGCGAAAGCCGATGACGATGATTGCCGACAAAAGCCGATAATGATGTTTGCCGGCGAAAGCCGAAGACGATGATTACCGGCGGATCGGGGCAAGCCCGAGAGCGGATAACGATGTTTATGTGATGGATCGTGTGGTATTTTTGGGGAACTCGCTAAGCTTTGTGCTTACCCTTTTACCCTAACTGTTTTTCAGGTAAATACTGGCTTGAGCTTGGAGCACGGCGCGACTGTATTGCATCTAAGGATTTCAGCGATTAAAGTCTTCCGCTGGGTGATGTTTGTAAATGTTTTAATCAGTATGTTTTATATGTTTAAATACTAAGTTTTTATTTGAATGGTTTTAGTTGGCAAACCTTTTTTTTATTGTATCTTAGTTGTTTTTAAAACGAAAAATTTATTACGGAATTTGGGACGTTACATGAACTTCAGTAGCACCGCTGAACTTAATCTCGTTTCGCGGTTAACTTTGGTGTAAACATAAATCGCACATTTTTAAGCTTCCGAGCTTGTGAGAAGTATCGAGCGTTGGTGGGAATGTCCACGTAAAACTTAATGCATCTTTCAATTATAATCTAAGATCTTGTTTAGGTTTTAATTAGAAAGGTTAGATTTAATTCAAAGAGTTTGTTTTGATTAAACAACTTGGTGGACGGAAGTATTAGAGCTTTTTAGTACTTTCAAGTACCAACTTAGATATGATTTAACATAACATCTAATCTCAATTAATCCCATTGTTACGTCTGTGGAACGGAATCAGACCTTAATTGACATCATTTTCTTTTAATTTTAATTGCATGTATTAATTTCTTATTGCTTAGTCTTCAAACTCCCCCTTATTCTTACTTCGTGTCTTGTACAAGAATTGGTATAGCTTTAGACGCTTGTCCTTGTGGATCAACCATGCTTACCTTGTACTACATAGTTAGTGCATCTGAGCAGTGCTTCATATCATTATTATTTACCCCAGTTTTATTTGTTGGGTGTGATACCCCAACTGGTACTTATCCCGGCTCCTACCAGTATGTTTTTAAGAAAATCCTCCTTAATAATCCTAAAACTGTTTAAATGTTTCACAATATCCTGAGTACCAAGAAAAAGACTGAGAGCATGATCGGCCATCGACATGGTCCTTGCATAGCAAGCAGAACCCAACAAATCAGAGTTGACCCAAAGCCAATTGTCCTTTTAGTTTTTGGCAGAAGTTTGGTAGTGTGTGATCAATGTCCAAGACCTAGACCTCTGATCGATTATGTAATTATCATATGAAGACGAAGCACGAAAAAAGAGGTGAAAGACATGGAGGTTGGGGACTATTCCCCAGTGACGACATAAAAGCTCGAAGTCAATAATCTTCCCTATGAAGTTTGGGGCTAGTTGTGTGACATGAAGTTTGTAAAACTGAAGGACCTCCCTGGACAATCTGATGTAAGAAGACAGAGACCAGCGTCGACATGCTTCGTGTATACGACAATCTTTCCTGGTGGTGGAAAACTGACACCGGTATTGGGGGCCAGAAGCATAACCCCATCAGAGGGGTGAAAGCCATACTTTTGTTGAAGAGCTAGAAATTGTTTTGGAGTATAGTAGGCTCAATGACACCGGAAAGAGATATAGCGAATAAAGAAAGAAAAAGACGAAGAATTAGGATGAAATAAGGGGATCGGAGGAAATATAAGTGAAGTAACCGCTCTTTCTTAAATAGAAAAATAGTGGGTAGGAATTTTAAAATCAAAAGAAGCAATGATTATGGATAATATTGCAGTTACTCTGATGTGACGGGTAGACGCCTGAAAGCTAGGAATTGTCAGAACTAAGCCCTAGGCTCAATTGTCCCTTCAAAAACCATAATGACCAAGGGGTAGGGGATCTGATGATACATATGATTCTATCCTTTGGCGCCACTAGAGGATTTGGCTGTATAATCCTCTCCCTAGCCAAGACCCTTGCAGGAGCAAACCTTCCCGTCCCGCCCCATGGTAGCTTTAGGACAGCATTCCTGCACTCTATGCAGTTATCGCGGTCAAAACCGTAATCGCGGTAACCTACCGATATTTAATTTTGCGGTTCTCGCGGTGGTATAGCGGTGGTATAGCGGTTTTTTAGTAATATGTAGAATTTATATATTAGACTATTACTAGTAGAATTAATATCATAAAAGTCATTCAAAAAACATCACATAAGGCTTAATTTAAGACATAAGTCACATAACATAACATTCTCATCGACATCTGAGTCAAAGTATCAAATTCAAATTCAAATTCAAATTTAATCGCTGATAATTATCGCGGTAAATCGCGGTAAATAGCGGTAAATCACGGTAAATCGCGGTAAATAGCGGTAAATCGCGGCGATTTTATCGGTACCGCTATTTTCCACCGCTAAACTGAACCGCGATTATCCTGACCACCGCGAACCGCGATACCGGCGCTATACCGGCGCTATACCGGCGCGATTAACTGCATAGCCTGCACTCCCGATTGGAAGTCCAGCCTTCGAACCTCAACCACATCTTGCGTACCTTTACAGAAGATTTCAGGTCTACTAATAAGAAGCTTTTATAAAAAAGGGTAACATGCAAAAACAGTTAGGATGTGGAGGACCACCCCTGTGCACTACGGATGCATACTTATGATCAGGTATATAAACCATTAACCCTAGCAGTGAAGGTACACTTTCACTATGACTCTCATTCACATACATTGTCATTTATATCATCTCTGACTTAACCATCGGAGCGTGCTACAGGGATCAACCCTGGTAGTACGACTGACAGTTTTTTTTGAACCTCAGGTCCCATTCATAAAAGAATTTATTACTTATAATATGATATAACAAGAATAATATTTTACTTAACACTTATAATAATATATCTTAACTAAAATAAATGTCTACTATTATATACATAAATGAGATAATGTAGACATCGAGATGCATTTATAAAAAATTTAGAATCCAACTGGTCAACTTACTCAAAACTTGTAGTAACTTAATAAGTGACCCAAAGTAAAAAACTTTAGTGACTTCAAGAGTTTATCTAAGCATATATATATATATATATATATATATATATATATATATATATATATATATATATATATATATATATATATATATATATATATATATATATATATATATATATATATATATATAATTTTTTTGTTTTCTCAATGATAATCAATTTTATGTAGTCATCAAAGCCTTTACAATTTTATATAAAAACAACATTAATCAATAATTCTTTCTTCAATAATAGACTTTGCCTAAGATGCAACACCGGTTGCTGGAAAACAAGGATTGTTTTAGCATTTTGGAAAATGATAAGGATAAATAGCCCACACAAATCTATAATATTCTAAAAGAAACCACGTTTTAGTAGGTCCAATGGGCTTGTGAAATGTAGCATAGTAATATTTTGAATGAGCTTTTTATTTTTAAATTTTTTTTTAATATTTTGCTGGTTTTCATACATACGTTTTTTACGAGAGGTGTCTATCGCATTTTCGAAGATGGTATAAATTTTCAATTCAAAAGAGGAGATGAATAGCACTCTGACTGGTGTCAATGCCAACAGAGGTGATATAGAAACGGTCATTATTTGGCTTCTTCATTATGTTTAATATTTGTCTGGTTAACATTTATCATTAGGAATTTGGGATTTCGATGAATACTTCTATTACTTTTTTATTAATTTAATGATAAATTAAAGACGTAGGACGAACACAAAACAATCTTAGTTTCTTGGTTCGCGAATCAACTTTTTTTCTTTCGAACTAGAGGTAACTTTAGATGGGTATCGGGTCAAATTGTTTTGAACCGAAGGTTACGGATCCTGAAATATTTGAATTAAAATCGGAACCGGTTAAGTGTTTTATATGATTAACTGGTCCCGATTTCGGATACTGCTTTTAAAGTTTTAGAATTATTTTATTATAAATATTATTATTAAACAATCGTTAGAGAGTCATTAAAGCTTGTTTATAGTTTCTAAAACTAAGCGAGTTTAAAAAGAGGACATATTCAGAAATCCTTTACATTTTGACAATATATTCGATTAAGAGCTAATTGTTTTTTTATTCAACTAAACCCAATATTTTGTTAAATGTTTACGATTTTAATTATATATAAAAAAAATATTCATTAAAGTCATTATATTTTGATCATTTTAACAATTTAGAGTTGAATTTTTAGTTTTTATACAATTAATTAAGTTCTTACATTTTGACCGTATCCATCATCAATTGTAAAAATATAAAAACGACATAACCGGCTACTATCCAAAATTGTAAATATTTAACAAAATTTTATGATTAATTGAATAAAAAAAACAATTAGGATTTAATCGAATATAGATTCAACATATAAAGATTTTTCTGAATATATCATTTTAAAAACTGATTACTATTGTTATATGCCTCCAATTTTCATTTGCATCTCTTATTACTATTATAATTGATGTTTTAAAATTCGGGTTTTAGTTAACACGGTATAGTGATCGGGTCACGGGTCAATTAGTTCAACCACCGAGTCAAACCCATTTTTTTATAATTTTCATATATTTTATATTTTTCAGCATAATTATATATTTATAAAACATAAACAATATAATTTCACTTTTTTGGTGTAAAAAATATTTTGTCAACTTTCTATAGAAATTTTTTATTAAATTCAATAAACCAATGATTGACAATTTTAAAAATTTGAACATTGAGGCCTTTTAACCAAGTTTTTTAAAACCCAATTATATTTTTTTTTGTTTCAACCGTTGAATTAACCCGATTTCGAGTCATCGTTCCAACCAGTTTTTTCAGAAAACCGGCCGGTTCAATCCGAGTAGGAACTAAGCAAAAACAGGTTTTAATTGACCCGCTCTTTTTACCTAGTCGTAGTCCAACCGATTTGACCGCCCAAATCAACACTGATTTTAAAATATTGATTGTAATAGATGGATAAGATAAAGAAATGAGATTTTTGTTTTATTTATAAAATTTTCATCACCGAATCAACTTCAAAACGTGATCTAGGCAGTTAAAGCGGTAAAAAATCAAATAGCGATCACTGTCGCTATTTGAAATAGCGATTATCGCAGTGTTATAGCGGTGATATAGCGTTTTTTCATATTACATATAATTTCTATATTAGAATATTAATACATCTAGTTGCTTATTGATTATTTACTACTTCATGAACATCCCTATATACAATATAGAAGATCATCAACAATACAAACATTATTTACTACTACTTCATGAACATCTGAAATGTAATCAAAATACAAAATGGAATTATCCATAAAATACACAAACAATTCACAAAAGTTGAAAAAAATTTGGAATGTAATCACTACCACTAAGCCTTCAATGGCAGGTTTCCAATTGTTCCTAGTTCTTTGAGAACCAATTACACAGTCATACTACTTTGAGATTCTCTTGGGTAATTTATCAAACACTTTGTGTGCATGAACATCCATAACCTGCAATATAATCCAATTCAAACATTGAAGATAACCTGTAATCGGAATTAACGTGCAATAACCTGTAATCCAATTCAAACATTGAAGATAACTTGCAATCAGAAACCAATTTAAAACAGGGTTCGTTTAGGATCGTGCAATATCCTGCAATCCAATTCTATTTATGCAATTGATTCAAACCGGGATTCGAAAATCAATTAAAACCATGAACCGAAGTTAGGATTGAACAACAGGAGCTGCAATCGAAACTCAAAGATGAACTGAAGTTGTTTTTAGGTTTAATCACCAATCGAAAGTCCATGAAATCAGCAATCGAACAACGCGTACGGTACGAACCTACTAAAATCACGAACGCAGACCTTCCATCACGAACTGGAATCACGAACGCAGACCTTCAATCACGAACTGGAATCATGAACGTAGACCTTCAATCACGAACTGGAATCCGAACTGACGAGCCATTAAAGTCGAACGAACCTGTAGAATTGATGGAAGCAGTCAAATTAAGCAATCAGACGTATTGTAGTTGAAGTGTTCATATCAGGTTATCCCACATCGGTCACACATAGAAAGGAGGGGAGTCCGCCTGGTTATAAATAGATGGTATGGGTGTCTAAGTAAATCGCACCTCAAACCATTTAGGCTGGGTTTACTCCTAAGCTTTAGTTGGTTAACTTAAAGTTTTAAAAATTTTATATGCTATAACGAAATAGCGCATAGTAACTGCAATAGCGATCTATTAAATAGCGCAAAAAAGCGGTGAATAGCGTAGCTATTAGCGGGAACGCTATATTACATCGCTAAATGAAATATCTTTGCGGTGAATGGCGCTATACGCTATAGCGACGCTATAGCGCGCTATTGACTACATAGAACGTGATTTCCTTATCTAGTTTTCATATTGCTTAACCACTTAATTATATATATATATATATATATATATATATATATATATATATATATATATATATATATATATATATATATATATATATATATATATATATATATATATATATATATATATAATCCCGTGATTTTGCTTCATCATGTAACGTTTTTTTTTTGGCTTTGGTTTTTTTTCTGTTACGCGGATCTTTGTGGATCCAGTTTGATGTTTGTCGGATCCTTGTGGATCCGGATAGTAAATATTCGTTGCTTTCTTCGTGTCATCCAGATATCTCCACTACCGCTCCACCGCTTGAGTTCTCGGATTCTCCGCCGGTCGATCATCATATCATATTCTCTCCGCCATCACAACCATCTCTTCTATTTCCTTAGGCAGTGTTTCGGCGAATCGGAGATCTGGTTTGTTTATTGTGAACGACATTTGCGTGAATCGCTTGACAAGTTCACGTGTGTCGACCATGGAAGACCTCAATCCACTAAATCCCAACACTGATTCCTCTACAGAAACCGGAGCTACCATTGAAGCTCGATTTAGAGACTTTTGGTGCTTTAGCAGTTACGGCTCGATTACGGATTGAGGGTAACGATTCTTCTCACATCGGGGAAGAAGGGGAGCAACAGTCCTACGGTTTTGCGGTGGGAAGGCGGTGCCGACATGGGATTTTGGCTCCGTTGCCGGGGATTGGTACTTTTAATCAGTTTGTTTTTCTATGCCCAGATCCCTTCGAACAGGTATATTAGAGTTCAATCCGGAAATCGAAAAAGAAGCGAAACGCTTGAGGAAGGAAACGAGGCTTCGAAGAGGTCAATGTTCCGTTGCCACCGTGGCGTTGGGAAACCAATCCGATTCTTCGAATGGGACGAATATTGAGACCGAGTCAAGCCCCGATACCCGACAAGAAATTCCTGAAACACCTCCTGAAATTCCCGAAATTATCTCAAACACAACCGATACACATCCCATCAACCTTGAACAACCCAATCCTATAAACCCACCTCAAATGGAAGAAAACCGCAATCCCGAAAGAACCTTGAGGCAAATGATGGAAACGAATGTCACTCAAACACCCATTGGCATCCAATATCCAAATCCTGAACCCGGAATGGAATTGAAATCCGGTTTAGTCCATCATCTTCCTACCTATCACGGGTTGGAAAATGAAAATCCTCACAAGCACTTGAAGATGTTCCATATAATTTGCTCGAGCATGAAACCGCAAGGTGCTACCGATGATCAAATCAAGTTAAGGGCATTCCCTTTTTCGTTGGCGGATCGAGCAAAAGATTGGTTGTTTTGCCTTCCACCGGGATCGGTAAACACATGGCCTCAAATGGCAAGAGCATTATTAGACAATTTCTATCCCGCTACAAGAGCTTCCGCACTTAGAAACGACATTTGCGGAATTCGCCAAGGCCAAAATGAAACACTTCATGACTATTGGGAACGATTCAATAGTCTTTGTGCAAATTGTCCTCAACATCAAATTCCCGAACAACTTCTCATCCAAAACTTCTGTTGAAAATACGATAAACGATCACCACGAGTAAGGTTTTTTAAGCCGATTACTGTGTGACAGATATGTATTTTATATATAATATGCGGAAATAAATAAAAGTTGCGGAATAAGATAAAACGGTAAATCTAAACTAGACAATATTTAAATGGACAGAAAGCGGTAAATAAAGTAAAATTTAGAAGTTAAAAGTTAGATGTAATAAACGCCATTATCAACGATAACGTGTTTTTACAATAAATAAAAATGTTAGAAGTTAGAAGTTAGAAATTAGATGTTAGATGTAATAAACGCCATTATCAACGATAACGTGTTTTTACAATAAATAAAAAAGTTAGAACTTAGAAGTTAGATGTCTCAGTTAAATACAGTCCACATGTGTTTTCGTTGTCACGGTTCAATTTTTATGTCTTGGATGTTTGGTACAGTTGATTTATAACAGTTTCAATAAATCAATAATAACACGGATAATTTCAAAAGAACTTATCGATAGCAGATGAATATGACGATTTTCTTTGAAGCTTCGATTCTTGTTCTTTGCTCGGGTTATCTTGATGTGTCGATTTCTTGTTCTTTTAGGTAGGATGAGGTTTTGGTGATATTTGATGTCGGGTAGAGGTTGTTTGGATGTTTGAAGTTTTGGTGTCGGGAGGATATCTTGTTTCTTGTGGTTGTGCGGTTTGATTCTTGTTGCCAAATGCAGAGATTTGAGAGTCTTGAGGTTTCTGGTCGTGGGTTTCTTAGAGAGTATATGAGTGTATAATTCTTGGTTTGATTGGGTGTGACAAAATAGCAAGAGAAAGGCTCAATTTATAGTTGCTGTTGAACAGGGCTCGCGTCGCGACCGGAAGGTCCGTCGCGTCGCGAAGATGCTCAGCTGGTGGTCGGTGCGCTTTTTGTCGGGTCAGTGCGTCTTCGCTGGTATGTCGAGCTTTTCGTCGCGTTTCCTTTTGGTCGCGTTTGCTTTTGGTCGCGTCGCGAAGGATAGTGCGTTGGTAGTCTCGCGATTAGAAAGTTGGTGGTGTCACGTTGGAACTCTTCGCGTTCAAGCTCTTCGCGTCGCGACCAGCTCCTTCGTCGCGTCGCGAGCGCTGTAGAGTTTTTGGTCTTCTGTCTTTGTTTCTTCTTCACGTCGCGACCGCTATATCTGTCGCGTCGTGATTGCTGTAGCAGTGTGATATTGTTGTATTTTACTCTTTGGTTTGAAGCGTTACTTCCTCAGGTTTGGATGTTTTCTCAAAGTTTCTCGGGTCTTGATTTATTCTTGTTTTTTATCTCGAATTCACGCAATCTGGAATAAACTGATAATATTTGTTAGATAATAACAGTTCATCTTATTTCAGTGATTGTCACATACAAAAATATATTTTTCAACAATTTGGTGTTCCTGCCCGGGAAAGTTCCGGTTTAGTTGGAAAGATTTGATCTTTCCAAGTGGGCTTGTGAAACGGGTCGGGGATTTTGTGGATGATGGGTTGAATGGGAGTATTGGGTCGATTGATGGGGGGTGGCTTGAAGGATCGAAAGACGTGAAAGGGGAGGATTTGGATGTGAATTATGAAGAACAAGATGGGAAAGTTCCGGTTTAGTTGGAAAGATTTGATCTTTTTTTAGTGTTTGCTGAGATCTTGATTTGATATGGTTTTATAGATGTTTTATCCAAATTTCAAGAATTTGCTACCTTACCTTTTAATCTGTTCTTATTTCAGTAATGATCACATAGGGGGAAATTGTTGAAAAATATATTTTTGTATGTGACCATCACTGAAATAAGATGAACTGTTTTTATCTAACAAATATTATCAGTTTATTTCAGGTTGCGTGAATTCGAGATCAAAAATAAGAATGAATCAAGACCCGAGAAACTTTGAGAAAACAACCAAACCTAAGGAAGTGATGCTATGAACCAAAGAGCAAAATACAAAAATGTCACCCTGCTACAGCAATCACGACGCGACAGAAGGCATGGTCGCGACGTGAAGAAGAGAAAACACAGAAGTCCAGATCGCTACAGCGCTCGCGACGCGACGGGAAGACTGGTCGCGACGCGAAGCCCCAAACGCGACACCACCAACTTTTCAATCGCGAGACTACCAACACAATGCACTAACCAGTGGCCGACCAAAAGCAACACGACACACGCACCTTCGCGACGCGACGGAAGCCCCGGTCGCGACGCGAACACTGTGTTCAGCCACTATAAATAAGAAGCTCACCTCTTGCCATTCTTGTGCAAAAAAACCTTACACCACACCATACCCATTCAAGCACCAATACATCAAGATTACCCCACGTCCAAAGAGAAAAAAAAAACTGCCAAAACTCTCTAGAAAACTCTTTTCAACCAAAGAAAATCCACGTCCAAACAAACACCAAACAAAACCGCTACACCCATACTCTACCCGACACCAAACAAAACCTCTACCCAACACCATACAAAACCTCTACCCGACACCAAACAAAACCTCTACCCTACACCAAAAACAAAACCTCTACCCGACACCAAACTTCAAACCTCTAAACAACCTCAACCCGAATACCAAACTACAAAACCTACACACCCTCTACCAAATACATACACCACGAAAACTAAACCACAAAAACCCCGTGCATCTCAATTAAACCGACACCAAAAACCCATTTCATCAAACACCAAAAACTACCAAACCTCATCCTACCGTAAAGAACAAGAATCGACGCTTCAAAGAAAACACCATCTTCCTCAGCTATCGATAAGTTCTTTTGAAATTATCTGTGTCGTTATTGATTTATTTAAACTGTTATAAATCAACTGTACCAAATATCCAATACATCCGAATTGAACCTTGACAACGAAAACATATGTGGACTGTATTTAACCGAGACATCTAACTTCTAACTTCTAACTTCTAACTTCTAACCTTTTTATTTATTGTAAAAACACTTTATCGTTGATAATGGCGTTTATTACATCTAACCTCTAACTTCTAACATTTACTTTATTTACCGCTTTCTGTCCATTTAAATACTGTCTAGATTAAATTTACCGCTTTATTTTACTTATTTATAGCTTTCAGTAACTTAATTTTTGTTTATATTTATTCCACAACTCTTATTTATTCCGCATATTATAGATAAAATACATATCTGTCACACAGTAATCGGCTTAAAAAACCTTATTCGTGGAGATCAGTTATCGTATTTTCAACAATTGGTATTGTTGAAAATACGATAACTGATCTCCACGAATAAGGTTTTTTAAGCCGATTACTGTGTGACAGATATGTATTTTATCTATAATATGCGGAATAAATAAGAGTTGCGGAATAAGATAAAACGGTAAATCTAAACTAGACAATATTTAAATGGACAGAAAGCGGTAAATAAAGTAAAAGTTAGAAGTTAAAAGTTAGATGTAATAAACGCCATTATCAACGATAACGTGTTTTTACAATAAATAAAAATGTTAGAAGTTAGAAGTTAGAAATTAGATGTTAGATGTAATAAACGCCATTATCAACGATAACGTGTTTTTACAATAAATAAAAAGGTTAGAAGTTAGAAGTTAGATGTCTCAGTTAAATACAGTCCACATGTGTTTTCGTTGTCACGGTTCAATTTTTATGTCTTGGATGTTTGGTACAGTTGATTTATAACAGTTTCAATAAATCAATAATAACACGGATAATTTCAAAAGAACTTATCGATAGCAGATGAATATGACGATTTTCTTTGAAGCTTCGATTCTTGTTCTTTGCTCGGGTTATCTTGATGTGTCGATTTCTTGTTCTTTTAGGTAGGATGAGGTTTTGGTGATATTTGATGTCGGGTAGAGGTTGTTTGGATGTTTGAAGTTTTGGTGTCGGGAGGATATCTTGTTTCTTGCGGTTGTGCGGTTTGATTCTTGTTGCCAAATGCAGAGATTTGAGAGTCTTGAGGTTTCTGGTCGTGGGTTTCTTAGAGAGTATATGAGTGTATAATTCTTGGTTGATTGGGTGTGACAAAATAGCAAGAGAAAGGCTCAATTTATAGTTGCTGTTGAACAGGGCTCGCGTCGCGACCGGAAGATCCGTCGCGTCGCGAAGATGCTCAGCTGGTGGTCGGTGCGTTTTTTTTCGGGTCAGTGCGTCTTCGCTGGTATGTCGAGCTTTTCGTCGCGTTTCCTTTTGGTCGCGTTTGCTTTTGGTCGCGTCGCGAAGGATAGTGCGTTGGTAGTCTCGCGATTAGAAAGTTGGTGGTGTCACGTTGGAACTCTTCGCGTTCAAGCTCTTCGCGTCGCGACCAGCTCCTTCGTCGCGTCGCGAGCGCTGTAGAGTTTTTGGTCTTCTGTCTTTGTTTCTTCTTCACGTCGCGACCGCTATATCTGTCGCGTCGTGATTGCTGTAGCAGTGTGATATTGTTGTATTTTGCTCTTTGGTTTGAAGCGTTACTTCCTCAGGTTTGGATGTTTTCTCAAAGTTTCTCGGGTCTTGATTTATTCTTGTTTTTGATCTCGAATTCACGCAATCTGGAATAAACTGATAATATTTGTTAGATAATAACAGTTCATCTTATTTCAGTGATTGTCACATACAAAAATATATTTTTCAACAACTTCTATGAAGGCTTGCTTCCCATTGAAAGAAGATTGGTTGATGCTTCTAGTGGCGGTGACATTTTTAGCAAAACACCGCAACAAAGTAGAGAACTCATATCAACCATGGCCGAAAATTCACAAAATTTTGGGCTCCGACAAGACATGCGTAGAGACCCACAACCACAAACAAAGGAAGTAAACGCATCAAACCTTGAAGCGAAGCTTGTCGAGTTGACTACCATTGTCCAACAATTCGTAAAAGGAAATAGTCAACAAGTGTTGATGTGTGGTGTTTGTGCCAATGTGGGACATCATACGGATATGTGTCCTACTTTATATGAAGATGATGCACAAGTGAATGCGATGATGGGAGGACACCAAGGTCAACACGAAAGGCACTCGGATTATCATGCATCTTATAAGTCAAGTTGGAAGCCGAATCCCAACTTGAGTTATGCACCTCAACAACAACCCCAACGACAACCAAGTAGTTCTGAAATATCGCTCGAAGACATTGTGAAATCATTGGCCACGAGTACTTATAAGTTCCAACAAGAGACAAAAAATAGCATCGCAAACCTAGAAGCTCGAATTGGTGATCTAACATCATCCGTGAGCAAGTTGGAAGCTCGTAGTAGACTCCCCTCCCAAACCGAAAAGAATCCTAGAGAAATCGTCAATGCAATTTCTTTAAGGAATGGAAGGCAAGTTGGAGGAAATGAAGTCAAAGGAACTACTCAAGAAGAAGAAGAGAAGATTGGAGTTGTTCCTAGCAAAGAGCCCATTGTTGATGAAAAATTGGAGACGCCAACACCAACGCCTCTAGTCATACCACCACCTTTTCCCTCCCGATTTGCTACTTCAAAGAAAAAAGAAGAGGAAAAGGAGATCATGAACATGTTGCGAAAACTAGAGATAAATATTCCTTTGTTAGACGCAATCCAACAAATTCCAAGATATGCTAAAATTTTGAAAGATCTTTGCACTAACAAGAGGAAGTTGAAAGGGAATGAGAAGATCTCTATGAGCGAAAATGTGTCCGCCATCCTTCAAAGAAGATTACCCCCCCCCCCCCCCAAATACAAAGATCCGGGCATGTTTACCGTCCCATGCAAAATAGGGGACGTCATGATAAGTAGTGCCATGCTTGATTTGGGTGCTTTTATCAATGTCATGCCCTATTCGGTTTATAAATCGCTTAATGTCGGTCAATTGAGCAAAACGGGTGTTGTAATTGAATTGGCGGATAAATCAAACATTTTTCCTAGAGGTGTGTTGGAGGATGTTCTAGTGCAAGTAAACCAATTGGTTTTTCCCGCGGATTTCTATGTTATTGATTTGGATGAGAAATACCCTTCCAAATCCGCTTTGGTATTGTTTGGGAAGACCATTTTTGAAGACGGCTAGAACCATCATAGATGTCCATGCGGGTGCCTTGACTATGGAGTTTGATGGCGAGAAGATTGAGTTCAATATCAATAATGTCATGCGGTGCTCAAGTGATGTGTCACCCTTATACTTCGTTGATAAGATTGAGCCCTTGGATCGACACCGAATTAATTCGAGCGTAGATAATTTGTCAAGAACGAGGGTGCGAAAAAGATTTGACAAAAGGAATTTGAAACAGAAAAGGAATTACTCATCTTTGAAGCCGAAAAATGAAGGAACGATACTTGGATTGGATGGAAGGAAATGGACGAAACATGGTGAGGTATTTGTAGATCCTCTCGACTCCGACACATGCATATTGGATAACACGGTCATGGATGCCTCCGATAATGGTGAAGCGTAAGTTGGTACCACGTCTTGCCAAAGACGTTAAAGAAGTGCATCTTTTTGGAAGAAAATTCGTAAATCGAATTTTTCTCGATCACAAATAAAATTTTTGCAACATTTTGATAATTTGAAGTTGCTTTTGAAATTAAATAAATATTTGAGATCCTTATTTAAAATTATAAGTTTCATTCTCATTTTCAAATACAATTTTAAATTTGAATCTAGTTTTTTTTAATATTTTTGAAATTTTTTCCCAAGGTTTACATTGCCAAAAGCCTTTAACAACTTTAAAGCTAAACTCGCTCTTTTTAGTCTCCGGTCCCAAAATTCAAATACGCTGAATCCAAAAATATAGTCGCAGAAATAGAAAAAAAAATGGTATAGTAAAGTTTCAAGCTTGGGGTGGTTACCTTTCAAGCTTTCAAGGCAAGCGACACGGATTGCGGTACACGACATTTCCCGGCTTCCAATTTTGAGATCAAACGATGCATTCGACAAAATACGGTACTCTCGTTCCTTTTACCGTTTTATTTGTTATAATTGTTTGGAATGTAGTGGATTTTTGAAAAGTTTCCAATTTAACTTTCTTTTCCCCTTTTGTCCCAAGCATTGAGGACAATGCTTATTTTTAAGCTTGGGGTGGGGTAATTCTATTTTATTTTCTTTGTTATTGCATTTTTAGGCATAAAAAATTCAAAAATTCACACAAATATTTTATTTTTCTTTCATTTATTTACTTCTTTTAAATTTTGCATTTTTTAAATGCATTTTAATTCATATCTCATGCATTTTCGTTATCTCTTATTTCTCATCTCTATGACACCTTTAATTGTAATCTCTTATGGTTCACATGCAACCCGAGCAAACAATGAACAAATAATCTCTTATGGTTCACATGCAACCCTAGAAAGATCTATGTTTTCTTCTATGAAGATAATAAACTAAAACCTAAAGGCTAACAATAATTTCTAAAATATAAAATAGAAGAACCAACCTTTGATTCTTGATCCAGAAGCTAGCAGCACAAGTGTCCTGCCTCAGATGGAATCACACCCGAGCAATGGTTGAGAGAAGACAGCAGAGTAACTTCAGAGAGACAGAGGTGGCGCAGAAAAGAGGATCCAGGAGGTTCCTTTTATAGCCTCCAAGGGTTACAGCTGAAACCCTAGAGGAGCCTCCTTAATGGGCAAGCCTGTTGACCATTTAGACCAAGGCTTCTAAACCCTAATTAGGGTTTTCGCCATCTATAGAGTTCCCTCCATATTGGCGCCAACTTTGGCCCCTGGCTATTGGCTTGCCAGTTATTCAACTATTGAATAAATACAAACCAGTCCCTGCACTTTTAATTAATTAATTTAATCACTGAATTAAATCCAATTAATTCTAAATTAAATTCTAATTAATTAATATAGTTTCTAATCAATATATTAACACTTAAATATATTAATAAACTATTTATTTATTTCTATTGATTTATTAAACAATTAATAAATCAACCTTTCTCTCTACTGACTTCTACATCAATCCTCCTGCTATGAGGGCAACCCAAATGGACTTTGCTTCAATTAATAAGATAAATATAAATATAAAGTCATGGCTTAGACACCTAATCCAACAGCATTATACACCCCTGAGTTCATCATTGTGTGTAATCGGCTAGCGAAAGTACTATGGAAGTTGCACCAGTCCCCCCTTATGACCAATACATTTGCATAGTGTTAATTAAACATAAGATTTATCGCAAATCGCGATCTTCCAACGACACGTACAAAAACATTGTTTTTCTTTCGTTTTGGTTTCATTTGGTAGTTGTGCTTATTAGTGTTCTATGACCTTGTTCATATTATTTTTGGTCATTTGTTTGTTTATTATTTTGATTTCTAAAATTAGTCGTGTGATTTTTATATTTACGTTTTGCAAAAATTGTAAATTATTTCAAAAATATTATTTTGTCTAGTTATTTTAGAAAAATTAATGAAGTTATTTTTATGGTGAAATTCCAAAAAAATTATTTTACTTGGTTCTAAAAGATTGGTAAAAAACAAAAAACAAAAAAAAAGATAAAGAAAAGAGAAAGAAAAAGAAAAGAAAAGACCGAACTAAGTAATTGCTCAAGTAGTTTTAGTAAAGTTTTTAGAAAATTTTCCACAAAAATATAATAAAGTGATTACTTGTTTTGAAATCTCGTCCTGTTTTGGTTTCAAAATAACAAACTAAATCTCATTTTGATCCGATATTTTACAACTTCGTTTATTAACTACGTTTTTATTTCTTTATCTACTTTTAGTCAAGTTGAAGTTTGAGATTTAGTTGTTTTGGTCGTTTTAGATATTTATGTTCTATTTTGTATTTAGGATTTGTGTTGTAATATTTGTTTTTGTCCCTCGGTTTCTGAAAGATGATATGTTTAGTGTGTGGTATGCAAAATGTGGTCAGTTGGAGGACTTAGGCAAATTCAACTTAGTATGATTGCCTCGTCCGACATCCGGGTGCCCCTCTTATAAAACGAGTGATTAAAGACGGCGCGATTGAAGACGACGATTGCGAGGTCACACATCTTGTGACATGAGTGAATAAACACGAGGGGAGCGAAAAATTGTGAGCACGTCCTTTGCTTGTGCCATGAGAGTTATATCTAGTGAAGGTGCATGTGTTGTTTTATATTTTGACCTAACATGTCTGTGCTATGTGCTTACTGAATGCTTGTTTCTTTTGATGATTTTTAGCTTCATTAGATGGTATAATTGTTATATGCATGGGAAGCAATGTTAGCATGAATTTAGTTGTGATGCATGTTGACTTGATTGTTACCTAAGGTGTCTATTCTTTTCCTTTGTTTGTTTTATCATTCCCGATTATTTTGATTCTTGTTTTCCTTGAGGACAAGGAAAGGATAAGCTTGGGGTGATTTGATAGTGACATTTTATTACTTCTTTTATAGTTTATTTTAGCATCGTTACCTTTGTTTTTATTTAGTTTTCCCGTATTATTTTGTTATTTCGATTTCTTTAGTTATTTCGGGTACTTTTGTGGTTTTATGTTTAATTTGCAGGAATTAAGGATGCAGAGCGGAACGAGCCGGATAACGAGCGAGTAAAGCGGGCTAAAAATGACTAATTGGACGCGATGTATGGGCTAAGAGAATCTGGGTCGTTTAGTGTGATCGTGAGCTGGATCTTGGATTAAATCAGATGGATTTCTAGATTTGGGTTTTTTAGTGGTTTAAATACTCCTCAGCTGTCGGTGTTGTTATCGATATTCTGTTGTTTTGTGGGTTTTATTGCACTGTCCATCCGTTGATTCAAATTTTCCATTTTGCAAATGACCATCGTATGCTTTGATAGAATAACTCAAATTATATGATCTTAGGGAACTACTAATCATCATTGTTTCGTTTCAGTGATTATAGGTAGTGATTGTATGAGTATTAGTTTCAAAGTCGAGCTTCCCATCTATGTCGCATCAGGTAAATCACTTTCTGAACTAGAATTCCTTCTATCAATCATTTGCCCACCACATATTCGATGTAATGCCCATGTGAATTTTTTTGAATTTAATTTCTGCTTAACAGACACCGTAATTCTATTTCATGTGGCCATTATTTTAAAATTAATTAATTTAAACCTTTTTTGGCCATATCTCTCGCATGTGTAAGTTTGTGTTTTCAACTACCGAATGGGTGAAAGGAAAGCACGTTTAAGAGGTAATAAGTTTCACTAAAAAGTCAATATGTAAAACACTTTCCAGTTCTGGACAGAAGCAGAAAAGAATTTAAAGGAAGAGATAGATAATTTTAGAAGGGGGTTACAAAAAGAGTCGGCTTCAAATGGAGAGTTACATGAACTGATAATTGAGAAAGAAAGGGAACTGGAACAATTAAGCCATGAACTGGATTATTCTTTGTAAGTTGACTTTGGCAGTTCTTTTTCTTCAATACTATATGTTCACGGTTCACTGATTATGCCTTTCTTGTAATATTTTTTATATATCAACTAATTTACATTAATTTTGCAGCCCGCAAAATGGTTACATGGACAAGAAAAAGTTGAACTTGGGGAGAGATATTATGCATCGCATGTCGTTTTCATCACCATGGATTACGAAAAGCCAAAAGTTACATTGAAAGATTTCCAAACCTTTTCGAGGTCAAATGGTTCACGGTACTCTCTTAGCCAATTGTGTTCAAAACACCCACACAAACATTAGGTCCTTTATAAGGGTTTCTTTGGATTGTATGATTTTTTTTTCACGAGATTTGGAATTTTTGGTGGATTTTGATTTGAAAGGATTTAAAATTAATGATTTGGAATCTAATATGTTTTTGGTTAGTGGCATTCGAAATGGGATTGAAATTCATTTATATAAATATATAAGTTGCGTAATACATTTATATTGGAAGACAAAATTAGTTTTTTTCTCTTTTCGTTATGCGATAAAAAATATATTTCTTTTATGATTAATAAAATGAAAAAGTTGTGGAACAACTTTAGTTGAAGCTTTATCGAATCATTATTTTTCTAGAGAATTATGTCGTTTTTTGGTAAATCGTCAAGATAAATCAGCCAAATAATTGAGTATTTCGTGCTTGCGTTCTTCTATTACACATACTTTTATCTATGTTCTTTGCATGTTTGGTTTTCCTTTTCTGGGAAATAATAAGTATGGATACATTTATGTAGTTCATGAACTGAATAAGATTAGCTCGTGCTACCTACAATTAACCAACAAGACTGCACATTTTATTGCCTTCGAGGTATCTTATTTGTATATAAATTTTTTCAACGGTTGTTGACTTATTGGTCTTTTATAAAGTTTGAGAAGCTTTTATTTTTGGTTGAAGGTTCTAACAACATTTCTTACTGATAATAGCAACGTACTTAAATTTTTTAGTGATAATACCAAAGTACTTATATTTTTTATTGATAATAGCTACCTACTTGCACTTTGTTTCTGATAATAGAAACCTGCTTGGATTTTGTTTCTGATAATAGCAACTTACTTTCATTTTTTACCCATAATACCATTGTTGCTCTTCATTTTTTACTTAAAATAGCAATGTACTTGCACTTTTTACTGATAATAGAAAAATATTTACATTTTTTATTGATAATAGCAATGTACTTGCATTTTTTTATAATAGCAACATATATTTTTTTAGCGAGGATAACAATGTTACTCTTTATTTTTTACACATAATAGCAATGTACTTTAATTTTTTTTATCTATAATAGCAACGGACTTGCATTTTCTACTGACAATAGAAACATACTTACATTTCCTTATATGTAATAGCAATGCTAATCTACTTTTTAACCGTAATGGCAACAAATTTGCATTTTGCTTGCTGTATTGTAAAAATGTACATTATTTGTTACACATCGCTATTTTTAGTAAAGAAATGTAAGCACGTTGCTATTATGGATAAGGAATTGCTATTATGTTTAAAGAAATGTAATTACGTTGTTATGATGGAATTAGATATTCCTATTGTCGGTAAAAAATGTAAGTATGCTCCTATTATGGGTAAACAAATGAAAGCACATCGTTATCGGTAAAAAATAATGTACATTTCCCATTTTGGTGAAAAGAGTAAAGTAGGTTGTTGTTTCCTGTAATTTACCCTAAATCTTACGAATAAGATCCTTTTCCTTTCCAGGCACTATACACTGGACTTGGCCTGTAATTTCTTTTAACTTGAAACGGCCTGATGGTTCTTCGGTTGGTCATCGTGAAGTGGAAAAATTGGCTTCTTTATATGGAATTTTAACTACGGGTAACATTTATAACATAAAAATTTATATTTTATATTTTTTATTACGGTTTTTACATATTTTCTACATGTGTAGACATGATTCTTTTGTAATCCTGTTGGATGTACCAACTATCTTGGTTTATCTCATTCACATCTTCTATCCAACATTTAGGTGAGTCAGTTTACATATGAAAAATAATTTAACAAAATAAAATTAACAATTGTTTATATATAATTTGTTAGGCTGGACATGTATGTTGGGATAATTATGATACATTAAACGAGAAACTAACTGCAGCTGTTAAAGTATCTTTTGGATATATGTCAATATTTGAAGATACTTGACACTTTTGATCCTTCTGACAGATTTGAAAAAGTTTGACAGATTTGGTCCTTTTGACAAATTTTATAATTTTGACATTTATTTATTTGACAGATTTGAAATTTTTTTTATAGCTTTGGTCCTTTTGACAGACTTGAAATTTTTTTTACAGTTTTGGTCCTTTTGACACATGAAATTTTTTGACAGTTTTGGTCCTTTTGACAGTTTAGGTCGTTTTCCTAAAATATTGTAAAATATTTAATTTTACACACCAAATAGCAATTATATTATAGCAAAAACCAGTTATTAGTTATTTGTTTTAGAAATAATAAAAGGTTTATAATTGACAAAAATGAATCATCGGTTTATATACTTCAACTGCTTTGTCTTCTTTTTATATTGGTTTATTAATAGATATTGTTTATTTATAGGCTAAATGCAAGAAATAGCAACATACTTTAATTTTATGCGTTATACCATCCTTCTTTCCTTTTTTCACGCAGATTTTCTCCCTAACCCGTTCTTGCCCCCTGCAAAGCACGGGTTACCCACTAGTTTTATAATTAAAACATATAAAAGTTTATTTTTCATTGTGTGTGAGGTTAGAAATTTATTGCGTATAAATAATATTTATATTAAGATTTTTAACTGTTTTAAGTTTTAGAAGTACTATAATTAATATTTTAAGATCTTCATATATATATATATATATATATATATATATATATATATATATATATATATATATATATATATATATATATATATATATATATATATATATATATATATATATATATATATATATATATAGGTTTCACAAAATGAATCAATAAATGATGCAAAAATAACATGATTAAAAAATATCGAAAAAACAACTCGATGATTCATTTTTACGATTATTTTGTTGTTATTCACTAAAATTGTCCGTAACGTGAATAAAAACTGAATTTACTAAAAATGATTCATCAATATGTTTTTTCAGAAACTTTTTCTATGAATCATGTTATTTTTTATTCATCTAGCGATTTATTTTGGTGGTTCATCAAAAAACCAAGTAAATAAAAACTTCTTACATTCTTACCATAATTTTATTTCTTATTTGATCATTCTTTTATATATATATATATATATATATATATATATATATATATATATATATATATATATATATATATATATATATATATATATATATATATATATATATATATATATATATATATATATATATATATATATATATATATATAGATTTAGGATCTTGTGAGATCAAATAAGAAGAAAACTTTGATATGATGGGTAAGAAATATTTTATTTGTATGTTTTTTTACCAAACAACATAATGAAACATTAGATAATGCAAAAACAACGTGATTCACAAATAAAAAAAATTCCCGAAAAGTTGTTTTCTCGATTCATTTGTGTCAAAATCGATTCAACAAAAAGTTGTTTGCTTCAAATAGATCCATTATTGTCAAAAGAAATTTCGAAATACATTTTTTTGGAAGAAAGCTTTTTGGAATTTTTTTTGGCAAGAAGACATTTTTCAAGAATGTTTTTTTTGCAAATAATGAACCAATTTGAAGGAAAAATTGTTTTTTAAATCGGTTTTTCAAGAATGGATCGACAAAAAAATGTTTGAATATATTTAACCAAAAACGGGTTGATTTGATGAACAAAATCGATTCTTGCAATAATATTTGAGTTATAAGGTACCACAATAATTATTTGTAGGGCTAAAAACGAACCGAACGAATTTTGCTGATACCATGTGTCGTGTGTGTGTGTGTGTGTATGTGTGTGTGTGTGTGTGTATATATATATATATATATATATATATATATATATATATATATATATATATATATATATATATATATATATATATATATATATATATATATATATATATATATATATATATATATATATATATATATATATATATATAAGATGTTAACAAATTAATATATTCATAAATTTCTTATATATAATATATTCATGCGCTATAGCAAGAAGCATTTTAGTAAAATTAAAAGGTAAACATTTTTATATTATTATTTTCATATTAAGTATTTGATATTAAAAAAATTAATAGTAATCTGTAACGCCAAGACAATCTTTTTATGTAATAATAATAAAAAGGGTAAAAAGGTCATTTTACCTTGGAAGGTTAAATTGGTCTTTTGGACAGAAAAGAATTTAGTGTGAAATAATATTTTGAGTTTTGGACTTAAAATGTTATAAAAACTGATTTTTGGTCATTTTACCACGAAAGGGTAATTTGGTCATTTGACCATGTGAATGACCAAATATGAAAAATATTGTTTGCTTGTGACAAAAGCATAAGAAAAGAAAGTTTATTGTGATAAAACTTGATATTAGTGCCAAAAGTTCAAGAAATGGAACTTAGGGACTAAATTTGCAAATATTGGAAGTATAAATAGGAGAGTTGACTCTCCTATTGGGGCTGACCATTTTTCAGCTTACGGGAAGGATTTTGGGTGCGATTTCTGGAAGATCTTTGAAGCTTGAAGCAAGAACTTGGATCAATTGTTGGAAGATGATGATTTCCAAGCAAATAAGGTAAGTATATTACCTTTTTAGTCAAAGTTCTTGAGGTATTCTTGATGGGTTTGATAGAAACTGAAATCTACAAATTTCAGTTATGATATGTGGTTGAAAGTAGCTTAATACTTACAATAAGTCATGCTAAAAGGACTTAATTCAAGAAAAATGGAAGTAGGTTGCTATTGTTGATGAATTTGAAATATTGCTCAAGAACCCTAAATCATGAATTGATGTGATTAAGGTGTTTCTAAGGGCTTAAAACTTGTTATTAGACAAAGGTTTTAGTCCTAGAACAATCCCTGATCATTAAGTCGAGAATTAAGGGCTTAAAATGAGAAAATGGGATTTTGTAGCTTGAAAATCGGAGTTTCTGGCCTTCTGTTCAGCGCTCGCGACGCGACCAGAGGGTTGGTCGCGACTCGAAGAGCATGGTCTTCGCGACCCGACCCGTATGGCCCTCGCGACTCGAAGAGCATGGTCTTCGCGACGCGACCATAGGGTCCGTCGCGACGCGAGCCCTGGGCAGAAACCAAATTGTTTTCTGTGAACTTTCCAAGTTTGATTCTTGTGCTAGGCTTATCCGATTGACCTGAAATTTTAAACATAGGTTTAATATGTTGTAAAGCTTCATGGAAAATTATCTGAATACGAATACGACCTCCCGAAAGTACTGTAGTAGAATACGCGTATTTCGGGAAGTGTATTAAATTATATAACGATGGTTATTGATTGGAAATACTTGGAAATGGTTCCCAATTGAATTTTATAGGACTCTTGTGTAGTAGAGTCAACTAAAATGGTTATTAACCTATTATCATTTGGTATATAAATGAATAAATAGGTACGGGATAAATGGTTGTGGTGCACGCAAAAGCAAGAAACAACCGGATTCAAATGCAGCTAGTATCCAGGTGAGTAATCTCACTGATATCATATGTGATATATGATGATTGAATTGTTACAGGTTGAAACAGCTTCGAGGGACGAAAACGACAAGTGTTAAAATATATGTAAAAGACAAGACCAGATAAGCCGTGAGTCATTGCGATGACAAGAACGGAGCTGTGAGTCAATACATATATATATATACACTATAAATGACAAGACCAGATAAGCCGTGAGTTTATAATAGACAAGAACGAAACTGTGAGTCAATAAAATGACAAGACCAGATAAGCTGTGAGTCTGTTATAGACAAGAACGGAACTGTGAGTCAATATATCTACGTAAACTGTTACATAGACAACAGCGGGCTAACCCGTGAGTCTAGGCAACAGCAGGCTAACCCGTGAGCCACAGTTTATTCTGATGAGTTAAATTTATATAGACAACAGCGGGCTAACCCGTGAGTCTAGGCAACAGCGGGCTAACCCGTGAGCCAAGGCAACAGCGGGCTAACCCGTGAGCCATATTTGACTTTGTATTGGATGCTATATCCAACCGGTGCGGCCTATACGGCTATGATATTGTTACAGGAACATGGTGCGGCCTTTTGGCTATGATATCGGGTTATTGAACCCAGCTGGTGCGGCCTGCGGGCTATGATTTATATATTGATATTGTTTTGGTGCAGCTTACATAGCTATGACACAGGGTGCGGCTTATATAGCCATGACATATGATGCAGTCCATTGTGACTAAGAAACATGGGACAGAAACGATAGATATGGTTATCTGTGCAAATAACTGATGTGGTTTGATAATTGCAGGTTGTCATGAAGTAGCCTGTAAGGCTACAAAATTAGGATGTGAAATCCTAAGAGATATATGGTCAGCCAGTAAGGCTATGAGTTTGGATTCGATATCCAAACAGATATACTAATATATTTGATACATGTTATTTGTAGAAATGATTACTCACTGAGCTTTGTAGCTCATACCGTTTGTTAAATGTCCCTGCAGGTTAGCATGATCCTGATAAGGGAATAGATAGAGTCCGTGACTCGAGAAGTAGGACTCTTAGATGCTGTCAGTAGCAGCCCGGCTTCAAAGGAGACTACGGTATTTTATACTCTCCTTGATACGCTTGTACCCGTTTTTATTAAAATATACCCCTTTGTTTATGGTTTTAAGTACTGAAACCTTTATTAAAAATGAAAAATTTTCAGGGGTGTTTTTGTTTTAAAAGCCGGGTGTTACAAGTTGGTATCAGAGCCAGGTTTAAGTGAACTAGGTGTCTATAAAGTAGATTCCTGGACTTAAACCTTGAGATAGTAGACATGATGTACCGTTAGGTGTATATAAATTGTTATTATACATATATAACCTAATTATTGCTGACTTCTAACGTATAAGAAGTATGAGCAGCGAATATTACTGGGAGAAATTTAGGGCGTGCAGCTTTAAGAGGCCAACCAGCCCATTCTCAAGGCTCCATTGAACGAGGGGCAACGAGACAAGTAGCAGAAAATCCACATGACAAGTAACAGTAGTTGCTGTGGTCAGAGAAAGAAATTGAGTGCTCATCCTGATTGATATCAAAGTGAAAGAAAAGTAGCTGAGACTACAAGAAAAAGTCGGAAACGATTAGTAGACGCTTCAGGAGAAGTTACCACAGACTGGATCCAACCTAAGGGAAGGGACCAAAACAGAGCAGTTATGTATTGTGAGAAGTACAGGAAAAGCACTCAGAAAATTGTATAGTTGAGACTCTACCGTTGAAATGCTGGAATTGCAGAAAATAGGAGCATATTGCTCGAGCTTGTTGGATAGCACGGAAGTGTGTCTAGCACGGAGCTATAGAACACTTTCTTATGAAATACTCACATGCTAAATGTGGAGTAACGGGTAATGAACCCAGGAAAGAAAGAAGAAATAAATGGTTAAAAAGGACCAGTGGTACCTTGAGCATTCCAGCAGATTGTGGAAGAAGCTCGTGAGGAGACTGATATGATCTCCGATATAATTGTTCTGAATATAACTCGTGTATGTTATATTTGATCCATGGAGCTATGCTTTGGATCAGTGACTTTGATGTCATGTCAGAATATTTCATCAACGATTATGATGAAATGTTGAAAGTAGCTATAGCAGTTAGCAAATATGTTCAAGATATTGAACACCTGGAAGGTAGTTTGCTTAGGATTTACGGGACCATTTTTCCCTATAAATCTGAAGCCGATGACTACCAGTGAATTTGAAGTAATTGAGCATATGAATTAGTTAGCAATGAATTATGCTAACATGAATTGTAGAAATAAGAACGGTATAGTTCTTAAAACAGAAATGAAACGGATGGAAATCCATGGTAATTGACCATTGTTGAGAATACCGGTTATTTTCTTTGCTTAAACTCGGAAAAGAGTTAGTAAAAGAATGATGTTGTAATTGGCATACATGGTATTGGCCAAGTTAAATAAAGTAGTGATAGTAGTGTACTACTTTAAATATATTCTTGGATGTTTCATCTGAAAAGAACTTCCAGGATCTCTGCCAGAAAGGCGAGAAAAGTTTATGAAAACTGATTTTGGGAGCCGTTTTGGTATACGAGCTCTATATTGATTTGCATCTGTAGAGATGGCAGAGTTGGAAAACAACTAGAAGAAATTCTCGAATTGGGGTCTCGTATGATCGTATGTGTCATCGTATGGAGCCCTACCTTGTTTTAAAAGAAGGAAATACAAGTTGATGCATGTGTGCATTGACTACTGAGAATCTGAAATTCTCGAAACCAGATCGAATATGAGGTACGTTCGTACCAGATATTGGAGTTACTTCACTGAGTTAAGTGATATGTAAAATTCTCCAAGTATCAAAATGTTGCTAAAAGAAGCTTTATATTGTTTGGGCATGTTAATAGTGCCAAAGATGATAAAATAGATTCAGTGGAAATGATGTTGTGATTAAACAGAAACCGCCTTGGAAATTGACTGAAATTAGTAGTTTCCTAGGATTGGCGGGTTAATTTAGGAGAGTTGTAGAAAACTCCTCCTTGATTACTGTCCAGTTGACTAAGGTTGACTAATAAAAGTGAAAAGTTTGAGTGGTAGAAAGACCACAAGTATCTTGTAAAAGGTTTGGAATAAACCTTGTGTGAAACTCTGACGTTAGCATTGATGCCAAGCGGAGAAGATAAATTGGATTATAGAAATGCATCCAGAGTTGACTTTGGATACATGATGTTGCCGTAGCAATTATGATTTTGGCATTGAAGCTTTAGAGACACTACATATGTGGTGTAAAGCTTACTGTTTATACGGATCATATAAGTTTGAAATACTTAATTGATCAAAAAGAAGTTGAATATGAGATAACAAAGATAGATGGGTTACTTAAAGATTTAGGTCATGAAATCTTGTACCATCTTGGAAAGGCGGATGTGATCATAGATGCCTTGAATTAGAAAGAGTATCTTTTGAAAAATACAACCATATGAGTGAGTGTGGCGAATTGATTACCTGAGTTGATTCGGGTAGCACAAGAAGAAGTGTGCAAGTCTGAAAACGTGAAAAGTGAATGAATGATTAGCTATCGAAAGAAGTTAGCTAGAAACTCACGACGATAGAAAACCCTTGGTGGTTGTGTATGTGAGTTCCAAAGCAAAGGGAGATATAAAAATTTACCCTTAAAAGATGTATATTTGGGTAGATATGCAAAATGTCCGGGGCAATACCAAACTGTGTAGGGTGATATAACCTATGTATTGGTGGCCGGGACTAAAGAAAGACATTGAAAGACATGTGAAAAGTGTTTGACTAGTGTGTAACTACAGTCAAATCATTAGAAGTATACAGAAAATTTAGCCGTTGTTGGTCCCAAAGAAGAAATGGGACGAAAATATTATAGACTTTGTAGTAAAGTCTTTGCAAGTACCATATGGGTATGACACCATATGGGTAATTGCAGATTGATTGATGAAATCAGTGTAGATTTATACTGACTAAGGAAGAATTTAGATCGGAAAGTAGTGAAAACTACACAGAAAGAGTAAATTATTGACGTGAGTTATCGGCACGGATTGTATCAGGCCGAGATAATAGAATTATTTGCTGAATTTAGCATTAATTCTTAAAATTGATAGTTCAAAAGTACTAGTAAGTACTGTATAGGAATTGCAAATTGATGAACAAGGTGAAATAATGACGCAGATTTTAGAAGATGTGCGTGAAATTTGCACAACAAACCCTAGTGGAAGATGAGAAGATCGTCTATCGTTAGTAGAATTTGTAAGAAATAATAGTTAATACACTAGTATTTTAATGACTTATATGGTGTGGGGTACAGAATACCGTGTCCTACTTGACTTAGTTAGATTGAAATTGTGAAAAAGCCGCTGGCTAGATTCTAGATTTTGATACAAGTTAAAAAGAAGACTTGATAAATACGAGAAAGTTTGAATATGGCTAAGAAGCAGTAAAGGAAATACATGAACCAAAGAGTAAAATCGTTGAAGTTCCAGATAAGGAATGACGGGGTAATTAAAAGATCCATTGGAAAGACTAAAAATCTATTTGGGACAAAAAGAAGGTTAAGTCCTCATTTATTGGACTTTTCCATATGTCCCTAAGAGTAAGAATTGGGGTGTACCAATTGAAGTTTCTTGATGAACTTCAAGATATTTATAAAGTTTTCTATGGGTCTCATGGTTCTAAGAACATAGATTGATAAATTCCAACAAATCCCTCATGTTGAAATGAGGTAGATAAGTGATTAAGGTGCCCGGGACAACCGGGGAAGTGATATGCGAGTGGTGATATAACCACGAGATAAGAAAACTAGTATGGTTAAGTGCTTAGGCAATACCATAAAGGTTTCCATATGAAATGGGAAACCGAAATTGTAACGAGAAAGAATTACCCTCGCTTGTTTGTATGATTTCGGGGACGAAATCTTTTGAAGGAGGGGAGAATTTGTAACGCCAAGACAATCTTTTTATGTAATAATAATAAAAAGGGTAAAAAGGTCATTTTACCTTGGAAGGGTAAATTGGTCTTTTGGACAGAAAAGAATTTAGTGTGAAATAATATTTTGAGTTTTGGACTTAAAATGTTATAAAAACTGATTTTTGGTCATTTTACCACGAAAGGGTAATTTGGTCATTTGACCATGTGAATGACCAAATATGAAAAATATTGTTTGCTTGTGACAAAAGCATAAGAAAAGAAAGTTTATTGTGATAAAACTTGATATTAGTGCCAAAAGTTCAAGAAATGGAACTTAGGGACTAAATTTGCAAATATTGGAAGTATAAATAGGAGAGTTGACTCTCCTATTGGGGCTGACCATTTTTCAGCTTACGGGAAGGATTTTGGGTGCGATTTCTGGAAGATCTTTGAAGCTTGAAGCAAGAACTTGGATCAATTGTTGGAAGATGATGATTTCCAAGCAAATAAGGTAAGTAAATTACCTTTTTAGTCAAAGTTCTTGAGGTATTCTTGATGGGTTTGATAGAAACTGAAATCTACAAATTTCAGTTATGATATGTGGTTGAAAGTAGCTTAATACTTACAATAAGTCATGCTAAAAGGACTTAATTCAAGAAAAATGGAAGTAGGTTGCTATTGTTGATGAATTTGAAATATTGCTCAAGAACCCTAAATCATGAATTGATGTGATTAAGGTGTTTCTAAGGGCTTAAAACTTGTTATTAGACAAAGGTTTTAGTCCTAGAACAATCCCTGATCATTAAGTCGAGAATTAAGGGCTTAAAATGAGAAAATGGGATTTTGTAGCTTGAAAATCGGAGTTTCTGGCCTTCTGTTCAGCGCTCGCGACGCGACCAGAGGGTTGGTCGCGACTCGAAGAGCATGGTCTTCGCGACCCGACCCGTATGGCCCTCGCGACTCGAAGAGCATGGTCTTCGCGACGCGACCATAGGGTCCGTCGCGACGCGAGCCCTGGGCAGAAACCAAATTGTTTTCTGTGAACTTTCCAAGTTTGATTCTTGTGCTAGGCTTATCCGATTGACCTGAAATTTTAAACATAGGTTTAATATGTTGTAAAACTTCATGGAAAATTATCGGAATACGAATACGACCTCCCGAAAGTACTGTAGTAGAATACGCGTATTTCGGGAAGTGTATTAAATTATATAACGATGGTTATTGATTGGAAATACTTGGAAATGGTTCCCAATTGAATTGTATAGGACTCTTGTGTAGTAGAGTCAACTAAAATGGTTATTAACCTATTATCATTTGGTATATAAATGAATAAATAGGTACGGGATAAATGGTTGTGGTGCACGCAAAAGCAAGAAACAACCGGATTCAAATGCAGCTAGTATCCAGGTGAGTAATCTCACTGATATCATATGTGATATATGATGATTGAATTGTTACAGGTTGAAACAGCTTCGAGGGACGAAAACGACAAGTGTTAAAATATATGTAAAAGACAAGACCAGATAAGCCGTGAGTCATTGCGATGACAAGAACGGAGCTGTGAGTCAATACATATATATATACACTATAAATGACAAGACCAGATAAGCCGTGAGTTTATAATAGACAAGAACGAAACTGTGAGTCAATAAAATGACAAGACCAGATAAGCTGTGAGTCTGTTATAGACAAGAACGGAACTGTGAGTCAATATATCTACGTAAACTGTTACATAGACAACAGCGGGCTAACCCGTGAGTCTAGGCAACAGCAGGCTAACCCGTGAGCCACAGTTTATTCTGATGAGTTAAATTTATATAGACAACAGCGGGCTAACCCGTGAGTCTAGGCAACAGCGGGCTAACCCGTGAGCCAAGGCAACAGCGGGCTAACCCGTGAGCCATATTTGACTTTGTATTGGATGCTATATCCAACCGGTGCGGCCTATACGGCTATGATATTGTTACAGGAACATGGTGCGGCCTTTTGGCTATGATATCGGGTTATTGAACCCAGCTGGTGCGGCCTGCGGGCTATGATTTATATATTGATATTGTTTTGGTGCAGCTTACATAGCTATGACACAGGGTGCGGCTTATATAGCCATGACATATGATGCAGTCCATTGTGACTAAGAAACATGGGACAAAAACGATAGATATGGTTATCTGTGCAAATAACTGATGTGGTTTGATAATTGCAGGTTGTCATGAAGTAGCCTGTAAGGCTACAAAATTAGGATGTGAAATCCTAAGAGATATATGGTCAGCCAGTAAGGCTATGAGTTTGGATTCGATATCCAAACAGATATACTAATATATTTGATACATGTTATTTGTAGAAATGATTACTCACTGAGCTTTGTAGCTCATACCGTTTGTTAAATGTCCCTGTAGGTTAGCATGATCCTGATAAGGGAATAGATAGAGTCCGTGACTCGAGAAGTAGGACTCTTAGATGCTGTCAGTAGCAGCCCGGCTTCAAAGGAGACTACGGTATTTTATACTCTCCTTGATACGCTTGTACCTGTTTTTATTAAAATATACCCCTTTGTTTATGGTTTTAAGTACTGAAACCTTTATTAAAAATGAAAAATTTTCAGGGGTGTTTTTGTTTTAAAAACCGGGTGTTACATAATCCAACTTGAGTTTATTATCCATATTTTATAACAAAAAGTGATAGTGTTAAATTGGCCATAAATATTAGTTTTTTTCTTTAATTGCTTAAGTTTAAAATTAGTCAATGTGATTTACAAAAAAGTTAGTGTTTAATCCCACATTAAGTCCTTTAATGCTTATCTTTCTTGTTTTCGATTGTTATGTTATCATCATCATAATCATGTTATCATTAGATTATTAATATTTTTACTATTATTTAACAAAATTTTATGATTATTTTGAAATTATAAGAATAATTTTTTCACAATTTTGGTCTTTGTGGTTGCCAAAAGCTTGATATTGGTCACTGATTTATTTAAATAGACCCAATTACCCTTTCTATTCCCCCCTTTTTCTTTTAACCTACTATTTATTCTAGCAATATAAAAAAGAAAAATACACCCCACCCCAAACGGTGGCGACACCAATGGCGATCAAGATTAGTGGGAGGAAGCGGTTCCAGACGAAATTCAACCAGGATAAAAAAGAAAAGATAACGATTTTTGCAGACATTGGGAGGAATATACAGAAATCTGATGATAAGATGGTTGCAGATTTTTGCAATGAAATTGGAATCAAAAGATGGACTTTCAGAGTTTGAATGCATAATAACAAAAACACTTTCGACACCAATGTACTCCCGGAAAAGATTTGAGTTTGTAGCTGTATGATTAACAAATGGATGAAAGGATTAGTTCTAATTATTTGCTTAAGTTTCCATGGCAGGTTGTGTCCTCGTCTATGAAACTGCAAAAATTTGCGAGAGAAAGAGAGAGGATAGTGAGGTTAGGGGGTGGTGGTATATTTTTTTAATTACCTAAATAAATAATAACTTAAAAGAAAAAGAAAAATAAATTAGAAATGTAATATGGTCTTTTTACATGGAATATGGAGCAACCGTGCAATTTCTTGGCAACCATAGAAACCAAAAATATGAAAAAAAAACCTGGACTAAAATTGGAAATACATGCTAACTATAGGGACAAAAATTATAATTTATAATAATAATAATAATAATAATAATAATTAAAAGAAAAAACCAATAAAGGACAAAATAAACAAAAACAAAAAAATCAAATAACAACAAAAGGTAAAAAAAAAAAAAAAAAAAAAAAAAAAAAAAAAAAAAAAGATGCACCAAGCAATATCATTACATGAAATAACTCGCTTGAAATAAAGTAATTCTATTTGTATCCCTATTACTTTTTATACTCTTTTATATGTTAATACTCTTTTATATGTAAATATGTGTGTGTTTTAATATATGTACACCCTATGATTGCTATCGTACATCATTTCATCAGCAAGCTTATACTTTTTAATATGATTGCTATCGTACCCTATGATTACATGCTTTAATTTTATTTATATATTACTATTAGGCTAGGGGAGTGGCTTCGCCAAACCCCTCGCCAACCCACTCGCCAAACATGCTGAACCACACCGCCACCCTCGCCCTCGCCCTCGCTCTCGCTGAACACCTCCCTCGCCAACAAATCGACGAACTCGCCAACGGCTAGTTTTCCATTTTCCATTTTCCAAACCAAAATCTTTTAAAACCTTTACAAAAACCTTTATAAAATTCAAAAAAATTTATAAAAAAAAAACTAGCCGTTTTTTTTAAAGAAAACTAGCCGTTACATCTTCCCCAATATAAACACAACCCTTCTACTCTTTTATTCACACAATCATCCCCTCTTTTCTTCCAAAATCACTCTCAAAGTTCATTCAACATGTCTTCAAGCCAAAACAAAAACACCAAATCATCCAAATCATCCAAAACATCCAAAGCTAGCAAAAAGAAATCCGCCACTACTTCAATTGCAACCCCTCCGGCCGGATGTTATGTACCTCAACTGGTTAACCCTTCGATGGCATATGGTCAATATTGGGGTATGCAACACCAATATGTCAACAATTGGTTACAACAAGCTTGTTTACCACAACAATCTCCAACACAACCAACACCACCATAAATGTTTTCACAACAAATGTCTCCACCGCTAAAATCACTTTCCCAATTCACTCCCTACTCCCAATTTTTAAGAAATGCACCCCGCCGCCTAGAACAAGACAACTCAGATGATGATGATGAAGAACCCGAACAAGTTGAAGAACAAGAAGAAGAAGAAGAAGAAGACATCGGGCCAACTAACAAAGGCAAAGCCGCTAGGATCAGTTGGCATGATGATGAGGTCTGAGCTTTGGGCGAAGCTTGGGTGGATTGTTTGCAAGAAGCAGAGACAGGAATCAACCAAACTACAAACGCCTTCAAAGTGAAGGTGTGGAATAGTTGGTGTAGACGAATGGGTTTCAACTACCGCAATCCTAATTCGCTTTATTCAAAGTGGCGCACTTGCAACAAAAGTGCAATGGAATTCCAAGGGTGCCATGCCGAAGTTGAGAGGCAAAGACAAAGTGGAGCCAATGGTGACGATGTTATGGCTCAAGCAAGGCTCTTGTACCATGCCCAATATGGTACTCACTTTAACCAAGAGGTCTTTTGGCGTGCGGTCAAAGACTACGAGAAGTGGAGAGAGCTAGAGTCCTTTGACTAATTTGTTGTCCACTTATCAAAGAGGCACAAAGTTTCTGAATCCACACAATCCCCTTCCTCGGATCCAAGTGTTGGCTTCAACCTCAATAATGATCCGCCACGTCCCATGGGACGTGATGAAGCAAAGAGAAAGATAAGAGGCAAAAGCCAAGCCAATAGCACTAGCACAAATAGTAGTGTGCATGAAGATATAATGGCTTTGTCCGGCAATGTTGAGGCGTTCAAGGAAGCTCAATTGATCAAGCAATCTAACTTGAAGCTCAAACATACTATGCAGCTACGGAAAATCCTACAAGAAGACATATCGGGGAAGACGGGGTTCGAGTACCAAATCGCGATGGAAATGAAGAAGGATGCAGCGAGGCAATTGGGATATCACTTCGATGAGTAGTTTGTAGTTTAAATTTGTTTGTTTTAAGTTTTAATTTATGTTTTTAATTTTAATGTAATGCATTTTAATTTTAATGAGATGGTACTTTTTTATTTTATATTTGGATTTAATAATATAAATAATTTAAAAAATAGATTTAATAAAATAGTTTAGCATGAAGTTCAGCATGTGCTGACTACTACCACCATTTTTGGTCAGCATGTGCTAAACTTGCTGAATGCTGACGTGGCATAGTTTAGCATATGCTGAACATGCTAACCACTCCCTCCAGCCTTACTATTGTAATCATAATTATTATACTTTTTAATATCATTCCAATAATAATATTTAAAATAATTTTATTAATATAACATCTTATCAAATTTTTTCTATTATCATTTATGATTATTTTTATTAACATTACTTATAATTATTAGTATTACTTATTTATTTGGATCTGATTTGAATTAGAATGCTAGTGTTATTATTTTTATCATCATGACTTTTAATGTCACCATTAATTTATATTGCTACTATTAATGTCATAATTCAACCGCATTTAGATGCATTTACATGGTTATGATTTGAAAGAAATGTTAAGTGTACGTAATTTCCCGACTTTGATGACTAGCTTTTTAGATGCATAACTGTATTTGAAATAATTTTAGTGGGATATAAATCTATAATTGTATGGATCATGTTTTCTTAATGGCTAACTCACACATTTTAAATATCCACTCTCAAATTAACAATTTTTTTCAAATATAACTTGAACCCTAAAGACTTCTTAATTCTATATACTCCTAGTTCACATGCCTTACGAATTACATAGAGCATGTACATTTCATCCTATGCAACTTCTACATAATGGTTTGTTGATTGCAATAAATGTGTGTTAGCTCTAAGTGTGTAATATAATATTATAGTTTTAGCAATGAAGATACCGAACGAAACAGCAAGTTCACTATTAGAAAATTTGCGTAGTTACCTACGAATTTATCTACGTAAAAAGTCTGTTGGTAATTATTGCATACCGACGCAATAGTGACGGACACCGAAACCCTAATATTATCTATGTAATAGTGACAAATTAGCGACGCAGCAAAAGTGAGTCTGTTTTGTGTTGGTATATGCGGACGTGTTACCCACGCAAAAAGAATAATAATATTTGTTTTATTTATCATTATTATTATTATTATTATTATTATTATTATTATTATTATTATTATTAGGCCTATAAATATGTGTGTATGTATAATAATCTTTTTTTACTTTTAAATGTGAGTATGTGTTTAATTTCTTTTTTAATTAGTATATATATATATATATATATATATATATATATATATATATATATATATATATATTAAATGTTTATTTGTTTTTTATTAATTAGTATGTATATATGCTAATTATTATTCATTATGGTTTTTTACGTTTATAAATGAGTGATGGTATAAGATTTTTTTTTTATTTTTAATAATATGTATGCATAATATTATATACACACTCACTTTGTAAATGAAACTATTAATTCATTACTGACTATAAAAACAAAATAAAAGAATAAAAACACTTGAGTATTGAAATAATAATAACAACATTGAAAATAATTGAAATAATAACTTATATAATAATAATAATAATATAACAATGATACAAATAATAATAATAAATATAGTAATTAAGTTTTCGAAAAACAATTTACATAATACCCAATACCTGTGCAAAAGAAGTTTTGCATCGGTATTGTGTAGCAAAAGAATTTCCAAGAAAGTAGGAGTCGGGGTTCGAACTCGAATCTCCCGTGTGGTGGTGGTGGTGTGTGTAAGGTGTGGGGGGGGGGGGGGGATTCAACTACCACGTCGATTGAGGTCTAATCTATCATTGTTCTCCCTTTGTTATCTTTTATTATGAGCTAATTAGGATATTATTGTTATTATTATTATTGTAATTACTAGTATTGTCGTCGTCGTTGTTATAACAATAATAATAATATGTATTATTATTATTAGTCTCATAATAATTTTGATTATTCTCATACTTACTATTATTATTATTATTGTTATTAGTATTATTATTATTTTATTAGTTATTTTTTTGTTTAATATTTTCGCAATAATAAAATCAATACACAGACGAATTCATAGCTAATACGCAATACTAGTGTCATTTATTGTTTTATGATTAGTCTTTTTTAAGTTTTATGTTTTCGTTTTATTATAATAATAATAATTATTATTATTATTATTATTATTATCACTATTATTATTATTATTATTATTATTATTATTATTATTATTATTATTATTCGTTGTATGTGTATGAGTATGCGTGTTTGTATATATGTATGGGTATGTGTGTATGAGTGTGTATGTTTGTATGAGTATGAATGTGTGTGTCTATTGAAAGTTGATTATTAATATTTGGCTTATTAAAAATATCATTAAAGTATGAGTGTGTGTGTGTGTCATAGTTATTGAAAATGACTAGTGGACGATAATAATAACACAACTACACCAAGTAAAAAAAATAAATCGACATGTAGAATCAAATTGATTGCTAGGACACTTAATTTAGATAAAAAACAGTAAAAAAATTCGTGTGTGTATGAGTATAAGTATGTGTGTTTGAGTATGTGTGTATGTGTGAGTTTGAGTATCAGTATGTATGTATATGTATGAGTATGTGTGTGAATCAGTATGAGTGTGTGTGTATGTGTGTATGAGTATGAGTATGAGTGTAGGTGTGTAGTATGCGTATGAGTGTGTGTCTATGAGTAAGAATGTTTGCGTGCGTGTATATGAGTATGTGTATAAGAGAGAGAGTGTCTGTGTATAAGTATGAGTTTGTCTATGAGTATGAGAGTATGTACGCGTGTATATAAGTATAAGTATGTGTGTGTATGAGTATCAGTGTGCATGTATGTGTGTGTGTCTGTATAAGGATGAGTGTGTCTGTGTGTATGAGTATGAGTGTATGTGTATGAGTATAAGTATGAGTGTGTGTGTGTGTGTGTGTGTGTGAGTATGAGTATAAGTATGAGTGTATGTGTGTATTTGTGTATGAGTATGAGTGTATGTGTGTATGAGTTTGGGAGAGTATATGTGTGTACGAGTATAAGTGTGTATGTCTGTATAAGTATGAGTGAGTATGAGTGTGTGTGTGTGTGTATGTGTGTATGAGTATGAGTGTTTGTGTGTGTGTGTGTGTGTATGTTTGTTTGTGTATGAGTATGAGTGTATCTATGTGTTTTTGTATTAAAACTACATTTGTTTATATACCTTAAAAGCATAACGATTGAAATGAGTAATGAGGTTGGAGGATGTACACGCTTGTGTATATGTCTAATTTGTGTATAAATTGGGGAGTATATCCATTATAATGTATAACAAATATGTGCAAAAAAATGAATCCAAAAAATATTGTTTGACCTTCATGAAATGAAAAATAAAAAGCACCCTCGGTATTGCGTAGGCAATCACCATCGAAATATTGACACAATTATAACGGAATGTCCGTTCAGTCGGTTTTGTGTAGGTAATGACCCACACAATACCAACGGAAAGGATGTTCTGTTATAGGTGTGTCGGTATTCCATCGTTAATTACTTATGCAAAACTAACGATTTTTTATTTTTCATTTTATGAAGGTCGAACAATATTTTTTAGGTTCATTTTTTACACATTGTTTTTATACTTTGTAATGGTTATATTCCCTAATTTATACGTACTTGCGACATATATAAAAGTGTGTACACCCTCCTAATCCATTACTCATTTCAAGCTTTATCCCTTTAAGGTGTATAAACACATGTATTTATACATACAAACACTTATACTCATACTCATACACATATGTGCATACTTATACATATATATACAAACATACACATACACATACACATACACATACACATACACATACACATACACACATGCTTATAGACACACACACTTATACAAACACTCACACACACACACACACACACACACACACACTTATACTCATACTTATACATACATACTCTTACTTATACAAACAAACACACACACACACACACACACACTTATACTCATACTCTCTCATACACATACACTTATACACATACTCATACACACACATCCACACTCTTACTTATACATACACATATACTCGTACTAATACACACACATACTCATACACGCATATAGTTATACACACTTATACTTATACTCATACATACATACATACATACATACACACACACTCATACTTATACACATATATATACTCGTACACACATACTTATACATACACACACACACACTTATACTCATATTCACACACACACACACACACACTCATACTCATATACACACAGCCATACTTAGTGGCGGACCTAGAAAAAATGGACACGAGGGGCACTGAGGAGCACCTTTTTTTTAGACGAGGAACACCTATATATAAAAAAATTTACTCTACGGGATAAAATTTCAGGAGGGACACGGGCACCCCCTGGGTCCGCCCCTGCCCATACTCATACACACACTCATAATCAAACACATGCACTCATACTCATATACACACATATTATTATTGACAATGTTATAATAATAATAATAATAATAATAATAATTATTATTATTATTATTATTATTATTATTATTATTATAAACCAAAAGACTTACTAGTGATGGGCATTTTAATCTGAAATTTTCAATATTATGTCTATTATTTTTTGGATTTTTCTTTTAATAATGCAACAAACATCCACCATAGTATTAACAATGGGATAGAGGTTTTAGAAATTAAATGTCCCTATGGGAAATGAAAAAAATCATTCTTTCAATATGAGAATAATGTTTAGAAACCATCTATATAGTAATGGATTGATGAAAAATTATTTGGCATGGTATGCACATAGAGAATTACATCTGCAACACGAAGTAGGTCAATGCTTTAACCTAGCAAACCTTGAAACCACTCAAGACATTGGATGAAGATGTAGGCTACCATCCTAGATACGAGCAGATGGTTATCGAAAGCATGCACCAACTTGAGGTTCCTTATTATCAACAAACATTATAAGACCCAAATAAATCAGCTTAAACTTTTTATAATATGGGGAAGCAAGCAAATGAGCCATTGTGGGATGGGTGTAAAAAAGCTTCAATGCTCCGCACCACTCCAAATTGTTGAATTGGAAACCACTATAGTTGCCTTCCAAAAAAATTTATGTATGTAAAAACCATTGTATACTATTATTGGGGTATTTGGCTAATATGGATCATTGTTTGGTATGTAGTGAAACTAGATACAAGAAGACTGGGACGAAGGTCCCCAATTCGGTGATGACTTACATGCCGATTGGACCAAGACTTCAAAGCCTATTCTACCCAACAAAGACAACCAAAAATCTGACTTGGAACTCGAATCATGTAATTGATCTAGAAAATATTATACATCCTAATGAAAGTTGGGCTCGGAATCATTTTGACACGTCATATGTAATACCTAAATTTTAAATTTTAGAATAATTATGTTAAATATATATATTCATACGAGATTAGATGAGTTAAAACGTGAGTTACGATCTCTAAAAGTTAATCAAAGAAAAGTAGGATGTTAAAAGAGATAAAAGAAACAAAAGAAATTGGTTTAATTGTAAACCGGGTCGTGTAATAGAGCCCGGGTCGTGTTCAAAGGGAACCCGGGTCGGGTCACAAAACCCGGACCGTGCTGCACTGAATTTAAGGCGAGGATTTACGGAGCAAAACCCGGGGCGGGTTTGACAGCCCGGGTCGGGTCTGAGCAAAACCCGGGGCGGGTTTGACAGCCCGGGTCGGGTTACGTGCAGGGTATAAATACCCATTTCCCCTTTTCTTTTTCATTTACGAACACTATAGGACTAAGGGCGATTTTCAGAGCTTGGTGTGCGATTTTTAAGCTTTTCAATTGAAGGTTTAACGTGGGAAAAGGCTTGGTAAGTCGGATTTAATACTTGAGTTTCGTTCTTGAGTTCTTGAATTGAGTTTTTCATGTCTTGAGTTCTAGGGTTCCAAAACCCTAATTGCCAAATCCGATTTCTGCTATGAAGTAGCTTATTTATTGTTAATAGATGCTTAATATGTGTTGTGTTGAGTCTCTATTATGATTATTGTCAAATTCCTACGGTTGATTTGGTAGAAACCGCAAAAATTGGAAGTTATGAGTAAGTAATGTGTGATGTTCATAGTTGTGATCCTTATTAGCTATTGATTCTTGATCTAATGAGTTAGATGTGGTTAAATTGTTTTGAGAATGTTGAAGTTTGATATGTAATGTCGTTTTGAGCAGATACACACAGGAGGGAAAGAGATACACAAGGCACGGGTGGACCACAGACTGAACAAACATCAGGTGAGTAGTTATAATTCAATATAAATAGTTTGATTATAACTAAATTGACTTATTGTATATCTTAATTGGTTGAGACAACCAATTAACATGGATTAAACGAGATTGAGGAATTCTTGTTAATCTGATTGCTGAGTTTGATTGAGTACACCAAATGACTGAGATAGTCATTGAAACAGAGATTTGTGATTTAAATTGTGGAAATTTGGATAATTATTAGATTGATTTCTAAACCTTGATATATTTTCTCACTGAGCTTAATTAGCTCATAAAGGTAGTTATATGGTTTGTGTTATAGGTGACAGGGGTAAGAAGATAGCTGAGGGATGATTGCATGGATATGGGACTAGACTTAAACTGTTTGTAAACCTGAATACACTTTTGTATAGTTTTGTAAACGGTCTTTTGTAAACCAGTTTTTGGGACCTGTTGTTTTAAAGTACTTGTTTCTTGATTTCTACTTGTACTTTTGTTGCTTAATCTTGATTATACCATGGTCACTGTGTCTATTTTGAGTGATTATGATGTAGTCCAGAGATAAGAAACTGGGTGTTACAAGTTGGTATCAGAGCAAGAGTTTGAGTGAATTAGACTTTAAAGAGTAAACTCTAAACTCAAACTATTAAAGAGAAGTCCCATTTTGTCCCTATGCAATCACCCTTAAATAACACATATTATGAGTATGTGTGTTATTTCGAGAATTTTGATGAGATATGTGATACGAAAAGAGAAATGAGATAAACGAGATCATAACGAGTTCAATTTCTTTTCAGCCTCATTATGAGTTCTGGAAAGGAGAAAGAGGGAGGTGATCACCGAGATGAGCATTCGGGATCACAAGATCAAAGACTGGGGCGCCAGTCTGAAGGCGAGAGACCGCCTGAGTTAACAACATCACTGCAAGAGTTGATTGCTGCAGAGGTAGCAAAAGCAGTTAAAAGTTTATTGCCTACTTTAGTGAGACCTCAGACGGAGGTGACAGATAGAGATGATCGAGACAGACCTCCTATCACACCTGTGGTTGGGAGGGGGCAGAGAGAGCCGGCTACTATAAATACTGAAGTTGGAGGATCGGTTGAACCAAAAGGTTGTAGTTATGAGACGTTCCGCAAGTGTAAACCGAATGATTTCTTTGGTACTGATGATCCTATTATTGCACGAAATTGGCTGACACATATCGAGAAAGTCTTCCGTACGAGCAAGTGTGCGGAAAAAGATAAAGTGGAGTTTGCTACAAACTGTCTGCACAAAGATGCTCAATTTTGGTGGGAGAATATAAACCTTGATATAGAGAAAGGATTGGAACCAGAACCAACTTGGGAGGAGTTCAAAATGAAGTTTATGAAGGAGTATTGTTCAAATACTGCAATGAAAAGTTTGGAAGAAGATTTTCTGAGATTGCAGCAGGGAACGCGGTCCGTACAGGAGTATACGACAGAGTTCAATGAGAAAGCCAGATTTGCTGCTCATCAGGTGGATACTGAAGAAAGAAAGATTGATAGGTATCTGTGGGGATTGAGGACCCAGATACGAGAGTTTTTACAGAGTTCCAGTTTTATAACTTATCAGCAGATCATTGAGGCAGCTAAATCTCGAGAAAAAGAACTGCGGAGACAAGATAGTGAAAGGAAGGGGGACCAAGGAAGCGGAGGCCAGAAGAGGAAATGGGAAGGAAAACCCGAGGGTAGTTTCCAAAAGCAGCCAGTTCCAAGTTATCAATATCGAGATGATCCAAGAAAGACTGAGAACAAGTGGTGTGAAAAATGTCGTCGAAAACATGCTGGAAATTGTGTTACGAGCACCCCGTCTCTTGTGTGTTATCAATGCGGGAAGACAGGGCATATGGCTCGAGACTGTTTGGAGAAAAATCGTGTGTGTTTTAATTGTGGGGAAAGTGGTCATATTCGCCCGGATTGCCCAAAGCCGAGAACTGATTCACGTCGCGAGACTCCGAGGGCGGGACGAGGAGATAATCGGGGCGATAGACGAGATAGAGGCGGTGGAAATGTTAGAACTCGAGCTTTCCAGATGACAGTGGAGGAGGCTAGAGAGCGACCAGATGTGATTACAGGTATTTTTAACCTGAATTCTCTTCGAGCTCGTATGGTGTTTGACTCTGGTGCATCGATTTCTTTTATATCTGTACCTTTCGCGTCTCAAATTAATGTACCGGTGTCTAAAATGAGTGAGAGTCTGATAGTTGATATTGCTGACGGGAGAGATGTTATAGTAAACACTCAGTATACAAATTGTCGGCTTGAAATCAATGGGATTTCTTTCCTTATTGATTTGAAGCCGATGAATACTCGTGCGTTTGATGTAATAGTTGGAATGGACTGGTTAGATAATAATAGGGCAAATATGGATTGTCATGGGAAGATTATTTCCGTGAGAACTCCGAGCGGGTCACAGACGTTAATACGAGGTGAACGCCGTTTTCAACATATTCCGGTTGTATCTTTCGCGAGAGCGCGAAGGTATACCGAAAGAGGTGCTCTTTTGTTTATGGCACATGTTGCCCCAATTGAAACCGAACATCCCATTGTGAAAGATGTTGAGATAGTAAGAGATTTTGCTGATGTTTTTCCTGACGATCTTCCGGGCTTACCGCCAAATCGTCAATTGGAGTTTGTTATCGATTTAGTTCCTGGAGCGAAACCAATAGCTCGAGCACCCTATCGATTGGCGCCATCCGAGATGGAGGAATTAAAGAAACAACTACAAGAACTTTTGGATCGCGGTTTTATTCGTCCGAGCTCATCTCCGTGGGGTGCGCCGATACTGTTTGTTCGAAAGAAGGATGGTTCTATGCGTATGTGCATAGACTATCGCGAGTTAAACAAAATTACTGTGAAGAATCGTTATCCCCTACCGAGAATAGACGACTTGTTCGATCAATTAGAGGGAGCAGAGTATTTTTCGAAGATTGATTTGAGGTCGGGATATCATCAGCTAAGAGTAAGAGAATCTGACGTCCCGAAGACAGCATTCCGCACCCGGTACGGTCATTACGAGTTTTTAGTAATGCCGTTCGGTTTGACGAATGCCCCGGCAGCTTTTATGGATCTGATGAATCGAGCTTGTCATCCATTTTTAGACAAGTTCGTGATAGTGTTTATTGACGATATTTTAATTTATTCCAAGAGCCGGGAGGAGCATAAACAACATTTACAGTTGATTTTAAATCTTCTTCGTAAAGAAAAATTGTATGCAAAATTTTCGAAGTGCGAGTTTTGGATGCAAGAGATCCAGTTTCTTGGTCATGTGATAAATAGAGAAGGAGTTAAAGTGGACCCTGCCAAGATAGAAGCAGTAATGAGTTGGGCACCACCCAAAAATCCGACTGAGGTTCGGAGCTTTTTGGGACTAGCTGGCTATTACCGACGATTTATTGAGAAATTTTCGAGTATTGCCTTGCCCTTAACAAAGCTGACTAGAAAGACAGAGAAGTTTATCTGGGCTGAAGCACAACAAGAAGCTTTTGAAAAACTGAGACAGGCGTTATGCGAAGCTCCGGTGTTAGCTTTACCTCAAGGTGTGGAAGACTTTGTTCTTTTTACCGATGCTTCACAGATCGGTCTTGGATGTGTATTAATGCAAAGGGGGCGAGTAATTGCGTATTCGTCTCGACAGCTGAAGCCTCATGAGCAAATTTATCCAGTACACGATTTGGAGTTAGCCGCCATTGTTTTTGCACTAAAAATCTGGCGACATTACCTTTATGGAGTGAAGTTCCAGATATATTCAGATCATAAGAGTTTAAAATATCTGTTTGATCAAAAAGAGCTGAATATGAGACAACAAAGATGGATGAATCTTTTGAAAGATTATGAGTGTGAAATACTTTACCATCCTGGTAAAGCAAATGTAGTGGCAGATGCGTTAAGCCGAAAAGAACCACCTATTCGAGTCGTTTCAGCTCGGATGGGAGTGGTTAGTAAATTTCCAGAAATGATTCAATGTGCTCAGAGAGAAGCCAATGACATGAAAAGTGAGAGAATGGTTGGCTATGTAGATAAGCTAGTTGAAAATGCACAAGGAGTGAAGACTTTTCAAGGACGAGTGTGGGTCCCGAGACACGGAGAAACGAGACAGCTGTTACTTGAAGATGCACATTGTACACGATATTCAATCCATCCAGGAAGTACGAAGATGTATAGAAGTTTAAAGCCGTTTTACTGGTGGCCGGGAATGAAACGTGACGTTGGGAGATATGTGGAGAAGTGTCTGACTTGTTTACAAGTAAAGGCAAATCATCAGAGACCATACGGGTTAGTTCAACCACTACCTGTACCGAAGAAAAAGTGGGATGAGATTTCTATGGACTTTATCACCAAGTTACCCCGAACACCACGAGGGTTCGATTCTATATGGGTAATTGTTGATAGATTGACCAAATCAGCACAGTTCATTCCTATACGAGAAGATTATCAAGCGTCCAAATTAGCAGAGATCTATCTTAAGGAGGTGATGAGACGACACGGAGTACCAACCTCTATAATCTCCGATCGCGATAGTCGTTTTACTTCTCATTTTTGGCAAGGTTTTCAAAAACATTTGGGAACTAAAGCCTTAATGAGTACGGCTTATCATCCGCAGACTGATGGTCAAACCGAAAGAACTATACAGACGCTAGAAGATATGCTTAGAGCTTCGGCGATTGATTTTGGAGGTAGTTGGGACGACCATCTACCTTTAGCCGAATTTACATATAATAACTCATATCATTCTAGTATTCAAATGGCACCCTTCGAAGCGTTATATGGGTCAATGTGTAGAACACCATCATGTTGGTCAGAAGCGGGAGAGAAGCCACTAGCGGGTCCCGAGATTATAACAGAAACTGAAGCAAAGATAAAAAGCATTCGCGAGCATATGAGAGTTGCTCAACAGCGTCAAAAACAATATGCAGATAAACGAAGAAAACCATTGGAGTTTCAAATTGGAGATATGGTAATGTTAAAAGTGTCTCCATGGAAGGGAATTATTCGCTTTGGTAAACGTGGCAAGCTAAGTCCACGGTTCATCGGACCTTTCCGTGTAATTCAACGAGTAGGGGCAGTAGCTTATAAACTCGAGCTTCCTGACGAACTACGGGGAATTCATAATGTATTTCACATTTCACATCTTCGTAAAACCTTACATGATGAGTCGACACGAGTTTCTTTGAAAGAAGTTCAGTTAGATCGTAAACTTCAATATCAAGAGCAACCGGAGAAAATTTTAGACAAAAAGATTAAGAAGTTACGAAATAAAGAGATCGCAGTAGTTAAAGTACAATGGCGACATCATAGAGGCACAGATGTTACTTGGGAAGGCGAAGAAGAGATGCGATCAAAGTATCCCTTTCTATTTCAAGAGATTCCGAGGACGGAATCTTCTGAAGGGGGTAAGAACTTGTAATACCTAAATTTTAAATTTTAGAATAATTATGTTAAATATATATATTCATACGAGATTAGATGAGTTAAAACGTGAGTTACGATGTCTAAAAGTTAATCAAAGAAAAGTAGGATGTTAAAAGAGATAAAAGAAACAAAAGAAATTGGTTTAATTGTAAACCGGGTCGTGTAATAGAGCCCGGGTCGTGTTCAAAGGGAACCCGGGTCGGGTCACAAAACCCGGACCGTGCTGCACTGAATTTAAGGCGAGGATTTACGGAGCAAAACCCGGGGCGGGTTTGACAGCCCGGGTCGGGTCTGAGCAAAACCCGGGGCGGGTTTGACAGCCCGGGTCGGGTTACGTGCAGGGTATAAATACCCATTTCCCCTTTTCTTTTTCATTTACGAACACTATAGGACTAAGGGCGATTTTCAGAGCTTGGTGTGCGATTTTTAAGCTTTTCAATTGAAGGTTTAACGTGGGAAAAGGCTTGGTAAGTCGGATTTAATACTTGAGTTTCGTTCTTGAGTTCTTGAATTGAGTTTTTCATGTCTTGAGTTCTAGGGTTCCAAAACCCTAATTGCCAAATCCGATTTCTGCTATGAAGTAGCTTATTTATTGTTAATAGATGGTTAATATGTGTTGTGTTGAGTCTCTATTATGATTATTGTCAAATTCCTACGGTTGATTTGGTAGAAACCGCAAAAATTGGAAGTTATGAGTAAGTAATGTGTGATGTTCATAGTTGTGATCCTTATTAGCTATTGATTCTTGATCTAATGAGTTAGATGTGGTTAAATTGTTTTGAGAATGTTGAAGTTTGATATGTAATGTCGTTTTGAGCAGATACACACAGGAGGGAAAGAGATACACGAGGCACGGGTGGACCACAGACTGAACAAACATCAGGTGAGTAGTTATAATTCAATATAAATAGTTTGATTATAACTAAATTGACTTATTGTATATCTTAATTGGTTGAGACAACCAATTAACATGGATTAAACGAGATTGAGGAATTCTTGTTAATCTGATTGCTGAGTTTGATTGAGTACACCAAATGACTGAGATAGTCATTGAAACAGAGATTTGTGATTTAAATTGTGGAAATTTGGATAATTATTAGATTGATTTCTAAACCTTGATATATTTTCTCACTGAGCTTAATTAGCTCATAAAGGTAGTTATATGGTTTGTGTTATAGGTGACAGGGGTAAGAAGATAGCTGAGGGATGATTGCATGGATATGGGACTAGACTTAAACTGTTTGTAAACCTGAATACACTTTTGTATAGTTTTGTAAACGGTCTTTTGTAAACCAGTTTTTGGGACCTGTTGTTTTAAAGTACTTGTTTCTTGATTTCTACTTGTACTTTTGTTGCTTAATCTTGATTATACCATGGTCACTGTGTCTATTTTGAGTGATTATGATGTAGTCCAGAGATAAGAAACTGGGTGTTACATCATATCCTGATTTTTCAAAAGAGACATGTACTGTCCGTCACAAGTTATATACCGATGGTTCAATTCAAATGTGCGTCTATATTCTTGTTGGCCGGTGTTTATCATGGTTTAAAACATACCTCCTTAGTTGGCTTTGAAACACTAGTACAATCAACTTCCTTTGATCATTCATGGGCGGAAGAGTCCCGAGCAGAATTTGGATGTTTTTCTACAACTGTTAGTGCAGGAGTTGAAGGTGTTGTTTACATATGGCATTTAGACTTATAATTCCTAGTGAAGGGATAATTTTCATATGAGAGTTGTTCTTCTATGGACAGTTAGTGACTTCCCTGTTTATGCAATGTTGTCTGGATGGCGCACACATGGCCATTTGGCTTGCCCATATTTTATGGATACATCATAATCAGTCCAACTTACCAAAGGAGAGAAACGATGTTGGTTTGACTGCCATCGAAAATATCTGCATAAAGGACACATTTCCGACATGACACAGTTAAAATTTTAAAAAACAAGACAATTAAGCGCAAAGTACATGTACAGGACAAAAAAATTTGGAAGACAGCCCACCATTTCAACAATATCTACGATGGTCCTCTTTTTAGTCCAAATTATACACGACCAGAAGGTTTTGGAATTACACGTAACTGGGTAAAATTTGGGAGCTTTCATATTGGCATCACCTATTGATTTAACACAACCTTGATGCGATGCATATCGAGAAGAATGTGTTTGAAAACTTGTTTCATACTATTATGGGAACCCCCAAATCAAAAGAATATTTGAAGGCAATAGAGCATCTTGAGATTCTATATGACCGACCTCTTGTAAACCCAGCCTGGGACAACAATAGGAAGCCTATGAAAAATAGGGTAGATTACACTTTAAAAAGAAAAAGACATTAAGAAATTGTGTAATTGGTTGAAAATGTCAAATTTACTGACGGGTATGCATCGAATATATGGAACTGTGTGAACATCGTAGATGGTAGTTTTTATGGTTTCAAAAGCCACGACTGCCATGTGTTTATGCTGCAGCTGCTTCCACTTGTTATAAGATGGTTTATTCCAAAAGAGATATACGAGGCCGTAACAGATATGTGTATGTTTTTTGAGTATTGTGCTAAAAAATTGCATCTACAAGACTTGAATAACACAATATGCACCATCTTTCAAACTATCTGCAAGTTGGAGCCAATATTCCATCCTAATTTCTTTGATTACATAGAGCACCAGGCGACACTTTTAGCTGATAAAGCTATTATTGGTAGTCTGGTATGTTATAGATGGATGTATCAGTACGAGAGTTAATCATAAAGTTGTTATATTATAACATTTTCAAATTTCTTTGAAGTATTCATAACATATTCTCGATACATTGTAAATGTAGAAAGCTCGGGTTAATAACAATAAGAATTAGGAACAACACAAAGGTTCAGGGTTCAATCAATAATGAACATCTAGTGAATGAACTCGCTACCTGTTGTTCATTATATTTTGAGTTGACGATGAGACATGCCATAATCGAGAGCAACAAAATTTCGCGCTGGGTCATGAAATTCTTCGAGTGGAGAATCTCCAATAGATGTGTTCACCTTACCATCAAGAAGATTATATCAAAATGGTGGGAAACGAGTACACTTGAGTCATGAAGACCTTCATAAGGCACACACCTACATTTTACTATATTGTAGGAAACTTACCTCTTACATACTTGAGTTTGATGAAGTGGCCCCCAAAATATACCCGAATAAACTAGTTTATGGTCTCAGAGATAAGTATTTTGGTACATGGTTTGAACACAGAGTAAGTAAAAGTAGTTCAATCGTAGTGATTAATATTGATACATCATTAACCAACGCAATGCGTGTATGCTCTTCAATGTAGGCAATGCTTCATTCGTCTGATGGAAGTGCTAAACACTTAGAAGTTTTAGAAACAAACCATCACCATATGCTCAGTCACATAATGGATAATTTGTAATGGTTATAAGTTGCAAATTCAAAAATATGGTTAAGGACACGCAGAGAATAACTATAGAGTATCTGTGATGGAAGATTTGTATAATGTCAAAGAGTCGGACTACTATGGCTTATTGGACTAGATCCTAGAGATTAACTATTATGGGATCAGTTACTCGACTTTCATACTATTTAGATGTTCTTGGTTTGACATAAACAATGGTCTAGTAGTCAACCCAAATGGATTGGTTGATGTCAAACACAACTCCCGACTCAAAACAAATGACCCTTTTTACTTGGCATCACTAGTGGAACAAGTCTTTTACACATCGTACCCAGAAGTGACAATGGAGACGAATAACAAGTGGGCAGTTGTCAAGAAACCAAAAGGGGTATTTCAAGTCACCGAAGCTCCAGATAGAAGCAAATGGAATATTATAGATTGATGAGTGGTTTTAGTCACCATATACGGTAACTCATATTGAACGACTTTGCCTAGCCTCAAATACAATTGCCAACGAGCAAGTATATGATGATGAGAGTGAGGGTTCTAAAGAGGAGGAACATGAAGAATAAGAATTTAAATACGAAGATGATACAGAGGATGATGAAAACGATGAAAACAAACTATTTTATTCTGAAGAAGAATTTGAAGACAAAGATGATCGGGACGGATGTTAGCTTGGACATCTCGTTGGTGTTTTAAACATTTTTTTAGAATTATAAGTTTTCTATGATTTGTGATATGGTATGTCAAGTTTAAATTATTTGTTTTCACAAGACTTATCAGTCTTATTCTTATATTATATATCTGACTGTTCTTGTTCTATTACATGCAGCATGTCCGATAGATCACATGACATCATCCCCCAATCGTGTGGGGGTAGTCAGTAGTCGAGGGGCATGTCTGATTCTTCCCGACCGAGGACCATTCCCCCACCTGATCCTACTCTAGTTCCATGATTTCATTCATCAGTCTCATCAATGACTAGGACTAAGAGCCCAGATTCACGAGCTCCAATAGCCAGGGAGCTATTGATCGACAAACAGACATAACTGATCCCATGACAGATATGGTTGGGGTGTTTCAGAATATACCACCACACAGTTTTAGGACGATCGACCCCCGTCAGCGCTTAGGGGGTTATTACTAGGGTGAGGAGGTGCATTAGGAGAAGGAAGATGCTAATATGATGAGGCATACGCCACACCACTCGACTGCTCGAGGTATGTCTGGCGTTGACGTCTTTAATGTCGAGATTCTCATGCGTCGCCACTACCGTGGATTCGTCAAGACAACGAAGGTTTAGTATTTTATTATTTAAATGTATGATAACTGATATTATTATTATACTTATATATCTATTTCAGTCTTGTAAGTTTGGAGACCATACCACCCACTCGATGATCTTCAATTTATTTTTGTAGTGTGTAGATCAGCCGTAGGCTACGTTTGGTGATATCCTGAAGAATGTTGTTAGGCATATGTTCGACGATCATCAATTTTATTTTTGTCATGTGTACCGGTGACATTTTTACCGTTGACATCCTAATAAGAATGAGAGTATATTTGAGTGTTTTAAAAATACCCTCAAGTCTTGGTATAGTGACTAGCTGCGCGATGCTAGAAAGAATATATTGCAAAAATAAAACGGGTCGAGTTGTGGGACAAATATCTGATTCATGTGGTATCATACGGGAGTACCGTCCTCCAGACATACTGGGATCGATATGGCGCGATTTGTGTGTCATAAGCAATTTCATACATTATTATTTAGTTTTTAGAATATTATTCCATGTTATATTATTATACATGTTTTCTTTATTTTTGCAGCATTAAGACACAGAGAAGTGGAAAATAAATTCTGCCATCGGGACTGATGTGTTGGTTATATCCAGACATACTAGTGGCAACAACGGATACTCCGAGCACCGTCAGAGATTTGTAAGTAATCATGCTTTGTCGTTTAGTAATCTACCTTCTTTTAACACTAACTACAATTATACTTTGTTGTTTATATAGGCAGCAATGACGGGTCATCCGCCCACCTGGTTAGATTTATATATGAAGACCCATCTCGCCACATAATCAAAGAAAATGTATTTTGAAATAGAGTGTGAAAATTTATAGTTCTGCTCACAAACAGCTCATGATGCATATGTAAGTTATATTTATCTCTTTTATTGATTGTATGTCTTGATATTTTGTACATTGATAATGTTGTTGTTTTGGTAAATTATAGGATGCTTATATGAAATTCATGGTCGAGAAGTATGGAGACGGCCCGAATCAACTTGAAGTGGATGATGTTGAGGTGTGGAGATTGGCCTAGCTTCAGAGACACGAATCTGAGAAGAGGGTCAGATATATGGGGTAGGAAAATCATATATTCATTATGTGGTGACCGGGTCATATTCTTCCGCGTCTGGATCGTCCTCGGAGTATGCACAGTCTCATTAGTGAAGGGTTTCTATGCAATCAATGAACACAAAATAACCTAAGGTTCACATGCAACCCTAATATTGATCTATGTTTTCTTCTATGAAGATTAGAACTAAGAACCTAAAGGATACAATTCAATTCTAAAGAAGAATCAAGAAAAACCAACCTTAGATCTTATGATCCTTTTAAGCAGCAGCAAAATTATCCTGCCTCAGATGAAAGTCACACCCAGAGGATGGAAGAATCAGTCCAGCAGAGTAAATCCAGAGAGAAGATGGCGTGAAGAATGAGGTGCCAGGGGGTTCCTTTTATAGCCTCCAAGGGTTACACCTGAAACCCTAAGGAGCCTCCAATTTGGACAAGGCTTTTGACCACTTGGACCAGGCTTACCAAACCCTAATTAGGGTTTCGCCAAACCCTTGGAGATGCCTCCAAGGTGGCGCCACATTTGGTCCCTGGTTTTTCCTGGCCAGTTATTCAACTATTGAATAAATACCAAACCAGTCCCTGCACCTTTTAATTAATTAATTTAATCTCCAAATTAAATCCAATTAATTCTAGATTAAATCTCAATTAATTAATATAGTTTCTAATTAATATATTAGCACTTAAATATATTAATAAACCATATATATATATTCTATTGATTTATTATACAATTAATAAATCAACTATTCTCTCTACTGAACTATCTTTCCTCCACCCATGAGGGCAACCCAAATGGACTTTGCTTTTAACCATAAGATAAAAGTTCAATTACAAGTCATGGCTTAGACACCTAATCCAACAGTCTCCCACTTGGATAAGTCTATGACTTTAATTGTCTGAACTCTGACCCAGTCAGTTCTGTCCAAAGATAAGTGATCAGATGATCCTCCGTCCAACAAGATATTTTCAGACTCAAGACATGGATAAAATCAATCTGGTCTGATTCACTGTTCCTCGATTTCCGATTTGCATATGACTCTTAGACTACCAATTTAGTCCCGGTTGGCCAACCATTTTAGTCAACTTCAAAATCATCGAGAGGCCTACAGATATCTGTTTCCCGTTAGGGTCAAGGGACGAATAAACTACGACTCATATACTTATGTCTTTTATCAGACAAATCACTCACAACAATACGTTTTATAACACCGAGTTACCGATGCGTTTTCATATTATCAATGAACAACCGTCTAATAAATCATAACTCATATGTCTTAGCTTAAAGATCAAAAGATATTATCGTCTCAACATTGCTCGTGATGTAATCCATGAAGCAATCCATTGAGCGCGGGTTTATCCAATACTCAAATCTCCATTTCCAAGTACTCACGAATGGTTCAGCAATCCAATTGCAATGTCTAACTCCTTAGACAATCTATTACCAATTCATGACAGTCTTACTTCACACTTACTCCCTTAAAGTGTAATCGACTGTGGATATTTGAATAATCCAATTATTCAGGAAGTAAAACATGCAAAATGAAACACAATGATAAAGTACTGACAAGAGTAGTGAACCATAATAAATCTCTATTATTAAATCACAAGAGTCAAATACAATACATTGTTACAAGTTTCGAATCTATCTAATTACTAAAACTTATATCATCTCTTAATCCAATGCTCCTAGCATGCTGATTATGCTTAATCCTACTCAGAGCCTTTGTCAAGGGATCTGCAGGATTATCTTCCGATGATACCCTCTTTACAAGGAGGTGACCTTCTTCTACCCTATGCCTGATGTAGTGGTACTTTCTGTCGATATGTCTGGACTTTCCATGATCTCGCGGTTCCTTTGTCAAGGCGACCGCACCTTCATTATCGCAGAACAGTTCCAAGGGCTCCTGAATACTCGGGACTACTCCAAGGTCACCGATAAAGTTCTTCAGCCAAGCCGCTTCCTTTGACGCTTCACTTGCTGCTATGTACTCTGATTCGCACGTAGAATCAGCCACTGTTTCTTGCTTGGAACTTTTCCAAGTCACTGCTCCACCGTTCAAAAGGAATACCCAGCCCGACTGAGACCGACCACTGTCTCTATCTGTCTGAAAGCTGGCATCTGTATATCCTTCAACTCTCAAGGTATCACTGCCACCAAGGACTAACACCATGTTCTTTGTCCTTCGCAGATACTTGAGTATATTTTTCACAGCTATCCAATGCGCCCTTCCAGGGTTACCCTGGTACCGACTGACCATGCTTAAAGCAAAAGCCACGTCAGGGCGAGTACACGTCATAGCGTACATGATCGATCCCACAGCTGAAGCGTATGGTACTCGACTCATCTCAGCTATTTCCTCGTCTGTACTCGGACTTTGAGTCTTACTCAGCTTCGCATTACTTTGAATAGGCAGCTCTCCCTTCTTGGAATTTTCCATACTAAACCTCTTTAGTACCTTATCCAAGTATGTACCCTGACTGAGTCCAATCAGTCTCTTCTTCCTATCTCTCAATATTCTAATCCCAAGAATATAGGCAGCCTCTCCTAGGTCCTTCATGGCGAAACATTTCCCAAGCCAAGCCTTAACATCTTGCAAGGTTGGAATATCGTTTCCCATGAGCAGTATGTCATCGACATACAGCACCAGAAAAGTGACTATACTCCCACTAGCCTTGACATATACGCAGGACTCATCCTCACTCCTAAAGAAGCCAAACTCTTTGACTTTCTCATGGAAACAAAGATTCCAGCTGCGAGAAGCTTGCTTCAATCCGTAGATTGATCTCTCAAGCTTACACACCTTATTAGGATACTTTGCATCGACGAAACCCTCTGGCTGATTCATGTAAACATCCTCAGTCAGCTTCCCATTAAGGAAAGCGGTTTTGACGTCCATCTGCCAAATTTCATAGTCATGAAATGCAGCTATGGCCAGCATAATCCTAATAGACTTTATCTTAGCTACTGGTGAGAAGGTCTCGTCATAGTCAACCCCTGGGGTTTGAGTAAAGCCCTTCGCAACCAGTCTTGCCTTGAAAGTGTGTACCTTTCCGTCCATGTCTGTCTTCTTCTTGAAGATCCATTTGCACCCGACTGTCTTTCGACCCGGTACATTGTCAACCAAGTTCCAAACTTGATTGTCATACATGGACTTGATCTCGCTATCCATGGCCTCTTTCCACTTGGCAGACTCAGGGCCTGCCACTGCTTCCTGGTAGTTAGCTGGTTCATCCAAATTTATCAGTGTCCTATCACTGACAAAAGTGTCCCCATCCGAAGTTATATGGAACCCATAAAACTCGGGTGGCATGCTAACCCTACTAGAACGCCTAAGAGGTAAGGATACATCTGTCGGGCCAACAGGAACTTCTTCCTCATGTTGGTTGCTAGTTTCTCCTAAGGTTGCGTCATCTGATGACTCTTGAATTTCTTCCAGATCAATGGTACTCCCACTGTCCTCTTTGAATACGAGCTCTCTCTCTCGAAAGACTGCTCGTCTAGCTACAAAGACCACGTCCTCGCTCGGTCTGTAGAATAGATATCCAAAGGACTGTTTGGGATAACCAATGAAGAAACACCTTTCACTTCTGTCTGCGAGTTTGTCTTGAGTCTCTCGTCTAACGAAAGTCTCACAACCCCAGACCTTGATATGTGCCAACGAGGGAGCTTTCCCCGTCCACATCTCATGAGGTGTTTTCGCAACCTTCTTAGTTGGGACAAGATTGAGGATATGGGCGGCAGTCTCTAAGGCATACCCCCAGAAGTGAATGGGAAGTGAAGCTCGACTCATCATGGAACGAACCATGTCCAACAGGGTTCGGTTGCGCCTCTCTGCAACACCGTTCAACTGTGGTGTCCTGGGAGGTGTCAACTGCGAAACTATTCCGCATTCCTTTAGATAGTCCAGGAACTCGATACTTAGATACTCTCCGCCTCTGTCGGATCTGAGCATCTTTATCTTCCTGCCTAATTGATTCTCTACTTCGTTCTTAAACTCTTTGAACTTTTCAAAGGTGTCCGACTTGTGCTTGATCAAGTAGATGTAACCGTATCTACTAAAATCGTCGGTAAAAGTCACGTAGAACCGCGTGCCATCCTTTGTGGTTGATCTGAATGGACCACACACATCCGTGTGAATAATGTCCAATAGACCCTCACCTCTTTCAAAAGACCCTTTGAAAGGTGATTTAGTCATCTTGCCCAACAGACAAGATTCGCATACATCATCCGACTTGAGGTCGAATGATTCCAACACTCCATCCTTTTGGAGTTGGGCGATGCGTTTCTTGCTGATGTGCCCGAGCCGACTATGCCACAGACATGCCTTTTCCACGTCACTAGTGGAATCAATATAATTTACACTTTGTCCTAGATTGTCAACACATTTCACAGTTTCATACACACCATTACAAGGATAAGCAGTAAAATTCAAAATACCATTTTTGAAAACAGAAATAGATCCAATATTATTATCAAAAGAAAAATGAAATCCTTGTCTGAATAATGCGTGAAATGAAATAATATTTCTTGCCATTTCTGGCGAATAGCAACAATCTAATAAATCTAAACAAACTTCACTACCAAGCACTAAACTATAAACTCCAATCTTGGTAACAGGGGACGATCTCCTATTGCCCATGATCAAGTTCAGTCTACCGTGCTCCACCTCCCTGCTTTCCTTTAGGCCCTGCATATCAGAACAAATGTGAAAACCACATCCTGTATCAAGGACCCAAGAATTAGAAGATGGTGAGTTTTTAGAGATAGTGTATATACCTGCTGTCGATGGCTTTACTTTCCCATCCTTGACATCCTGCAAGTATTTGGGGCAGCTTCTCTTCCAATGGCCCTTTTCTTTGCAGTAGAAACAGTTTGCTTCATCGGGGTTGGCCACACAAGGAATTTGGGAAGTCTTGGTTCTCGAGCCATTACTGGATGACCCGGCCTGAACCTTTTCCCTCCAATTTTGTTTAGGAGGGCCCTTCCTTTTCTTTCCTCTGCCACTTCCAATGGCTAGAACGGGCTGATTAACCGAGGGTACACTTTTACCCTTCATCCCGTCTTCAGCTACTCGAAGCATGCGATGCAACTCAGTCATATTAGCCTGATTGTTGTTCAAATGATAAGCCAGCCTGAACTGGTCATAAGAACTCGGCAACGAGTTAAGCACTATGTCAACGGCCAACTGTTCCGGTACAGGCATCGCAAGCTTTCTAAGCCGCTCCACGTAACCTTGCATTCTTTGCACATGAGTGCAGATGGACTCTCCATCTTTGGGTTTGCTGTTCGTGAAGTCCTTGACCACTTCGCACCTTTCGATGCGCTCTTGCTTGCGGAACTTTTCCGCTAGCTCCTTGTGCATCTCATAGGGCCAGTAGTCTTCGTATATTCTCTGCAATTCGGGGTTCATTGTGGCGATCATGATGCAGGCCACTTTGGTTGCATCATCAGTATGTTTTTGGTACGAGGCAATTTCCTCGGGAGTAGCAGTTTCGGGGTCGACATCGACAAGCTCGGTCTCGAGAACATACTCTTTGTTCTCATACCTCAGAGCCATCTTGATGTTTCTAATCCAGTCATTATAGTTTGTCCCGTTCAATTGAACCCTGGAACATAGTGAGAGGATTGAGGGAACACTGGAGTTTGATTGGGGAGCGGATTGATCAGCAGAAGACATCTATAAAAGAAGGTAAGTTTAATTAGATACTTGTCGGTCCTTATAATAACCCAATATAAAATAAGGCTAGGATCCAACTATAACAATTTGCAACATAGAAGAGGGATGCCGTAATCTATAAGCAAATTTTATAAAGGTAGGCGAATGACGATTCAGCCGATTCCACCGTGGAAAAATAATCTTATTATAAATGGAATTCCTAGTTTCTTATGAGATTTATTGAACTGTTCAATAGCATGTTTAATCTCGGATATGCCCCACCGTTTGTGACTGGGATGCCGAGGATCACAAACCGGGTGTGAATAACCATGCAAATTAGCTTGGTGCTCTCGGGGTCCATTATCATCTCAAATTGATGTGCCGGTAAACCACACACGCTCCATCAACAATGATAACACCCGAGACACCCATTGCCACTCTTTATGAACCCCTATTGGTGTGCCGGTAAACCACACACGCTCCACCAACGTTTCATAAAGTGCAATGTGCAATTTCATGGGGTAGCATCAAATTCACATTTTCCTAAAGTAACTAGATTGGGATTTGTTTTAGGGTTCTAGTACTTTCAATTATAGCATTATACTTTTAAGAGGCTTAGCGGTTCTATCATACCCGTTCAGCTAACGACACTCGACTGACCAGGAGAGCGGTGGGTAAGAGTAGATACCCATTAGACTAACATTTTATAGTCAGTCGCCTTATACCCTCTTTATAGGACAGTTTTGTGAATGAGGCTTACTAGCGGTAGACTAACCAATTTTCTTATACATATTAAATTAACTTTTAATTTTAAATATATATAAGATATATTTTAATCTTATTAAAATATTTTAGATTTAATTTTCTAAGAATTTTCTCAAATTAATTCATAATTTTCGAAAATTTAAATTAAATCATTAAGCAATTTAATTGGTCTTTTAATTAAACAATTTAATTAAACTAATTAAATTTGGTATGGGGAAACACAAAATTAATCCAATTAATTTTTCTAATCTTCCTATTAATTTCGAGATTTAGCATGCAAAGGAAAGGGTTCCAGTTATTTAAATAAGCAGCAATTACCAAAAATAACAACCTACTTCCAAAAAGGCATGCAAATCGAAAAAGGAAAGGGAGGGAGGCTAGGGTTTTGAAACCCTAGCCACCATGAACGAAATTGGCCTCCTCAAGGGGTTAATTTCGAAAACCCCATGATCATATCAAGCAATTCATAATCAAACACAAGAAAACAAGCCATAGCTCTGATACCACTGAAGGGTTTCTATGCAATCAATGAACACAAAATAACCTAAGGTTCACATGCAACCCTAATATTGATCTATGTTTTCTTCTATGAAGATTAGAACTAAGAACCTAAAGGATACAATTCAATTCTAAAGAAGAATCAAGAAAAACCAACCTTAGATCTTATGATCCTTTTAAGCAGCAGCAAAATTATCCTGCCTCAGATGAAAGTCACACCCAGAGGATGGAAGAATCAGTCCAGCAGAGTAAATCCAGAGAGAAGATGGCGTGAAGAATGAGGTGCCAGGGGGTTCCTTTTATAGCCTCCAAGGGTTACACCTGAAACCCTAAGGAGCCTCCAATTTGGACAAGGCTTTTGACCACTTGGACCAGGCTTACCAAACCCTAATTAGGGTTTCGCCAAACCCTTGGAGATGCCTCCAAGGTGGCGCCACATTTGGTCCCTGGTTTTTCCTGGCCAGTTATTCAACTATTGAATAAATACCAAACCAGTCCCTGCACCTTTTAATTAATTAATTTAATCTCCAAATTAAATCCAATTAATTCTAGATTAAATCTCAATTAATTAATATAGTTTCTAATTAATATATTAGCACTTAAATATATTAATAAACCATATATATATATTCTATTGATTTATTATACAATTAATAAATCAACTATTCTCTCTACTGAACTATCTTTCCTCCACCCATGAGGGCAACCCAAATGGACTTTGCTTTTAACCATAAGATAAAAGTTCAATTACAAGTCATGGCTTAGACACCTAATCCAACAATTAGGTGGTGCACTTATTCATTAAATGCATTATGTTTAATATAGATGAAAAAGAAAGTTTGTTGCTATTATATATAGTTGATAACGCCTAGTAGTGTTAGAAATTATAGTCGTTATTGAGCTAGGTTTTAGTTGAATCACATTTCTAATAATATTGATATTACTCACTTTTGTGCCAATGACTTGTTTTGTGTCTTAGTGTTAATACAGGGGTAGTTTGTGTAAAATTGGCAAAGTTGGAGATAAAGCTGAAATTAAGTCGAAGTGACACGCACGACACGTACGAAGGAAGACCGCGACGTGGCCAAGTGTCCAACCCGGATGAGAATTCAAATTCAAAGTGCGAATAAACGTTGAATAAGGTTGACCCGCGCCGTGTAGAAGACCTTACCGCTATGCGTAGAGGCAAAATCCGCAACTATAAATAGAGGCTCCCACTTTGGATTTCGGGAGCGAAGATCAGACCTTTGAGTGGAACTCAGGCATCTTTGACTCATATTTTGTAGCTTTATGGTTTATATTCAATAGTTTGGCTAGTTTATTTGTTTTTATGGTTTTCATTTCATTTTGTCTTGTGCGATAGAGGTTTCTGGATTGTAGAACACCATCGACCACAAAGGTCGGGATTGGTATCTGATTCCAGAAGCATTCGGCTCTGGTTGGTTTTTAGTTTATTGCAAGTTTATGTTCAGTTCCATTTTTATGCAGTTTTATGTTTTCGGTATCGATAATTGTTTGTTTGTTGATTCGTGTTAGTAGTTGATTTAGTTATGGTTTGTTGCTTCATTGCAAATCGGTAGTTATAGTTTCGGTTTTTCGTGTTTTCGGGATCAAATGTATGAATAGAAACCGTATATAGAGTGACACTATAGATTGGTCATATTTTGGCACAGAGTGCCAACCACGAACTCCTTGGTTCGACCATTGCTTACCGCTAGCTAGTGGACTGGTAAGGTTAAATCTTGTATTTTTTTACCACATCAACGACTGCGACGTGTCAATAGTGACTGTAAAGTATATTACTATTATCGATGAGAAATAAGTTTGTCTCTGTTGGATATATTAAAGTTAAGGTACAATGTTATTATTGATGGAAAAGTAAGTTTGTTGCTATTACAGATAGTAAAGGTAAAGTAGGTTGCTATTATGGATGAAAAATAAAGTTTGTTGCTATTATGTATAGTAAAGGTAAAGTACAATGCTATTATGGATTAAAAAGAAAGTTTGTAGCTATTATAGATTGTAAACAAAAAGTAGATTGCTATTATGGATGAGAAATAAAGTTTGTTGCTATTATGTATAGTATAAGTAAAGTACAAAGTTATTATAGATGAAAATTAAAGTATGTTGTTATTACGGATAATAAATGTAAACTTCAATGTTATTATAGATGAAAATTGAAGTATGTTGGTATTTTGGATACTTTAGTACATTGCTATTATGGATTGTAATTGTGAAGTAAAATGCTATAGTTGATAAAAAGCATGTTGCTCTTATGGATTGTATATGTAAAAAGTATGTTGTTGTTATATAAAATTGATTGTATGTTGTTATTATAAATTAAATTGATAACATGTTGTTACCATTATTGTAACACCCCATACATTTAAAACCATTTTCAAAAAGAGTTTTGAGTGTCCCAAAATGCACTTTATCAAAACCGTTATTTTTACTTATTTACATCATCAAAAGTATGGGGTTTACAAATTCAATACATCAAGAGCGTAGTTTAGAGTACCAAAGTACTAGATCAATACAAAAAGGTTTTTTAACCATTCACTAAGTCATCATGCTCCTAGCTCCTTTTATCCTGGGTACATAGCATTTAAAAACACATACAGTACGTAAGACATACATCTCGTGAGTTACATGGGTTTTAGACTCCAATGTAAGTCATAAAACTTTTGTTAAAAAAGAACATTTTCTTCTTTAGTCATCAATATCAAAAGCATAATTTAATCATTTGGGCACTAATATCAAAAGAATAATACCATCATTTGGTTATCAATATATAGAATCTAGGATCAAGAACAGACAAAAGAGAATAGAAAAAAAAGTCATCATAATATCAAAATTTTGGGCCCCCGTATGTTATACACTCCTCCATAGTACCAAAAATTTGATTGTCACAATTATTTAGGTCCAAAGGCTACATTAACAAGTGGAAAACATATGCAAAATGATTTCCAACAGAGACAAAATGAAATAGCACAACAGTTAGAACGAATACAACGAGAGTTTGAGAAAAATGGAAGAAATAAGGAGACGAATGAATCAACGTGATCCTGGTTCCTAATTTTATGTTTTTGAAAACCATAGATGAACAATTTGACTTTTTAGTGTATTAAACAAAATTTATTGTAATGTTTAATTAGTTGTGATTTAATATTATCACACACACACACACACACACACACACACACACACACACACACACACACACACACACACACACACACATATATATATATATATATATATATATATATATATATATATATATATATATATATATATATATATATATATATATATATATATATATATAGTGTTAGGATCAAATGTAACTAGATAAATATTGTGTAACCCTGTAAACAAATGTAGACCAATCATTTTAAATCCGTATATGGCATAATAATAATTGATATATAAATCTATTAAGTTTAAATTAATATAATCTTATAATTATGGAAACTGATTCATATAATTAAGGAAACTGCTTTTTTTTTTCTTAAATTTCCATTGGTGCGTTCTGACACACAATAATTATCAGTTTTAAAATAACTATATATATATATATATATATATATATATATATATATATATATATATATATATATATATATATATATATATATATATATATATATATATATATATATATATATATATGTGTGTGTGTGTGTGTGTGTGTGTGTGTGTGTGTGTGTGTGTGTGTGTGTGTGTGTGTGTGTGCGCGCGCGTGTGTGTGCGTGCACGTGTGTTTTGTCAAACAATGATAATAATTAAAAAAATCGGGATTTAGAAAAAAAAATCAGTTTTTCTTAATAAAAAATGCTAGTGACAGATTATTTGTCACTAAATAAACATATTTGTGTCGGTAATGCGTCACTAATGCGTGTTGGTATTTTGTGGGTATAATGGTCAACTGTGATCAATTAAAGGTCGACGGTATTGTGTCTGTGTTTATGCGTCGATATTGCGTCACTAAATTGTTTGGGTATTATGGTCAACTCAGACGCGTCCGTATTGTGTCAGAAATAAGATGCACCGGTGTTGCGTAGGAGACGTGCGTTGCTATTTCGTCGGTATAGGTTAACCACGATGGTTTTTCCGACACCCTTTCTTCCGTCGGTATTGCATCGATAAAACCGTTTACCAACAGATTTCCAACACAATATTCCATCTGTGATATATGCTTCTTTTCTAGTAGCGGTTACATATATGGTAACCTAAAATTCACATCCAAATATGATTTTCTATTTTAGGTTGTCTATGTCTTAAGTCTTGCACAAACAGAAACCAAGTAGTGGTCTATTCGTTTTCTTCATCCCCGAGACAAACATATATAACCCTAAAACCATTGTTTCCATATAACATCTCACAAGTTGTACTTGCCTGATAAAATATATAGAATGATGAAATAGTTATAAAAATTGATTAACGTATGAAAGTTACTAGTACTTCAATATTTGGTCTAAATGAGAATTGTATCTCCACGTTTCCTTCTACCCGGGAAACATCAAGATCCACAAATTTATACATGTTTGAAAAACTACATCTAAGGGGTTTTAATTAGGACATGGATTAAGATTGTTTAATTTACTGAAAAGTTTATACTTCAAATAACAACACTTACGGGTGGATTAATTTATGACATGTTCACAAATTCGAGTATGGTGCAATTATACCCTTCAACTTCGTTGGAATACTAACATACCATATTTTTACTAGTTATTGAATGTTTTAGTAAACTTCCGTAGTTCCTCGTCAAAACAAATTCCATCGTCTTGGACAGATATGTTAATAAATCAAACTTTCTACAAACTCTACCAATCAAATTCAATAGAATACATTGACCTTCCTTATTAGAATATACTGCTTGTTGATGTGCCCCTCGTAATGCTGACACAATGCTGAGCTAGTATGCAACTAATAAGATATTCCCAATTATATCAAGAGACCCATACTTTTTTATAAACCAAACAGATATAATAAATGGTCTTGAATCCCAAAGTTGGTATTCCACGTGTTAAAGCATCAATAATTACGACAAAAAGATATGATTATTTTATTACTATTATTAGTAAGAATATTTGATTAAAGTTAATAGTAATAAAATTGTTGTTTTTATATCTATCTTTTTAATAAAATAGTTAAATTTCATGGTAGTATTTATAACAATTAAAAACTAAGATTGTAATTATTTTTATGATTATATTACTAATAACTTTTTTTGAACGCGGATGCGTTAAAAAAATAAAAACTAGTGAGACACTGGCAAATCAAAGAGTACATGAAATACAGTGAACAATACACCAATCAGACTAACATAAAAAAAACCTACGATATTTTATCCTTGCAGGTCATCAGCTAACTTATTATTAGTTATTACTAAGCAAACGTATGTGTTGCATCATGCATGTGAAGACGGAGCATCATGCATGGGCAATGCTCTGTAGGAGAGTGAGAGTTCGGAACAAAGATACGTGTTGCATCATGCATGCGACGACGGAGCATCATGCATGGGCAATTATATGTGGGGAAGTGAGAGTTGATGTTACATAAAGTAATTCCATGGATACCAATCACTTATTTTCTATATTTAATGTGATATATCACATGCAGAAATTTCAAAATCATTTGTTCGGTTTTCAATGGGGTATGTTTAACAATACTATATTTAAACAAAAGCTAATCCCAAAACTGACAAGAAAAAAAAAAATTGTATGGAGATATGATATGTTTATATATTTTCAAAAAAAAAAGCAATTATCTATATCATAAATTGGACACTTGCGAATTATTATAAATAAAGGTGTAACATGTTGAAGTTTTGTGTATGTAGAATAAATAAGATATAATTTATAGTAATTATGTTTAGTTATACGTGACAATATGTTTCTGGTTTTTAAAACGAATATATAAAGCCAATTCTATATGTTTTAAAAATCCTAAATAAATAAAAACGAATTTTTAAAAAGATCCAGTAAACAAATCTATAAAAAAATAAAAACAAAAAAACTTAACAGCATGCGTAAAAGCGATTAAATAAAAACGTAGTTAAAAATGAATTTAGTAAAAAAACTAAAACAAGTTTGTAAAACCAATTCTTAAAAGAAATTGTACAATAAGATGTAAAAAGTTATAAAAATACACATTGTAAATAAAAAACTATGCTTTAAAAATATATAATGATAAGCTTCTAAAAAGAATTTCGGAATTATTAAAAAAAGTTCTTGGCTAAATTTGTAGAGAAAACTAAAATTTAGGCAAAAAAAAAATCTAAAAATGGGTGGGCTAGACATTGGTCAGGATACTTGGCATACAAATACGTAAGACATAATTATACGTAAGTCCTTTAGGAGTGGGCTCTCGTTTGGTTAAATTTTTGGGAGGTAGCATCCGGTCAGTACCTGTATCTATCTTTCACTTTATTCATTCTCCCATGAAAATGGTTATCTCTTAATACCTCTCATTTTCTTTCACTTTTTAATTTAAAATTTTAATTTACAATAAAATAAAACAAATAATTTCATAAATAAAATATTTTTTTAAAATTAATTAATTAAAACCTAAAATTGCATTAAAATTAAAAAAACTAAGCATTACGTTAAAATAAAATTAAAAAAACTTATATATATATATATATATATATATATATATATATATATATATATATATATATATATATATATATATATATATATATATATATATATATATATATATATATATATATATATATATATATATATATATATATATATATATATATATATATATATATATATATATATATTGTGTCAGGATCAAATATATCCTGACAAGTATTGTGTAACCTTGAAACTCAATATGGACCACTCATTTAAAATACATTCTTTTAAGAATGACTTATCTGTTCATTTAGAATATTGTTGTTTTATGTAAATATATTTCATTCTTTCCAGAATTGTTACAATTTTTTAGATTCATATAGTTGTGATGTAAATTTTCCAGTAATTTTGTCATAATTGAAATAATTCATTACATTCTTGTTGTTTTGATGTACAAAATTTAGTTCATTATTTTAAGAATAGTAAGAACTCATTCTGTCAAGAACTTATTCTGTTAAGAATATGTTTTTTTTTCATTCTTACGAGAATGAAATCTGATGACCAGGATTTGGTTACAATGTAACACAATAATTGTCATTCTTATTATAACACAGCCCTATATATATATATATATATATATATATATATATATATATATATATATATATATATATATATATATATATATATATATATATATATATATATATATATATATATATATATATATATATATATATGTGTGTGTGTGTGTGTGTGTGTGTGTGTGTGTGTGTAAAAATTAATTTTTTTTGTTGAATTGTAACGGCTCCATAACCGTTGGCAACGGCTACATTCACTTCGTCGCACGACGTGGCCAGCTTGTGCGGGTTCAACATCACGATGCCGTCGCATGGGCGGGTCAGTGTTCACTGCGGGCTCGCACCCCACACCGGGTGGCCTAATAGTGAAATTCTTGTTTTTTAAAACGGATATGTAAAAACTAGAATGTAACATATTTTTATACAAATTAAAATGCATGAAACTGAATAAGTAAAAATATATAAAATAAATTAAAAAACTAACTTGTAAAGAAAAATTCTTTTTAAAACATGCATCAAACGAATATGTAAAATCTGTTTTTAAAAACTTAACTCTATAAAAAGATATCTATAATATCGAATTCGTGAAACCTTATTTATAAAATAAGATGTAAACGAAGGTGAAAAAGGTACTTTGGTAGATAAAAAACTATGTTTTAAAAATATATAAAACAAAGTCATAAAAATATTGAGGAAATTTTGTAAATAATGCATGGACAAAATTCACAACAAAAATAAAATTTTGGATCAAAACTGTAAAAAAACATTTGGTGTGCTAGACTTGGGTTTGGATCTTTAACGGGTCAAGTTTTGTGTTGACTAGGACTTGGGTCAGGATCTGATCCTGAGCTTTATGACTCACCTAAAGGCTAAACATATAAAAGAAGGGTCATCTTAAAAAAACCTATCATAATGAATATATGATGTGTCATCAATTGGGGTTTCTTTTTAATATATATATACATATATATATATATATATATATATATATATATATATATATATATATATATATATATATATATATATATATATATATATATATATATATATATATATAATATTATTTTTATTTAATTAATTTATTTATTTTGGTATTTATAATTTAAATAATTTTTTAACATTTTGACGTTTAGTTCGATTATATTTTCTAATATGTTTTTTATACGTTTTGTTCGTTTGCATTATTTAACGTTGTAATTTACTATTTTTCTAATTTTTGACGTACCAATTTTCTAATTTTTGACGTTTTGTTTGAATTCACTTTTATATGTTTTGTTCGTTTATATTATCAAATGTTGTAATATAGTGTTGTTCTAATTATTCTAATCGAGCTATTTTTTGCATAAATGAAGATAATAAAATACAATATTAAATTACTTAAATAACCATCAATCATCCAATACATCTGTAGTTGTCTTTCATATGGAGTAGCCCATTCAGATGCATTGTCATACTTGAAATAATTTCACTGTGGATAAATTGGAAGCATCGGGTATCCTTCATTCAATGTAACTTTTACATAATGAGAACCGCGAACAAGTGCAATTGCAATATGGGTACGTTGATGCAACGGTGGAGGATTTGATCGAAGCGGTAAGTATGTCATGTTGCCTGCCGAGGCTTAATATGTGTAGTGTCACGTTATAAAAGGAGGAAATCATGAGACCCATATCAGTACTTAGCCAATATTTGATGGGTGCAAACATATCCTTCCGAAAAAAGTTTATCGAGTTATATATGCCACCCAACAATCCAATTCCAAACATGTTTTCATATTCTTCCTTGTAATTGTGTAACTTAAACCAGATAAACCTAAACTGATTAACCAAATCGAATAAACCGAAACTGATTTAGCCGAACCTTATTTGGTTTGGTTACGATTAATTTGGAAAATTTTAAAAAACCGACTTAAACCGTAACCCGATTTAATCGACCAAATAACACGCCTATATATATATATATATATATATATATATATATATATATATATATATATATATATATATATATATATATATATATATATATATATATATATATATATATATATATATATATATATATATATATATATATATATATATATATATATATATATATAACTAATATTAAAAAGAAACCCCAATTGATGGGACATCATAGATTCATTATGAGGGGGTTTTTTTTACCAATACCCATAAAAGAATTACAGGTATTGGTGTTCGAACACCCGGACTCGATTTTAAATAAACAGGTTAATGTGGAAATTGGTTATTAAACTACCTTTTATTTACTCATTTAGTCACTTGATTTTTTTTTTTGGCGTTCTAAGATTTTTTTAACTTTGGACTAATTATGAAGAAAATACTATATTTTCCTAAAAAATCGGTTTAACCATCAAATGTTAAAATATTCGGAGAAAAACATCAACTTTTGGTAAAAAGTTTTATCGAAGTCATTATTACCGGTTCTTCAAGTCATAATTGTCAGATTAAAATTTTTTTCCAAATATTGGTGGTTTATTAGAAAATGAAAAATTAATGGGTAAACAAGAAAAATGATAAACTATGGTGTATTTTTCGTATTATTTAAGTTAAAGTGTAAATGTTATCTAAGACTAATTACGAAAAAGTATTATATTTTGCCAAAAATTCGATTTAACCACCAATTTTTAAAATTCAGAAATACACCCATTTTTTGGTAAAAAAAATTCATCGAAGTCATTGTTACCGGCTTCTTCGGGCCATAATGGTCGGGTTGAAATTTTTTTCCAAAAAATTGGTGGTTTTATTAGAACAAATGAAAAATTGATAGTTAAATTAGAAAAGTGACAAAATATAGTGTGTTTTTTTCTGCATCTTGCCCTTTTAACCTTTGTAGGTTTTGTACATTACATATTTTTGACGTGGTTTAGCAGGTTCTCATGATATTTAAATTTTTTCGGTTCTTTATTTTCTTGTCTATCTTAGGACTTAATTTTTTTAAGGTTTATTAACTTCCTTCAACTATGTTTTATTTTTACAACTTCATTATTAAGTTCTTTTTACATATTTTTACAATTTTGTCTTGCATGACTTCAAACATTGTCAACCTCTTGCTTAAACCGCCGACTAATTGTAAGTTTGTACTCCAATATTAAGATGACTTTAGTTTCCAAACCTTCTATCACCACCAAACGAAGATGTTAAAACACTAAAACCAATTGAACATTGATATTGTAAAAGTTAATTGTGACAAAGCGAAGTAAAAAGGAACTTATCAAAATGAAATTTGAAAAAACATGTAAAACACAAAGTAAAAATAAAGTTGATAAAACAAAAATATATATAGAAAAGATGAATTTGTGAAAACACATGTAAAAACAATATATATATATATATATATATATATATATATATATATATATATATATATATATATATATATATATATATATATATATATATATATATATATATATATATATATATATATATATATATATATATATATATATATATATATATATATGAAAAAAAATAGTTGGAAGACCTAAAAAACCTTTAAAAAATATTAAAAGATTTTAAAACTCCTAAAGGGCCAAAAAAGTTGGGTATCCTGATAAGCATGCTTTAGCATGTGAATATGAAAGTAATGTACACAAACAAAACATGTTAAAAGAAATTTAGAATGCTAAACCTGTTAAGCGGCTAAATAAGTATTTAGATAATAAGTAAAGGGCCGATTACACCTTTAATCTATATCTATATCTATATTTATATTTATATTTATATAACTTTTATAATAGAGATCATTTAAATGAATATTGTTCAACATAGGTCTCATTCTTGCACCATATTCATTTGAAACCTCCACCTCTTCATCTTTCAATTAATTATTAAAAATCACTCAAGAGTTTTTTAATTTATATATTATAATTACTAAGTATTTAAACTAATAATGATATAATTTATGAGTATCAAAAGAATTGTAGTTGAATAGTCTTTTTTTTTACTATAAAAGAGGACAATCATTTGAGTAACACACAAATACAAATCACATACAAAATGAGAATAATCATATAGAAAGAAGAATGCCGATGTTTAAAGATATTTGTGTAGGCTTGAGTTCTTTTTTTATATATATTCGAGCCATATTACGATAATCATACAACCATTATCGACGAAGAAAATGTGTGTGTACGAAACACATCTCACAATGAAGTTATTATATTTTACTATGTTTTATGCTTATTTTGTAACTCAAACTTAAGTTTATGTAATTAGTTGATGATTTAGACTATTATTTGAGATTTTTGGTATTCTTATTTCATTAATTAGAATAGTATACATCTTCATGTAATACAAGCTTTGATATTTTATTATCATGTGTTATGTTTGTGATTTATAAAATAAAATCTTATTTATATATTTGGGTGTTTAGTATTTTGAAAGAACTTTAAACATAATTAGTTAACTATATATATATATATATATATATATATATATATATATATATATATATATATATATATATATATATATATATATATATATATATATATATATATATATATATATATATATATATATATATATATAATACTAGACGAATGCCCGCGCGTTGCGCAGAAAAAAATTTGTTAGATTAAACAAATACATGTTATTTTATCCCAAATTATATAGAAAAATATTTTCATTATTTTTAACTATATGATAATACATACATGTGTCATAAATTTGGAAGACAACGAATTTTAACAATTTTAATGAATAAATACAATGTATCAACTAACAATCAAATTAATATGGTTTAAGATAAAGAGTTATCTTAAACCACATAATTTTGGTAGTCTACCAACAGTTTGTGCTTGGATAAAGTTTTTGTAAAATTTCAAATTTAAATTTACTTTTATCTATTTTAAAATCAATTTAATGATTGCGTATTTGGTCATGTTTTAATTTCAAATATTTAATTTAAATTAATAGTATGCTCTTTGCTAAATAATGAAAGTAATTTAATTGTATTATATAAAAGAAAGATAAAATGTCACATGTGTATGTGAAGCAATATGAGATAAATCATTTATCTTGAACCATATTGATTTGAATGACTTCATTTATAATAAAAAATAAATATAGTTAGAATACTCGAAGTATATTTATTGAATGACCTTTGACAAAATTAGAAATCGTTATTTTTGACCAACGATATTGCATAATAAATAAATTTTCAAAATTGCATTATTCAACACAATGCATGCGATTTTGTGCAACTTAGTGAACGAATCCATAGCTCATCTCGGATCGATGTGAAGCAATGTGGGATAAAGAAAAAAACATCAAATTAAAAAAGAAGTTGAAACGTTGGGGGTTTCAAATAAATGTGGTGATAGAAAAAATACTTCTTTTATATAATATATAGATTAATATTAGACTTTGAAAGTCATATTATGATCAAGATTAATGTTAAACCACATTGTTTTGAATAATCTACTTTATAATAGATGGTTAAAACGTTAACAATTGGAAATTTGTACGTATATACATATTGGTGAATCGAAAAATGCTTACACCGGTGTCACTTTTTACAAACAACATAATATAAAATTCAAACCTAGTCAACTTTTTGAAAGTTTTAAGTAATTTTAAAATCTCTACGTACATACGTCTTGGTGAATCCAAAAATGTTTACACCGGCGTCACTTTTTAAAAACGACATACTATAACATCCAACGCAGTTAAAATTTTAAAAGTTTTAGTAATTTTAATTTTAATTTTTGACTTTCAATACTTTTTATAGTTGAAATTAAATAGTAAAAATATTTAAAACTTGCGATAAAAACATGTTTTATGATAAAATAATCACTAACTGACAACGCCTAGTGATATCAAGTATTTTAGGCGTTGTTGAGCCCTGTTCTTGGTAAAATTACATCATATATGCATGGGTATTCTCACTTTTCGTGTCAGGACTTGTCTGGAGAAAAAGAACAGAAACAGGGACCAAAAGTGTACAAAAAGGAAAAAGTATGGAAAGAATGAAAAATCAAGAGAAGACGCACGCGCGCCGCGGGTTTTGGACTTGCGCGACGCGGATGTAAGGCGGTGGAACACATTCAAATGCCGAAGAAACGGGGAACGGATAAGTACGCGCGCCGCGGATTTCACATTTGCGCGGCGCGGTCACGGGAAATTTGCAACTATAAATAGAGGCATTTCCGGCCGAAAACGAGAGCAAAGACTTGGTGTAAACATCGACCTAGAAGCTCTTTGACTCGAGGAATCTATTTCAGAAGCTCATATTTGGTATTTTCATGTTTTTAGATTTTATTTCACTTTAGTTAAACATTTGTAATCTTGAGTTGAATCTTTGGGTGTGACAACCATCGATCTCCAGCTTAGGGTTCTGTTTTTAGTAGTGTTTAGCTACTGATTTTGTATTTGGATATTGGATTTGGTAAATACAATCATTCGGTTAATGTTGATATTGGGTTTTCGGTGTTTTGAATGTTAGTTTGTTATTTGATTGTTTGACTGTGATTGAACTTGTTTGTGACTTGGTTGGGACTGTTTTTCCTTGCTGAAAACAGTGGCTAACTTGGTTAGGTTAGGCATTAAACTTTGGCTATTAACTGTCTCTTAGAACTGTTAGTTATTAGCTAGTTTATGTTATGCTCGGTTTGCTAGTTTGAATGCCTTCAATTGCTCCTGATTCAGAGATGCACTTCTGAGTTCAGAAAGTAACTAGGTTATTTGGACATAGCTAAGCTTGGCTTGGGTGTTTGAATATTGCTTTGAGTTAGACAGATAGAAATTAATTCCTCCGACTATAGCCGTGACACTATTAGTTGGTAATCTCTCATCTAGGCTGACCACGTAGCTCCTGTGGATCGACCCTGACTCCACTATACTAGTGAATGTTAGGTTTTTCTTATTTTTGACCGCATGACGACCTCTGCGTGCACATCAAATTTTGGCGCCGTTGCCGGGGAGCTGTGAGCTTAGAATAGGTGAGTAGTAGGAATTTGTTTCTTGCTTTTTGAATTTTCAATTTGGTGTAATTTCATTTTTTTTAGTTTGGATTCTTGTGGGCGTATTGCACTAGTGTATGCGTACCCGCAGGGGAGAGCAATCATCCCCATTACAGTTTGATTCTGAAATTGAACGTACTGCGCGCAAACTCCGTGCCCGTAGGCGTTTGAGCATCATGAATTATAGCCAAGTCAGCAGTAGTCCGGTTAGTGTTGCCCAGGACCCAACAGGTGAGGCAACTGGGAGGTTTTCTATCCCTCCACTTTCAGAATTTCAGTTTGGAAGTTCGAGTGCGTCTGGTGGTGCAGTTTCAGCCCCTGCACCCATACCATCATGTACTCCACCATCTATTCCACCATTTTTACCCGCTTCTCAACCACAATCCACCAATCCCTTCACATCTGCTATGACTTGGGGAGAGCCGACCCGAGATGGCACCCCAACTCCTAGACAGCATACACCAATATCACAACCACAACCAGCCCTCTTTAAACCGCAATCTACATACCAACCAACACAACCTATACATTTTCAACCACCGCATCAACCGCAATACCAATACCCGGAGACGGAGGAAGTGTACGATGAAGAAGATGAAGGATGGGTGCCACCGGCACCGCAACCACAATGGAACCGAGGTCGAGGACCTCCCAGGCGAGCACCACCATACCAACCAGGTCAGCGGGATTACAATGATCATCTTTACGGTAACCCCACTCAACCCTTACATTTTGCACAACCGAGACGGCAATCGGTTGCATCACATTTCCAACCGCGGGAATATGATGACTCGTCGCCGATCTATATTCCTGATAACATAGATTCGCAGGTAGAGATTAGACCCCAGTTATTAGGAATATTACCAGAATTCAGAGGATATAAGCAGGATGATCCCTATAATCATTTGTATGAATTCTTAGCGATCGCTAATGCTAACAATCCCAGAAACACAAATAGAAATATTTTTAGGCTTAGACTGTTTCCATTCACTCTCAAGGATAAAGCCAAGTATTGGTTTACATCCTTACCATCAAACAGTATCACTACGTGGGATCAACTCAAGGCGAAGTTCCTTCAAGAATTTTACCCAGCGAGCAAAACAACTGAAATCAGAAGAGTTATTCAGGATTTTCAGCAAAAGCCTGGGGAGGCTTTTCATGAAGCTTTTGACAGATTGAAGGAGCTGCTGCGATCCTGTCCACATCATGAGATCCCCAGATGGCAATTGGTCAAATTATTTTTCGAGGGAGTTAGCGAAACACACCAAGCCATGATAAATGCCTCCTCCAGTGGGACATTTATGTGGCAAGACCCAGAAGAAGCTTGGAGATTTTTGGAGCAGTTAAGTAATGGCTCAAAAGCAAACTTCTCCACCAGGAAGACTACAAGTACGGCGGCAGCAGTAGGGGTTGACGCTGATTGGAAAAAGGAAGTGAAAAAGGAAATCAGTGAATTGAATAGAAAGTTTGATAGACTTATGGCAACATTACAAAATGGACCGCCAAATTCGTCACAAGAAAGTCAAGGAGGATCTAGGATGCAGGAAGCTAATCAAGTTTATGGCCAAGGTCAAGGTCAACACAATAATGGACGACCTTATAGGCCATACAACCAAGGACAACAACAAAATTTCAGGCAGAATAATTATCAGAATCAATCGAATAGTCAGCCTAGAAACCAGCAGCCAGCAAACAATGGAAATAACAACAACAACAGGGGACCCACCAACGCTACCAACAATGTTCCAGGGACCCAAGAAGAGATGATATCAAAGATGTATGATATGGTCACAGCAACACAACAACAATCTCAGGCGAACGCAAAGGCCATCGCAAATATGGAAAGACAAATAGGTCAAATGGCTGCAGACCAACAGAAGAGAGATAATGGTAAATTACCTAGTGCTACTGAAGTCAATCCTACTCATAACCAACGTCCTGGGAAGGAGCAAGTCAATACTGTTGAATCAGGATGGCGGAAGGTTACTCTGGAGGATTTGTTCGAGGTAGGGAATAAAGTGGAACCAGAGGAAGAAGGAAAGGCTTTAAAGAGCAAGGAAGGTGAAGAAGGAGGAGTTCCGGTTGAGAATGGCATTCAACCCAAAATAGATGAAAAGGTCCAAAAGGAAGAGCAAACAACCATTGCAGGGATTAAGCAAAAGAAGAAGAATAAGAAAGAAAAGAAGAAGCAGGAAGCCACTAGATCAACGGGACCCTTAATGAATCAGCCCCTATGGGATGAGCTTAAGGATGCCCCCGAGGACACCAGGATTTTACAAGAAATGTGCAAACAAAATGGGAAGAACAAAGCACCTACACCGAAAACGGTGAGATTGACTGTGAGAGCTAGCGAAGCATTATTGGGAACACTACCCAAGAAGGAGAAGGATCCCGGATCACCATTGATCACTACAACCGTAGGGGACGTGGTTATTCGAAACACTTTACTAGATTTGGGAGCAAGTGTTAACATCTTGCCAGGATATCTGTATGACAAATACAAGAATGAAGAAATCGAGCCAGCTGAAGTTGTACTGCAGTTGGCTGACCAATCAACTAAGGTATCTAGGGGAAAGCTAACCAATGTCATAGTCAGAGTTGGTGACTTTTTCTACCCCGTGGATTTTCTGGTGATGGAATATGAAAGTCCGGATGATGCGCCTGCGCTTATCTTAGGACGGCCATTCCTAGCTACTGCTGGTTCAGTGATCGACTGCAAGACTGGAGACATGGATATTTTCTTCGGGACCAGGAAAAGGAGATTGAATATGTTTGGGAACCCAATTTCGTTACCTTCGGAGGATAACGGCAACCCAGCAGACAGAAAAACGTTAATGGAGCCAGGAACCAGAAGCAAAGAAAAGATATGGACACGTACGGGGGAAGGTGGAAAGGAAGAAGTTCTAAAGGAGACCAAAAACCACCCGCTGTCCGCCATTGACAAGGAACAACTGCTGGAAATGATAGAGATGATGGAAGCAAGGCATCAGCTATATGAAAGAGAATCCAGAAAACGTGAGGCGAATGTTTTCGAGCTATTAAAATCTCAACAACAATGGATCTGTGGTGTGAGCGATCGGATGACCCAACTCACATCCCTTATGACGATGATGGCCAATAATTTCATGCCGGAATATCAGCAATTGTCATCAAAAGGCCAAGAAGAAGAAGAAGGGTCAACTTAGAATCAGAACGTCTGGCTGAAGACGTTAAACTTAGCGCTTGTTGGGAGGCAACCCATCGTGTCATAAGTAGGTTTTATAGTTCTTAGGATTAATTTAGAAAATACATCAATCGTTGCAGGTATTAGTGGTTTGAAGCAAGTGTGGGGTCGTGTGAAAAGGTTTTGAAATTTTCAAGACCGCGCCGCGGATTTTTGTATTGCGCGACGCGGGGTCGGAACTCAACCCGATGCGCAGGGGTTGAATTGGCGACACGCGCGCCGCGGAACAGGGAAATGCGCGCCGCGGGAAACGATCAGACGGTTTTCGCCTTTATCCGGTGAGCCGCGGCTCACAACTCAATCGCACGACTCGGAGCTCTGGTGATCAAAAATTTCTCGCATTTTTTCTTGCTTATTGTGTTGCTACTACCAAGGTACACTCTTTTAACTATCTATTAGCTGTTTAAACTAGTTCTTAGGTAGTTAATTTTAGGGTTTAGCCCAAAAAGTTCAAAAACTTAGAATCACTAATGCTAGCCCATAGGGTGTTTGTTGTGCCAAATGGACACCCTAGATGAGCTAATCGGAACCTAGGCTACCTTGTGGTATCATTAAATTGAGATTTAGCAGGTTAAAATGGGGATTTGATCCCGGGTTTGCAAACAGGCGTACGCCGCGCCGCGCCCTTGCTCTTGGGCCGCGCCGCGGTTCGGTAGGGAAGGAAAAGGACTGATTTTGCAAAATTTTTTTTTGTTTTGTGGCTATATTTTTCTTTTGCAGATGATGTTCAGACGAGACCATGCTTTCCTTCAGTTTCCCGCAGAGCTTGACTCTTCGGTGGGGTATACCTCGCGGAGGGACGCCTTGATTCACCGTCGGGTCCTTGAGGCAACTGTTATAGATCGGGACATCCTGAGGGATGCTGGGCTCTGGGAGGCGATTGAGCCATTCTTACATCGCACCTGGACCCACGAGGAGGCATCATTCACATGCCGTGGACAGGATCATGGCCACGGACGAGGACGTGGTCTACACGTAGCTGCTACTGGAGTTCATCTCCACTTTCCATTTCGCTCCCAGGGCGGGAGACCCACGCTCCAGGATGATCCGTTTTCGCTTGGGAGGTGTGCACCGGGAGTGTAACCTCCGGGAGTTCGGGAGGCGCACAGGCATCTACACGCCAGCGGACCTCCATCACCGTTTCTTCACCCGGTTCCTCAGGTTATGCATTCAGGGGGAGCCGGAGCGCCCTCCCAACATGGAGGCTTGGACACCGCTGTCCAACGTCAGGTATGAGGCAGGGACCTCGAGGGAGAGTCACTTGCGTGACCCTCTTCACCGCCTCATGCACCGTATCGTCTCCACCTCCATCATGCATCGGGAGGGGGGCGAGAAGGTGTCGGGCGATGATATGACATTCTTGTGGGTTCTCCTCGACCCGTCCCGATTCCTTCATCTTCCCTTTGCCCTCGCGATTGCCTTCTCCACCCACGCGACCGGCGCCTCCTCCAGCAGCCCTTTAGCCAGGGGGTACTTCATTACCCGCCTGGCCCGCTCCTATGGCATTCTCACTGCCCCAGTAGCTGCTTCTCTGACTGCTCTGCCTCCATCGCGCACGTCAGCACGCACTTTGGAGAGGATGTTGCTCATTGAGCAGCAGCGACCAGGGCAGTACATTCGGGTTCCGATCGAGCCTCCTCAGGCACCTCAGCCTGCATACGCCCAGCCCGGCAGGAGACGCCGGAGGCCAGAGCCACCAGCACCAGAGCCTGCACAGCCGCGGCCACAGCAGGATGACGCATCAGCCCTCAGCCGGCTGGAGGCCAGAGTCACGCGGATTGAGGGCCAGCTCACGAGAGTCTTGGACCAGCTCGAGTGGATCGGGGAGGTACTTATCCAGACTGCATCCGTCCAGGGCCATCGTCCTCGACCATTCCCAGCCCGGTCTCACGATCATGAGGCTGGATCCTCCAGGCCACCTGGTAGTGATTGATATATTTTTCTTTCTTTCTTTCATTTTCTTTTTATATGTATAAACTTATGACACATCTATCTGTATATTATTTTATTATTTTCTGTCATGTGTGTTATCATTTTTGTTAAGTTGTGCATGATATATCAAATTGAGAAGGAGTTGTCTCAGACAAGTGTGGGGTCACCGTGCCCCACCACTTGTCTTGACCACCGGCGTGTCCTACTGTAGCGCTACAACTCCAGCAGATGAATCGAGGATCTTTTTGTATGCATTATACCTGTAATATTGAGCACCAAGCAGTCTACCGTCCAAAAAAGGGGTAACTCTTTCTCCCTTGTTTTGAAACTAATTTTTGTACAACGGGGACGTTGTACGATTTTAAGTGTGGGGTGTGGACGGTCGAAAGAGATATTTTTGAAATTTTTGCAGAACTGATCAATTTTTCAATTTTTAGCAATATTTTTCAAAATTTTTTAATGAATTGCAATTTTGAAACGAATGGTTTGTGATTGTGATAGCATTAGTATTTTTCAAGAAATACTGTTTAGTAGTAATCATGCTATTAGTTAGTCAAATAGGTTGAGTTTTACGAGTTTAGAAGATTGAGCCGTTTTAGAATTGGAATTTAGGAAGGAAATGTCAATCTGTGGCCTTTGTTGTTCGAGCCGGTAGGTCTAAAATGGGTGGGCCTTATGCACCTTACCACCTAAGATCGTCTGGTCTGGGATGGTATTTCTGAAAGCTCGATACACGGACAACATCGAAAGTCATGGACGATTCCTTAATGGCCTTTAGAATCTGAACAAGTAAGTACACTTCATTGTGGACAAAAAGTTCGTAATCAAGGGTTCTCTAGAAAGCCATGAATTCCAAAGAACAACTCAATTATGTTTTCACAAACTATTCCATTCTAACTCGAAGAGCAATAAACTTTGAAACTAAACACATTCAAAAACTGTTCGAGTCTCTATTATAATTTGTTAAAAACTCTCTTGCTTGGGGACAAGCAAGGCACAAGTGTGGGATGTTTGACAACGCCTAGTGATATCAAGTATTTTAGGCGTTGTTGAGCCCTGTTCTTGGTAAAATTACATCATATATGCATGGGTATTCTCACTTTTCGTGTCAGGACTTGTCTGGAGAAAAAGAACAGAAACAGGGACCAAAAGTGTACAAAAAGGAAAAAGTATGGAAAGAATGAAAAATCAAGAGAAGACGCACGCGCGCCGCGGGTTTTGGACTTGCGCGACGCGGATGTAAGGCGGTGGAACACATTCAAATGCCGAAGAAACGGGGAACGGATAAGTACGCGCGCCGCGGATTTCACATTTGCGCGGCGCGGTCACGGGAAATTTGCAACTATAAATAGAGGCATTTCCGGCCGAAAACGAGAGCAAAGACTTGGTGTAAACATCGACCTAGAAGCTCTTTGACTCGAGGAATCTATTTCAGAAGCTCATATTTGGTATTTTCATGTTTTTAGATTTTATTTCACTTTAGTTAAACATTTGTAATCTTGAGTTGAATCTTTGGGTGTGACAACCATCGATCTCCAGCTTAGGGTTCTGTTTTTAGTAGTGTTTAGCTACTGATTTTGTATTTGGATATTGGATTTGGTAAATACAATCATTCGGTTAATGTTGATATTGGGTTTTCGGTGTTTTGAATGTTAGTTTGTTATTTGATTGTTTGACTGTGATTGAACTTGTTTGTGACTTGGTTGGGACTGTTTTTCCTTGCTGAAAACAGTGGCTAACTTGGTTAGGTTAGGCATTAAACTTTGGCTATTAACTGTCTCTTAGAACTGTTAGTTATTAGCTAGTTTATGTTATGCTCGGTTTGCTAGTTTGAATGCCTTCAATTGCTCCTGATTCAGAGATGCACTTCTGAGTTCAGAAAGTAACTAGGTTATTTGGACATAGCTAAGCTTGGCTTGGGTGTTTGAATATTGCTTTGAGTTAGACAGATAGAAATTAATTCCTCCGACTATAGCCGTGACACTATTAGTTGGTAATCTCTCATCTAGGCTGACCACGTAGCTCCTGTGGATCGACCCTGACTCCACTATACTAGTGAATGTTAGGTTTTTCTTATTTTTGACCGCATGACGACCTCTGCGTGCACGTCACTAACTAATAATAAACTTGAAAGATCAAGTTTGATGGAGAATTGAAGCAAATGCATTGTATTATATAAGAGAGAGATAAATGGTGATATATGTATGTGAAGCAATGTGGGATAAAGGAAAAAACATCAAATTAAAAAAGAAGTTGAAAGGTTGGGGTTTCAAATGAATGTGATGATAGAAAAAATGCTTCTTTTATAAGATATATAGATAGATTAATATTAGACTTTGAAAGTCATATTATGATCAAGATTAATGTTAAACCACATTGTTTTGAACAATCTCCTTTATATTAGATGGTTAAAACGTTAACAATTGGAAATTTGTACGTATATACATATTGGTGAATCGAAAAATGCTTACAACGGTGTCACTTTTTAGAAACGACATAATATAAACTTCCAATCTAGTCAGTTTTGGAAGTTTTAAGTAATTTTTAAATCTCTACGTATATACATCTTGGTGAATCGAAAAATATTTACATCGGTATCACTTTTTAAAAACGACATACTATAACATCCAACGTAGTCAAAATTTTAAAAATTTTAGTAAATTTTATTTTTATTTTTGAGTTTCAATACTTTTTATAGTGAAACTAAATAGTAAAAATATTTAAAACTTGCGATAAAAGCATGTTTTATGATAAAATGATCACTAACTAATAATAGACTTGAAAGATCATGTTTGATGGAGAATGGAAGCAAATGCTTTGTATTATATAAGAGAAAGATAAATGGTCATATATGTATGTGAAACAATATGGGATAAAGGAAAAAACATCAAATTAAGATAAATGGTAATATATGTATGTGAAGCAATGTATGAGATAAAGGAAAAAACATCAAATTAAAAAAGAAGTTGAAATGTTGGGGGTTTCAAATTATAAGATATACAGATAGATTAATATTAGACTTTGAAAGTCATATTATGATCAAGATTAATGTTAAACCAGATTGTTTTGAATAATCTCCTTAATATTAGATGGTTAAAACATTAACAATTGGAAATTTGTACGTATATACATATTGGTGAATCGAAAAATGCTTACACCGGTGTCACTTTTTAGAAACGACATAATATAAACTTCAACCTAGTCAAGTTTTTAGAAGTTTTAAGTAATTTTTAAATCTCTACGTATATACATCTTGCTGAATCGAAAAATGTTTACACCGGTGTCACTTTTTAAAAACGACATACTATAACATCCAACGTAGTCAAAATTTTAAAAGTTTCAGTAAATTTTATTTTTATTTTTGAGTTTCAATACTTTTTATATTGAAATTAAATAGTAAAAATATTTAAAACTTGCGATAAAAGCATGTTTTATGATAAAATGATCACTAACTAATAATAGACTTAAAAGATCAAGGTTGATGGAGAATGGAAGCAAATGCATTGTATTATATAAGAGAAAGATAAGTGGTCATATATGTATGTGAATCAATGTGGGATAAAGGAAAAAACATCAAATTAAGATAAATGGTCATATAGGTATGTGAAGCAATTTGGGATAAAGGAAAAAACATCAAATTTAAAAAGAAGTTGAAAGGTTGGGGGTTTCAAATGAATGTGGTGATAGAAAAAATGTTTTTTTAAAAGATACTAGGCGAATGCCCGCGCTTTGCGCAGGAAAAAATTATTAGTTAGAATATAAACAAATGCATGTTATTCTTATACCAAATTAAAACATATATATAGAAAAATCTTTTCATTAATTTTAATTATATGATAATACATACACGTGTCATAAATTTGGAAAACAACGAATTTTAACAATTTTAATTAATAAATACAAAACATCAAAATAAAAACCAAATTAATATGGTTTAAGATAAAGAGTTATCTCAAACCACATTATTTCAATAGTCTACCAACAGGTTGTTCTTGGATAGTATTTTTGTATAATTTCAAATTTAATTTTACTTTATCTATTTTAAAATCAATTTAAAGATTGCGTATTTGGTCATGTTTTAATTTCGAATATTTAATTTAAATTAATAGTGTTCTCTTTGATGGATAATGGAAGCAAATGAATTGTATTATATAAGAGAAAGGGAAACGGTCATATATGTATGTGAATTAATGTGTAATAAAGAATAAAACCTCAAATTGATGTGGTAAAAGATAAATCATTTATCTTGAATGACTTTGATTTGGATGACTTCTTTTATAATAAAAACCAGATATAGTTTGAATACATGAAGTATATATTGATTGAATGACCTCCGAGAAAATTAGAAATCGTCACTTTTGACCATCAATATTACATAAGAAATAAAAGTTTAAAATTGCATTATTCTGCACAATGCATGCGATTTTGTACAACTTGATGAACGAATCCATAGCTCATCTTGGATCGGTTCGTTAAACTTTTAAAGCTCAAATTCATTAAAAAAAACTTTAACTATATATTTCCTTGAACTTTAATATTTGGAAATATTTCCAATAGTAAAAAAATATCAAATGATTTGTATAATTGTTTTAACTTGAGGGGGACCTTTATTTATAGAATAAAAAAGCTTATTGAGTTGGTTTATCATGACGATATGGGATCAAAATTTCATTCAAAGTGTGTTATTTTGTGTCATTTTCTTATCTCACATTGCTTAACAAACACAACTCAATCAAACATCTATAAGTAAAGAAACTAATATAATTTTCATCTCACACAGCTTAAGAAACAAATTTCAAGGGAAAGAAATTATCTATAAGTAGAGAGGTTAAAATCATTCACTCATATCTTTGTTCTTTTGTGTTCTTGATTGTAACCAGATTAGGAATCGGTTGCAACATTCCATGAACATTTGGTTTTAGTTTTAGGATTGTTTTCATAAAATTTGGGCGGGTACTCACCGATGTCCACTTCGATCTGTTTTTTATAATTAAATTCAAATTAATGTGGTACATGATAAAAATTCATCTTAAACTATATTGATTAAATGACATCTATTATAATACTTTATATAAACATATTTGTTTGAACTTTGAAGGATTACTGTTTAAAAGTTCGATGTGCATAAATCTTATGAAAGTGAAATAAATTGTTTACAACGTTGTCATCACACATCGAACTGTGGCCACAACTTACTATGAATGTGCAACTCAATTGGTATTTTAATAGTTTTTAACTCTTTTAAATATTCATCTTAGTTTCAATGATTTTGAAATAGGATAATTGTTGAAACTTTGAGATAAAAACATGTTTTTTATGATAAATTGATCAGTAAATAACAATAGATTTTAATAGCATGTTTCTAGGTTTTAATGTTTGACAATCTATTCAAAATTGAATTTAAAAAAGTTATTATGTAACTTTTTCGAGTTTTGGATGTAAACGTGATATCTATTATGATAACAATTTATGTTTAATACTATACGTTTTGATTAAATATAAAGTTCAAAAGTTTTTTTTTAATAATATTCATCTTCATTTTTTGAGTTTTAGTACTTTTGGAAACTAAAACCTATAAGTAGATCCTTTATCACTTTGAGAAAATATGTTTGTATGATAAAATAATATTTAATTAATAATAGACATTGAAAGTCATATTATGATGAAGATTAATGGATAATGTAATCAAATATAGTGGTATTGTATAAATGAAAGATGAAATGTTAGATAAATGTGTGACATGATGTGAGACAGAAAAATATCAACATCATATGGTAAAAAATAAATTATTAATGTTGAACCACATTGTTTTGAATAATCATTTTTATAATAGATAGTTAAAACATTAACAATTGAAATTTCTACGTATATACATATTGGTGAATCGACAAATGTTTACACCAGTATCAATTTTTACAAACGACACACTATAAACTTTAAACTTAGTCATGTTTTTAAAAGTTTTAAGTAATGAAACTAAATTCTACGTATATTCAAAAAGGTGAATCAAAAAATGTTTACACCTATGTCACTTTTTAAAAATGATGTACTATAAACTTCAACCTAGTCAAGTTTTTAAAAGTTTTAAGTAATTTTAATTTTTACTATGTGTGCATTGCATGAAATGAGTCCTTTTAAAGATGTTTTCAAACAACGACTATGATGTTGTTTTTGAAAGGCGTTTTGAGCATACTATTGTGCATTGCATTTCCTATAGGATGGGATTGACCGTGTGAGCCCTTGAGACCGAGTTTTGCCATTTTCTCCAAATTAAAGAGGGTGAGGATATGTTATGAGTTTTACCCTTCTCTAAATTAAAGAGGGTGAGGAAACGTTATTCCCGACAATAAGGAATCGCATGAGGGAGTTGCTACCCCTCGTGAGGCTAGTGTGATGGCCACTAGTCTTAGTTCAACCTATACGAGGATCGAGTGACATGCTTTGTGCGTGTCATTTGTGAACTTAGGTAGGTGCCATTGTGGTGAGTTGGACTTTTATGAGATGGACATGGGTTTGGGATAGTTGCATCATGCATTGCATTTGCATATCATAACTATCTATTTTGAGTAACTCTTTATGATGTTTTAAGTAACTTTTAAAGTGTGTGTCAAAACTATTTTTGGGGGTTTTCCCGAGTGTGGTGGTTACAATTGCCACTCGGAATGGGTCAACCCCGGGTAAACTCACTAGGCATTCCATTGCCAAACTTAATTTGATGTGTACTTAGGTTGAGGAATTTAGATGACCTTAGAGGAGCTGAGTGTTTAGAAGGCCACGGGTTATGTGGTTTCATTCAAACTGTGTAATGGTATTTGGATTGTAACAATTTCGCTATTTTATAAACCAAAACGTTTTATTTAAAGTGGGACCGAATGGTTTTTCCGCAACTTAAACCCCAAATTATTCTCAATAAATCTCATGTACTTTAAAACGGTTTTGAACGAAAAATGACTTGATTTGAAGATGTTAGAACTAAAGTTTTCATTTAAGTATGATTTTTTATTGATGATAAACCATGGGTTAAAATGATGTTTTTATGAAAAGCCTTAAGCGATGGTGTTTCACGCAGGGATTCGTCTAGTCTTAAACAAATCCCGCGAAACAGTTAGGGCATGCATGACTTCTGGTTTAAACCTAGCACCCAATACTTATACTTAATGAGATGGTTTTTGTTCATGCATTAGTAATTATTACTGATAACTAGTTTGTAAAACAACTTTTTTTCTCGTGACATTTTGTAAAGAGTATGTGAAATAACTTTAATTTTGAAAAAGAAAATCTAACAAAACCAATTAATCTTGTTTTAGCCTAATAGATTTCTCGATGATATTGTCAGATGTTGCCTCGTTTCAAGTTGAGGCTCATTTGGTTATATATAATGTGATTTAATCAAATACAAATCCCACCGTTGCAACGCTTTCATTCATAAATAAACTTACAGAACTAGTTAAATATAATATTTCTTTGTAACACAAGATATGTGAGATAGTTAATGATAAAATTATTGGGCACAGCGGAAGCGTTCACTAACGAACACACGACCAAGTACTTAGACAGACTTTCATACAACTATCTAGACAAGTGAGTAATGCTAAGGTTTGAGAATGAGAAAAAACATAAGGATATAAAGTGGTTCACCCAGCTGGGCTACGTCAACTATGAGAAACGAGAGAATCTTTCATTGATAAACTTCAATGATTTACAAAAGATGAAATTATGACTACTCTTTTGGACATATTTGACAAATTAAAAACGTAGTTATGGGATTGTATAAATAGCGGGATATGAAAGCTTGAACACACAAGGTCTTGGGCGGGAAGAAGCAAAAGGACAAACTAGCCCTGGGCTTAGTCACTTTACAGGCTGTAAAGGTGACTGCTCGATGCTTCTCATGTTCCTTCTGACACCGAAGATTGCTCTTCGCGTGTTCCCAAGATTCTTCTGACCACGATAGTGACATTTACCAACTGGGTTCAACTAAGGCCACGCCTTGAGGGACTCATTGGTCTTCGGTCGAGATCTTCCATTTGGACTGTATCTGTCCGACTTGTGTTTCTGCACCTCCTATTGAACTTCACTTTGTATAAGGGTTAACTCTTCATTCAAGAAAGAACTACTTCTTCCGGACTTCACTTCAGATAGATGATACTGAGGATTCATCTTCTCCTGCTGCTAATGAGTTCATTCCTGTGACCATAGCAAGAGCTATTGCTGTCACGATGAACTATAATCCGCATGAGACACTGATGAGAGGCATCCTCGGATATTTCCCATCGGTCCGGATAGTTATCTCTTTGTCACAATCCTTTAGTCTGGTAACGAGTCTGTCACAATCTGATTTATGTTGTCAATCTTGTATATCTTCTTTCGTGTCCATGCTGAGGATGTACCTTCTAATCCAGACGAGGTTTGACCTTCCTCGGTCCGAATGATTAGATACCTTCGGTTCAGCACATGACATAGCTTCGGATCCGGACAAGGAAAGGTTGCCTTAGTCCTGCTGATCTTCATGCCTTCGGTTCAACCTTCTATAGATCTTCAGAAGGCTTACCACCTTCTTATTTATGATCTGCCTTCTGGTTAATCTAACAGGAGCGAACGATTCCCACTGGAACGAAGGTCTGAAGACTTGTCTGAGATGTACTGGCTTTGTCTCGCCTCTGTTTTCTAGTTGCTTTAGACAACTGTTCCACTTCGGCTGTGTTGGGTCTTCCTCTAGTTCGGATTAGGCTCCACACTTACTTAAGAAAAATAAAGTATACAAGTACAAAGTTGATGAGACTTTTCTTGGATTTTTCTATTCTTATAGCTTGTTTGAGTTGGTTAATTTGGTGGCAAGAACTTTATGTTTAACACATTGCCATATCATACTTTATTTAAATCATCTTGAGATCGATATTGTTGTTCGAGATACTTGGTGACGGCAATGTAAATGGTGTTATATAAGTTATTAGTTATACATGTCCATAAATGGTAATAATATGGGTTATCGAGGGTGGTGGTAATGGTGGAAAATAGTCAGTGGTAATCAATCACGTAGAAGCAATCTAGTACATACTTTGTTCCCCGATACGAAGAATCTATAAACCAATGATTTTGATCATGTTCCTAAATAGATTGAGTATATTCTAGCATATGATTAGTAACTTAATCATAAAAAGGAAAATGTGATGGTTCGTATGCTACCTGGAAATATGAATGTGTGGGTCAAGGACATAGTTGGGTGATTCCTTTATGTTGTGATATTGCTTCGCTATGGAGATATGATGCCTCCATGCGTGGGATTCCACTTAGCCATCATGTGAGTTGGACTTTGGATATGGACTTGGGGTATGGGATAGTTGCATATTGCATCATCATCATGCATTATATATACTATCCATTTGATCGATGTTGTATAAGATTTTCAAGATATTTGAAATTATTGAGTAATTTATATCAAAGTATTCTATTTCAAGGTGTTCAATGATTTAAATTGATTTCGGGGGTTTGAATCGAGTATGTTGATTAATATCATTTACTCCAAATGAGTTAACCTCGAGTAGAATCACTAGGCATTCCATTGCCTAACTTATTTTGACGTATGTTTGGGAGGGTAGGAGATTGGTGATATAGTGTTGCGGGATATTTTGAAGGCCACAAAATGTGTGGTACTTAAACATATATTTGGTTACAAATTATGATAATTTACTAGCTTACCAACTAATCCCCACAAACAACGCAATACCCACCACCAAAGCAAAACCCACATCCACTCCAATGTCCACCATTTCTGTAACGCCCCAACTTTTACAAACCTTTTATATTACATAAAAGCATATTTTACAGAATACGGTTTACCAAAAACCATTGTCTTTGTTCTTAAATACAACAAGGGGTGTTACAAATACATATCAACAACCATAAAGTTTAAGGGAAAGGATTTAATCAATACCAATACATGTTGTTCCCAATGTTCCGCTTGGTTCCACTGTTCACTAGTATCAATTAGCTACTTTTAACTCATAAATATACTCATATCATACCATTAACAAATAATGTCTTAATTCCTTAAGACATAAAAACTATGTAACTCACTCTAACTGACTATTTTACAAGCCTAAGCCTAGGAGTGGAATGATCCAATCCTAATTTGCTTAAACTATGGCTCTGATACCAACTTGTAACGCCCCAACTTTTACAAACCATTTATATTACATAAAAGCATATTTTACAAAATACGGTTTACCAAAAACCATTGTCTTTGTTCTTAAATACAACAAGGGGTGTTACAAATACATATCAACAACCATAAAGTTTAAGGGAAAGGATTTAATCAATACCAATACATGTTAGCTGTATCCAGCTCCACTCTTTTACATTCCGCCTTTAGCATTTGAGAAGCAAATCCTACCTTCATATCCTCTTCGCAACGACAGATGCGAAGAACTTGTTCCATTTCAGTCACCCACCGAATAGTTATTCGCGGGTCTATCTCCCCGTTGAATTCCTTAGGCCGACAGGACATAAAGTCCTTAAAAGTACAAACTCCCTTAGCCTTGAACTGTGGCTGCGATTTGGAAGAAGAGTCTCCCTGAGAAGAATTCTGTGTTGGGTTAGTACCCTCAGGAGCCACACTTTTCTCACTATCTTCATTTTGTGATTTAGATCTTTCGCCTAATCGTTCATCTAGAAGGCGAGTCATTTCTTGTCTGGTTTGTACTTGAGAGTCGTGTAATAACTTCTGGATTGCCTCCAAGTTCAATGGAGGTGGATTAGCCTCACCCCTAGAATTGCCATCATCAACGGCTTGGGGCGGTCGAGGAGGAATATGAGGCCTTGCATTAGGATCTGGATTTTCCGCATACGATCCTTGACCACTTCTAGTTCGTATCTTGCTATAAAATTTCAAATACTTTAGTATTTCATAATATATCAAAATATTAGTTTACTACTTTTCCACCAGTTTCCCAGTATTCCCTCGCGGCTACACTAGGCTCAATACGCGTCCTGTGATTATGATAATACGGGCCCATATTACCATAATCACCTACACATGTTGTTCCCAATGTTCCGCTTGGTTCCACTGTTCACTAGTATCAATTAGCTACTTTTAACTCATAAATATACTCATATCATACCATTAACAAATAATGTCTTAATTCCTTAAGACATAAAAACTATGTAACTCACTCTAACTGACTATTTTACAAGCCTAAGCCTAGGAGTGGAATGATCCAATCCTAATTCGCTTAAACTATGGCTCTGATACCAACTTGTAACGCCCCAACTTTTACAAACCATTTATATTACATAAAAGCATATTTTACAGAATACGGTTTACCAAAAACCATTGTCTTTGTTCTTAAATACAACAAGGGGTGTTACAAATACATATCAACAACCATAAAGTTTAAGGGAAAGGATTTAATCAATACCAATACATGTTAGCTGTATCCAGCTCCACTCTTTTACATTCTAGGACTTATTTTACATCTTCAAACTATCTCACAACCTCGCACCTGAACCTGGAATACATGGCATAAAAATAGAATACGTAAGACAAAATGTCTCGTGAGTTACATGAGTTTTAGACTCAAACATTTAATCTCCTTTTTCAACCTTTTATAAAAATTTTATAATATAAACATTCGCTAAAACTTTATAGTATTAATATACTATAACTTTTTATCTTTCAAAACCATTTTATATCTTTCAAAACTAGCTTCTTTCATACTTTCTTTGACTGGTTTTATAAACTTGCTGGATTTTTATACTTAGGGCTTTAATCACTATAAGTGATACCCCAAGTCTCTACAGCTAGAAAGAACGGATCAATCCTCACAGTAGAAGTGCTGAGGCAGCCTACTTCGCGAAGGGGTTTTCCCCAGTAGACTCCTTACCTAGCCCGGGTAGGTGGAACATAGTTCCCTTACTAACATTGCTAGCCATAATACCAGTCATATATAAAAATACTTTCTAAAAACTAAAACATTACTTGTACACATAATGGCTAAATGCCAAGCTTTAGACTTAAACATGCTTTTACCATAATCTAGGCTATTGCCAAAATCATACTTTCAAATATAGCAGTTTACTTTCCATATAAGCTAGAAAATATATCATTCTTGCAAATACTTTCACACATAAAAATATTATATGAAATCTGAAAAATACTTACTTACTTGCCATGTATCCCAAAATGGGTAAAAATACTACATGTACTCACCTTATAGATCTTGAAAAGTTGATTAGACGTTCCTTGGTTCTTTACCACTTCGATGTCCAATTACTTGACTTGCACCTATATGTAATATATGATACATTAATATTTATTTCTATTGACTCTATAACTCATTAGAGTCCTTATAATACTATCATGGGTCATAACAGTTATATAACTTTTAAATGACCAACTTTAATTAAGTCGTATATTATACGTATTTTACTACAGTACCCTTGGGAGGTCGTATTCCCGGTTTATCAATTTTCCATGTGTTTTCACACCATTTTAAGCCTATGGTATGAATTATAGACCAATCGGACAAGTCTAGCATCAAGTTCCATACTCAAAATTGGACAGAATGCCCCCTGGACATAAGCACGACTCGTGCTCTTTTTGTTCTATGGGGAGCACGACTCGTGCTCCTCTTGGAACCTTCTTTCTTTGCTGATTTTTGTGCTGCAGGTCCTTTAGTCTGAGAATTAAGTCCTTAATACATAACTTAATCATTTTAATGCCATTTCTAGGCCTTGAATAACAACTTACTTTTAGTTTTAAACCATGGAATCATCAATTCCATTTCCTTGCTTAAAACATTCCCATTATACCCATTTTAACACCAAAAAAACCCATTTTAACACCAAAAAACCCATTTTAACACCAAAAACCATTTTGATGAATTTTTAAGAATGGAACTGATTTCTTACACTCTTTATGACTCTTTGAACTTACTAAATCGTTTGAAATCAGTTTCAAACTCATAAACCCAATTTCTAGGGTTGTTGAGCTAAAAAAACCCATTTCTTGAAATTTAACCAAAACCAATTCCAAATGTTGATTCTTAAATCCTTGCTTCAATTTTTCGTGAGCTTGCAATCTCCCGTGTCTCTAGCTCTCTAGCTCTCTCTCTCGAACTCTCTTCTGACTTCTAAAACATTTATGAGATATTTTTCTCATATTTATATTTTCCATACTTTGCCTTAATGACATTTCAGTCCCTGAATTTGCATTCCTTGGACTTTTGACACCAACACTAAATTTGGCCACATGGAACTACAATTCTTACATTTTTAGTCCTAAACTATGAATATTATTATTTTTTTATAATAATTTATGCATATGGTCAAATGACCAATTTACCCTTTTTATGGTAAAATGACTAAATTACCCTTACAACCATAACTTCTCATAAAATTTACATATAAAATTTAAATTACACACATCTTAGTTTACATATTTATATTATAAATTTTTGGTCGTTTCAACTACCTCCCCCTAATTAGGATTCCGTCCTCGGAATCGCTTCATAATTCACAATATTATGGTATCTTTTCTTCATGTTCTCTAAAGTTTCCCAAGTCAAATCCGAGCCCAGTGAATGTTTCCACTTGACCAATACTAGGTCAATTTCTTTGTTCCTTAGCTTCTTGGTTTTCACCTCTAACATTGCTTCTGGTTCTTCAACTAGTCTGTTGGGTGTTTCCACCCTTATTTCTTCTAAAGGAATAGTTAACTCTTTCTTCCCAAAGTACTTCTTGAGATAACATACATGAAATGTATCATGTATCCCTTTGAGTTCTTGTGGCAGTTCCAGTTTGAACGCTTGTAGTCCAATTCTTTTCAAAATTTTGAAGGGTCCAATATATCTTGAACTCAACTTCCCTCTCTTACCAAATCTTATCACCCCCTTCCAAGGTGATACTTTTATCATCACCAAATCACATTCTTTTAGGTCATAGGGTCTTTTCTTCAAATTTGAGTAGCTTCTTTGGCGATCTTGCGCAGCTTTCATGTTGGTCTGTATCACACCAATCTTTTTATTCGTCATTCTTACAATTTCTGGCCCAGTGAGTTTTGTTTCACCAGCTTCTAACCAACACACTGGTGTTCTACACTTTCTACCGTATAACGCTTCAAAAGGCGGCATCTTGATGCTTGAATGATAACTGTTCTTATACGAGAACTCTACCAATGGTAGGTGCTCATCCCAACTACCTCCAAAATCAATGGCACATGATCTCAACATGTCTTCCAATGTCTGGATAGTACGTTCTCTTTGTCCATCTGTCTGAGGATGATAGGCTGTACTCATCTTGATTCGAGTTCCCATCCTTTCTTGTAGAGAATCCCAAAAGTTAGACGTGAATCTAGGATCTCTATCTGATACTATAGACAATGGTGCTCCATGGAGTCTGATCACTTCATCAATGTACAACTGAGCTAATGCTCCAAGTGGTGTAGTTTCTTTGATCGTGAGAAATAAGGCACTTTTGGTCAATCTGTCAACAATGACCTATATACTATCGTATCCTCTTCCCTGCTGGTATCTGCAACGACTGCGCATTACCATATGGCACCTGATGTTCTGCTTTTACTTGTGCACAGGTCTCACAGTGGGATATGTACTTTGCTATTCTCTTTTTCATTCCTGGCCACCAGTAATGCTGCTTCAAATCTTGATATGTTTTCGTACTTCCAGGATGTATAGAATACTTGGATTTGTGAGAATCATCCAAGACTATCTTTCTGGTTGCTCTATATTTGGGAACCCAAATACGTCCTTTAAAAGTACGCAACCCTTGAGTATTCACTTCAAACACCACCTTTTTCCAAGCTTTTCCTTCTTTATATTATTTTCGGTTAAAGAACTGTTTTGAGCTTCTTTAATCTTTTGAATTAAGGTTGAGACTGTTGGAAATCATGGTTCATGTAATTAGTTTCAAAAACATGAGTTTGCAACGGAAGCATAAAATCATGAACACAAATTCCATTTTCAAGAGGATCATGCTACATGCATGTAGAGATAAGATGAAGAACAAACATAGTTTAAGTTCAAGATCATAACCTTTGTTCTTGGGTTTGGTTTGGATGATTTTGATAGCTAGGAATCAAATTAGAATCCCTCTATAGTTGATCCACCACAAGCTTGAACACCCTTGAATGCTAGTTCCACAACTTGCAAAATATGACTCCTTTTCTTATGAAACCAAAAACCAATTTTTGCTAAGAACTTAAGGAGAGTTTTTGGCTGATTTTTGAAGCAAGAATAATCACACAAACCCTCTCAAAACCGTCCACCATATATCCCACCAAGGCAAGAGAAAAGCACATGCAACTAGCTTAAAAGAAAGATCTATTTGATTTCTATAATCAAAAGCTAGAAGACACAAGGCATCTTCCTTTTCTTTTAAGTTCTTAATGCATTTTTTTCCTTCCAATATGGCTAGTTATATGATGACTAATGAAGTGCTAGTGGGTTGTTATTATTTATAAAACTTAGATAATTATAAGTTTATAAATAATACATCTTCTCATTTCTTTAATGGAATAACATTTAACCCATAATCAAATATATAAATAAACCATCTAAATATACAATCTTAATTGTATAATTATATATATATGTATATACATATATATATATATATAACAATATATATATATATATATATATATATTATTTAATTTACTAATTAAATTAAATAAAAGGCTTACTTATAAATCAATTAAATCGTTTAACAATTTAAACAATTTAATTGTTACTTAATTAATTCATCACATATGAATTACTAATCAACCTTTAATTTTGTAGTTATTATTATTTACCTCAAATAATAATAACCTACAAGATTAAATTGCAAGTTTAGTATCATTTGATGTTAAATCAAATTTAACGTTCTAAATGATCAATTGGCGTCAAACTTGTTGTTGGTGTGACCCTATAGGATCATGTATTATTAGTAATATCATTTTATGATCATCCTTGGGCATATAGAACTAACAATCTCCCACTTGCACAAGGTTGCATCATAGAATGATATCGACAGTGGTAAACGTCTAGCAACATTTCACTGCCCCCAATAACACATGACATTGTGCCATTCAACAACATTCAATTCTTCAGAAAACACGAGGCTCTAATTGATGTATAAGGTTATCTATCAATTATCCCTTTGTCACAGACATCATGTTGAACATGAGACATGGATCTTAATCATTCTCATTTTATGTTCAACTTTCAATCAGGCGCCTTAGATGTCTAACTCTCAACACATAAGAGGAACAAATCCCGTCTTGACTACATACGCCACTCATATAGTTAGTACTATGCATGAGTATGGCCTTTATGGTTGTCTGTATTTCAAGAACAACAGTGAACCATATCAAAGCATAGTACACTCTACACTTGAGTCCCAAATATGTATCTCAGGTCAAAGGATACAATGATAATACCTTTATTCAAGAATCACTTATGATGATGATCCATGGAGTGATCTTGAAACGGGTCAAGTCCAATACTTGTTCACTGACAAGTACCTATGAATTTGGTTGCAACCTTTTGCTACTTTTACCCATAAAAGTCAACCAATCCAATTCATATTAGTCTTACTTCATAATTGCTCCCACAACTATGATCGACTATGGACGTTTAGAATAATCAAATTATTCAAGGATTAAACATGCTAATAAAACACAAAATTATGAATGAAACACCATGTCACATATATTACATAATTCTTGTCGTTTACATAAGTTCATATTCATAAAACATTAAACATAAATCAAATCCATTCATTAGAAAAACGGAGTCCTATACCCTTATCATGACTTTCATGCTTAGTTTGGGGTAAAGGTTTCGTGAATGGGTCTGCCAAATTTTGATCTGTATGAACCATGTGAATACTAATTTCACCATTCTTAACTTCATGTCTAATGTAGTTATACCTTCGGTGAATGTGTTTGGTTTTTTGATGCAATCTAGGTTCCTTTGCTTGAGCTATAGCACCTAGATTGTCACAGAAGATTTCTATAGGGTCCCGAATGGAAGGAACAACCCCTAGATCTTCTATGAACTTTCTCATCCAGACAGCTTCTTGAGCAGCTTCCGAAGCAGCAACATATTCAGATTCTGTAGTAGATTGTGCAATCACTTCTTGTTTGGAACTCTTCCAAGACACGGCTCCTCCATTTAAAATAAAGACATACCCAGATTGAATCATCCCTATCTGTTTGGAAGCTTGCGTCAGTGTAACCTTTTACCTTTAAGCTTTCTTCCAAACCGCCGTAAACTAAGAACATATCTTTAGTTCTTCTCAAGTACTTAAGAATGTTCTTTACAGCAGTCCAGTGGGCTTCACCTGGGTTCTGTTGATACCTACTAGTCATACTTAAGGCACATGAGACGTCGGGCCTAGTGCATAACATGGCATACATGATGGACCCAATTGCCGAAGCATATGGGACATGTTTCATCCTTTCAAGTTCAGTCCTAGAGTTTGGGCACTGAGACTTGCTTAGGATGGTGCCATGAGGCATTGGCAAGAATCCTCTTTTGGAGTCTTGCATCTTGAACCTTTTCAAGATTTTATCAATATATACACTTTAGCTAAGACCAATAAGTCTCTTAGATCTATCTCTATAGATCTTTATGCCTAATACATAAGCAGCTTCCCCTAGATCCTTCATTGAGAAACAACTCTCAAGGAACGCTTTGACACCTTTTAAGGTTGGGATGTCATTTCCAAATAAAAGTATGTCATCTACATACAATACTAGGATTATGACAATGCTCCCACTAGCTTTCTTGTAAACACAGGAGTCATCCTCATTTTTGATGAATCCAAAACTCGTAATCTTTTCATCAAAACGGATGTTCCATGTTCGAGACGCTTGCTTTAATCCATAGATAGATCTTTTAAGCTTGCACACTTTGTTTGGATGCTTGGGATCGACAAAACCTTCAGGTTGATCCATATAGACATCTTCCAATAAGTATCCATTAAGGAAAGCGGTTTTGACATCCATTTGCCATATCTCATAATCATAGTACGCGGCTATGGCAAAAAGTATCCTAATCGACTTGATCATTGCCACTGGAGAAAAGGTCTCATCATAGTCAATACCATGAGTCTGTGAGTATCCTTTAGCGACAAGTCTAGCCTTAAAAGTGTGAACATTTCCATCCACGTCGATTTTCTTCTTGAAAACCCATTTGTTCCCAACAGTCTTACAATTGGTGGAAAGATTAACCAAGTTCCAAACTTGATTATCGTGCATGGATTGCATCTCAGTGTTCATGGCCTCAAGCCATTTATCAGATTCAGGATCTGATATTGCACTCTGATAGTTGACGGGTTCATCAGAATCTATCGTATAACATTCCTCTTCCATCAAAAGGTAACCATACCTTTCTGGTTCAATTCGAACCCTACCAGATTTGCGAACACCTTGTGTTACAATTTGTTCCTGATCAACCGTTTGTTCAGGTTCAACAATTTCTTGTTGAATGCTAGATTCAACTTCTTGTGTATCAGGTTGTGGTTCCTGAAGTTCCTCAAGTTCCATAAACCTCCCACTAGCCTCTTCCGTCTGAAACTTGTTTTCTAGGAATTCAGCTTTTCGAGAAATAAATATCTTATTCTCGATGGGATTGTAGAAATAGTATCCAAGACAATCTTTCGGATACCCTACAAAGATACATTTAGTTGAACGGGGTTCTAATTTGTTTGAAGCTTCTTGTCTAACATAAGCTTCACAACCCCATACCTTGAGATAGGATAAAGATGGAACCCTTCCATGCCATATCTCATAAGGCGTTTTATCTACCTTCTTAGTAGGTGCCATGTTTAGGAGACGAGCAGCTGTTTGTAAAGCATAACCCCAAAAAGATAAAGGTAGAGTACTTTTACTCATCATGGATCGAACCATATCCAATAGTGTTCGGTTCCGCCTCTCAGACACACCATTATGTTGTGGTGTTCCAGGTGGAGTAAGTTGTGAAACAATTCCACAAGTCTTAAGATGATCCATAAAGTTTGTACTTAAGTACTCACCTCCTCTATCAGAACGAAGAACTTTGATTGTTTTGTTGAGTTGATTTTCCACTTCACTTTGAAACGTTTTGAACATTTCAAACGCCTCATGTTTATATTTAATTAAATAAACATATCCAAAACGACTAAAGTCGTCAGTGAAGGTGATGAAATATCTTTCACCATATCTAGTCATTGGCTTGAAAGGATCACATACATCCGTATGTATGATTCCTAACAAGTCCTTTGCTCTCTCATTGGTTCCAGAGAAAGGAGCTTTAGTCATCTTGCCATGTAAACAAGATTCACATATATCAAATGAGTCATTCTCATTTGCCTTCAAAAGTCCACTCTTTTGAAGTTGGGATATGCGATTCTTGTTTATATGTCCAAGGCGACAATGCCATAGATAGGTTTGACTCAAATCAAATTTGGGTTTCTTGGTGAAAGTGTGGTATAAAGAGTCATTGTTAGTCTTTTCATCAAGGTTTACTTCATAAATTCCATTTAAAGGCCTAGCCTCAAAATAGAATACATTATTTTTGTAAACACAAATATCATCATTATTAAAGGAAAGATCAAATCCACATTGTCTTAATTTAGCAACCGAAATAATATTCCTAGTCAAGCTAGGAACATAGTAAACATTCAACAATGTCATACACAAGCCATTAGGTAGTAATAAATCAAAACTTCCAATTGAATCCACCGCAACCCTTGCATTGTTTCCAACTCGAAGTACTACCTCATTTGCCTTCAGTCGCCTACTCCTTTTGAACCCTTGCAACATATTACATATGTGAGCTCCACAACCAGTATCAAATACCCATGTGTTAGGAGATAAATTATAAAGTTCTAGGTCTATCACATAGATACCTGAAGTGCCTTCACCGGCCTTCTTCTTCTTCAACTCCGCAAGATAGGTAGGGCAATTTCTCTTCCAATGCCCAGCTTTGCCACATTCAAAGCATGTTTCATCTTTGGCAACCTTTGCCTTCTTCTTGGGCGGATGGGAAGGTTGGACAACTTTCTTGCCCTTACCTTTGAAAGCTTTTGCTTTCCCTTTGCCCTTGGAGTTGGTGGGGTGTTCTGGTCTAGTTCTCTTTGTTCCACCTTCCTTGATCATGAGAACTTGAGTGGTTTTCTTAGGCAGATTCTTTTCCGCGGTAATTAGCATCCCATGTAATTCCGGGATAGTCTTGTTGAAATCATTCATGTTAAAATTCATGACAAAAGGATCAAAGGACTTTGTCAAGGAGTTAAGGATCATATCCGTTGCTAGCTCTTCGGGCATCACAACTCCAAGACGTGCCAAATGATCAATGTGACTCTTCATTTTGAGCACATAAGAGCTTACCGACTGCCCATCCTCCATCTTGCAAGCATGGAAAACCCGAACAGTTTCGAACCTTTCCGTTCTTGCAAGTTGTTGGAACATTTCCTTTAGTTGATGAATCATGTCATAGGCAGAATGATTCTCCAAATCCTTCTGAAGGTCGGGAATCATGGTTGCCAACATGAGGCATGATGCATCGATGGAATCATCCATCTTTTTAAGCCATGCATCGTGTGCGGGCTTAGGAATGGCAGGGGGCTCTTCTGGAAGTGGTTCATTGAGAACATATTCTTTCTTTTCTTGTTTGAGAACAATTCTCACACTACGGTGCCAATCCAAGAAGTTGGTATGGTTAAGTTTTTCTCCTTCAAGGAGAGACCGTAGTGAGGTTTTGTTAGGAGCCGAGTGTGTGTTGTTTGGTGCCATCTACAAAATTTTAACAAGGTTCTATTTAGTAAATTATGATATTAAGTCCTTAATAATTAATACCCTTTCTTGTTTCATAAACTTTAATTAATTAAGGTCTAGAATCCAAGTTGCATCACGAATAAGTGGTTAGGTATCCTTTATCCCGCCTATTCGAATCAACAAGGTAGGTAACGGTTTACCAATTATATCCAAATATAATTTCTAGAGTTATGGGATCCTATTATAACATTTATAAGTTTGGCATGTTTGATCCCATCTATGCCTTGGATTTCTAATGCTTAGGTGACCTTTATCACAAGAGATTTCCAAACGAATCATCCTACTTAAACGGACGTGTAGTTTTGACAACTATTAATGGTTAGGTGTCCTATATCCCATCAATGTTGCAAAACTACTTCTTGTATCACAAGAAGACTCCAAGTGGTTAGGTATCCTTTATCCCACAAGGAAATACAAGTGATACATGAGTGTCTTTAAGAGGGATGGCATTGATTCGTATTTCGTAAGGGATTTGAATGTTTTACAATTCTAATTTTGAAAAACATATGGTATCATGTAGATTGCATGCATCCAATGAACATGGTACCATTAAATCTTATTTTGTTAATTGGTTCCTAAATCATAAAATCTCCATTTTATTGATTCTTTGTTTGTGGTCAATATTACAATTAATATCTAATATTAAGTTTGAGTTTGATCACATATATTAGAACCAATTTATAATCCTAAATAATTACCATTATTACTTAGGGTTGGAGTTTGTAAGAGTTTATAAAATCTCCATTTTATTTCTTGTTTCAATCATTTTCAAAACTTGACTTAATAGGTTTTAAACAAAACCCATTTTAATAAAACCCATTTTATCACATCTTATGTTTTAAATGTCAACTTTTGAAAATACAAACTCCTTGATGATTATGTTTAATTATCTAGGTTGTCTAGCATGCAAAATCTTATTTTCATCCACAACATAACATAATAAAACATTCAAACATCACAAGCATGCATGGGTGCATAAACACAAGCCAACTAGTTTGATATTTCATGTGAGCCACACATGAAATATCAAGTCCAAACCTAGGGACAAAAAGGTGACAAAAACTCAACCAAATGATCTCCGATTTGGCTACAATTTTGCCAAGCTTCTTATATCACCAAATGATACTTGAACCACCATTTCTTGACACCATTGAGTGACATGTGATTTTTCTATGGAGCCCTCAAAATTTTCGAAATCAGGGGCAGCATGAAGGAATTTTTGTTGTTTTTGTTGCATTTTTCAATTCATTCTTGGCTATATTGATGCTAATACTTGTTGAAACTTAATGTATATACTAGATATTAAAGTTACCAACAAGTATATCACCAAATGACCAAGATATGAATTTATAAAACACTTCCAAAACAATTTTGAAATCTGGACAGCAGCTCTTCAGAAAGTGCTGCTGTTGGGTGCAATCTTCTCTTGGTCTTTTACTTCCTTCTCTTGTTACATTTTGTGAAATAAATAAAATACAACTATTCTAATATTTACAAAATGAATATTAAGAAGGAAATAACTAATTATTATTACAAACCATTTGAATAAATGAATAGATTACAACCATATCGAATACAAACACAAAACATGCATCATATGGTCCTTGGCTTGTTTATGCACCATTTTATCACATAAAATCATAAGAAAACCAACACTTTGTTTTTCTAAGGCAACAATTTATGTAACCAAAAGCATGCATACATAAGATATAGTTGGTTACATAAAATCATAGATAATATACTTGCATGTTGCCAAAGAAGCCATGCATGAAACTTTCATTCAAGAAGATGAACATTCATGGCTTCCAAAAACCAAGTTTATCCAAATAAACTTATTATCTAAACATGCAATATAGCCATGTCTCTGATACCAATTGTTGGAAATCATGGTTCATGTAATTAGTTTCAAAAACATGAGTTTGCAACGGAAGCATAAAATCATGAACACAAATTCCATTTTCAAGAGGATCATGCTACATGCATGTAGAGATAAGATGAAGAACAAACATAGTTTAAGTTCAAGATCATAACCTTTGTTCTTGGGTTTGGTTTGGATGATTTTGATAGCTAGGAATCAAATTAGAATCCCTCTATAGTTGATCCACCACAAGCTTGAACACCCTTGAATGCTAGTTCCACAACTTGCAAAATATGACTCCTTTTCTTATGAAACCAAAAACCAATTTTTGCTAAGAACTTAAGGAGAGTTTTTGGCTGATTTTTGAAGCAAGAATAATCACACAAACCCTCTCAAAACCGTCCACCATATATCCCACCAAGGCAAGAGAAAAGCACATGCAACTAGCTTAAAAGAAAGATCTATTTGATTTCTATAATCAAAAGCTAGAAGACACAAGGCATCTTCCTTTTCTTTTAAGTTCTTAATGCATTTTTTTCCTTCCAATATGGCTAGTTATATGATGACTAATGAAGTGCTAGTGGGTTGTTATTATTTATAAAACTTAGATAATTATAAGTTTATAAATAATACATCTTCTCATTTCTTTAATGGAATAACATTTAACCCATAATCAAATATATAAATAAACCATCTAAATATACAATCTTAATTGTATAATTATATATATATATATACATATATATATATATATATAACAATATATATATATATATATATATATATATATATATATATATATATATTATTTAATTTACTAATTAAATTAAATAAAAGGCTTACTTATAAATCAATTAAATCGTTTAACAATTTAAACAATTTAATTGTTACTTAATTAATTCATCACATATGAATTACTAATCAACCTTTAATTTTGTAGTTATTATTATTTACCTCAAATAATAATAACCTACAAGATTAAATTGCAAGTTTAGTATCATTTGATGTTAAATCAAATTTAACGTTCTAAATGATCAATTGGCGTCAAACTTGTTGTTGGTGTGACCCTATAGGATCATGTATTATTAGTAATATCATTTTATGATCATCCTTGGGCATATAGAACTAACAGAGACCACTTCAATTCTCATGGACCTCCCTTTAACAACCTTTTCACGAATCTTTCGGCTTAAAGCATCGGCTACTACGTTAGCTTTTCCTTCGTGATATATTATTTCACAATCATAATCATTCACGAGCTCGATCCATCGTGTCTGTCTCAAATTCAATTCTTTTTGAGTGAAAAGATATTGTAGACTTTTGTGATCTGTATATATTTTGCATTTCATCCCATAGAGATAGTGTCTCCAAATCTTCAATGCAAACACAATTGCAACTAATTCTAAATCATGAGTAGTATAACGTGTCTTTGCATCTTTAAGCTGTCTAGAGGCATAGGCAATGACTTTGCCCCGTTGCATAAGTACACAACCGAGACCTCTATTAGATGCATCGCTGAATACTACAAACTCTTCTGTGCCTTCTGGTAAAGATAATACTGGAGCTTCACATAGCTTCTTCTTCAATATCTCGAAGGCTTCTTGCTGTTTTTCTCCCCAGCTAAACTTCACCTCTTTCCGGGTTAGCTGAGTCAGTGGCACTGCTATTTTAGAAAAATCTTGGATAAACCGTCGGTAATAACCGGCTAACCCAAGAAAACTCCTAACTTCTGTAGGTGTTCTTGGTGGCTCCCATTTCATTACCGCTTCTATTTTTGCTGGATCCACTTTAATACCTTCAGCTAAAACAACATGGCCCAGGAATTGAACTTCCCGCAACCAAAAGTCACACTTTGACAACTTCGCGTATAACTGTTCATTCTTCAAGGTACACAACACTTCACGTAAGTGCACTTCATGCTCCGCTTCACTTTTCGAATAGACCAGAATATCGTCGATGAAAACGATAACAAATTTGTCAAGAAAAGGTTTACAGACCCTATTCATAAGGTCCATAAACACGGCTGGGGCATTAGTGAGGCCGAATGGCATCACTAAAAATTCATAGTGACCATATCGAGTTCGGAATGCAGTCTTAGATACATCTTCATCCTTCACCCGTACTTGATGATATCCAGAACGAATATCAATTTTAGAGAAATAACTAGCTCCCTGTAACTGATCGAATAAATCATCAATTCGTGGCAAAGGGTATCGATTCTTGATTGTCACCTTATTGAGCTCACGATAATCCATACACATACGCATAGTACCGTCCTTCTTCTTGACAAACAACACTGGAGCTCCCCAAGGAGAAAAGCTGGGACGAATAAACCCCTTGTCAAGAAGTTCTTGCAACTGAGACATAAGTTCTCTCATCTCTGTAGGAGCAAGACGGTACGGCGCACGAGCAATGGGACTTGCTCCAGGGACCAGGTCAATGCGAAATTCGACTTGCCTAATGGGTGGTAACCCAGGTAAGTCATCAGGAAAAACTTCAGGGAATTCATTGACCACTTTTATATCCTCCATCTTCTGCTTCTCTTTCTTCCCATTCATCACATAAGCGATAAATGATTCACACCCTTTATGGATGCTTTTACGGGCTTTAATAGCAGTAATGAGACTTTGCATGTTCTTCCGACGTTCCCCATATATGTAAACTTTGCTACTATCAGGCAATTTGATCGATACTATTCGTTTTCCGCAAAGGATTTTAGCATTATGAATTTCGAGCCAATCCATACCAATAACAATATCGAATCCTTTAATCTTGATAGGTAGCAAGTCAGCCTTTAAGATTCGACCATTAATCTCAATTGGACATTTCTCATACACATGACGTACCGTAACTAGCTCTCCATTCGCGACTTCTATTACACAGACGTCATCTAAGGGTTTCATTGGTATGTTCAGACGCTTACGAAATTCATGGGACACAAAAGAGAAATTTGCTCCAGAATCAAAAAGAACATAAGCAGGTTGTGAGTTTACAATGAGTGTACCTGCCACCACGTCCTGATCCTCTTTGGCCTCTTCAAGGGTCATCTGAAACGCTCTCCCTTTCGTCTTTGTCGGCTCCGTCTTTTTGTTACTTGCAGTGGAAACTAGCGTCTCATTTTTCTTCTTTGGACAATTGGTACTGTAATGGCCTTTTTCGTGGCAGTTGTAGCATTCCACTTCGCTAATATCCTTCACCTTGCAATCTTTGGCTTGGTGGCCCGGAAGACCACATTTGTAGCACCCACTAGTCCCCTTCTTGCATTACCCACTGTGCCTCTTTCCACACTTCTTACATTCCTTGACCTCACTTTGCTTAGAAAATCCCGATGAAAAACGACTCTTCTTGCTTGCTCCAGAGATTCCTGAAGACTTTCGCTTCTCCCCAAAAGTTTGTCGTTCTTTGGCCTTTTTCTTTATCATACTCTCAACTCTAGCCGCAGATTCAATGGCTTCATCGAGAGCAGTAGCTTTGCCAACCTCCAGTGAGTAGTCCCCCGGCAACCCATTGACATACCGATTTATCCTTCCAGCCTCGGTCAGCAATGTATCTTCTAAAAAGGGCAACATCTCACAAAACTTCTTAGTGTACTCGTCAACTGTCTGCTTTTCTTTTGCAAGAGCAAAGAATTCATTGACCAAGTTCTCCCGATGCCTAGCTGAACAGAACTTGCCTTTCAACCGCTGAACAAACTCCTCCCAAGACAATGCATCAACAATCTCACTTCCCTTGGTTCGGCGGAGAGTATTCCACCAATTAAGAGCTTCCGCCTTTAGCATTTGAGAAGCAAATCCTACCTTCATATCCTCTTCGCAACGACAGATGCGAAGAACTTGTTCCATTTCAGTCACCCACCGAATAGTTATTCACGGGTCTATCTCCCCGTTGAATTCCTTAGGCCGACAGGACATAAAGTCCTTAAAAGTACAAACTCCCTTAGCCTTGAACTGTGGCTGCGATTTGGAAGAAAAGTCTCCCTGAGAAGAATTCTGTGTTGGGTTAGTACCCTCAGGAGCCACACTTTTCTCACTATCTTCATTTTGTGATTTAGATCTTTCGCCTAATCGTTCATCTAGAAGGCGAGTCATTTCTTGTCTGGTTTGTACTTGAGAGTCGTGTAATAACTTCTGGATTGCCTCCAAGGTCAATGGAGGTGGATTAGCCTCACCCCTAGAATTGCCATCATCAACGGTTTGGGGCGGTCGAGGAGGAATATGAGGCCTTGCATTAGGATCTGGATTTTCCGCATACGATCCTTGACCACTTCTAGTTCGTATCTTGCTATAAAATTTCAAATACTTTAGTATTTCATAATATATCAAAATATTAGTTTACTACTTTTCCACCAGTTTCCCAGTATTCCCTCGCGGCTACACTAGGCTCAATACGCGTCCTGTGATTATGATAATACGGGCCCATATTACCATAATCACCTACACATGTTGTTCCCAATGTTCAGCTTGGTTCCACTGTTCACTAGTATCAATTAGCTACTTTTAACTCATAAATATACTCATATCATACCATTAACAAATAATGTCTTAATTCCTTAAGACATAAAAACTATGTAACTCACTCTAACTGACTATTTTACAAGCCTAAGCCTAGGAGTGGAATGATCCAATCCTAATTCGCTTAAACTATGGCTCTGATACCAACTTGTAACGCCCCAACTTTTATAAACCATTTATATTACATAAAAGCATATTTTACAGAATACGGTTTACCAAAAACCATTGTCTTTGTTCTTAAATACAACAAGGGGTGTTACAAATACATATCAACAACCATAAAGTTTAAGGGAAAGGATTTAATCAATACCAATACATGTTAGCTGTATCCAGCTCCACTCTTTTACATTCTAGGACTTATTTTACATCTTCAAACTATCTCACAACCTCGCACCTGAACCTGGAATACATGGCATAAAAATAGAATACGTAAGACAAAATGTCTCGTGAGTTACATGAGTTTTAGACTCAAACATTTAATCTCCTTTTTCAACCTTTTATAAAAATTTTATAATATAAACATTCGCTAAAACTTTATAGTATTAATATACTATAACTTTTTATCTTTCAAAACCATTTTATATCTTTCAAAACTAGCTTCTTTCATACTTTCTTTGACTGGTTTTATAAACTTGCTGGATTTTTATACTTAGGGCTTTAATCACTATAAGTGATACCCCAAGTCTCTACAGCTAGAAAGAACGGATCAATCCTCACAGTAGAAGTGCTGAGGCAGCCTACTTCGCGAAGGGGTTTTCCCCAGTAGACTCCTTACCTTGCCCGGGTAGGTGGAACATAGTTCCCTTGCTAACATTGCTAGCCATAATACCAGTCATATATAAAAATACTTTCTGAAAACTGAAACATTACTTGTACACATAATGGCTAAATGCCAAGCTTTAGACTTAAACATGCTTTTACCATAATCTAGGCTATTGCCAAAATCATACTTTCAAATATAGCAGTTTACTTTCCATATAAGCTAGAAAATATATCATTCTTGCAAATACTTTCACACATAAAAATATTATATGAAATCTGAAAAATACTTACTTACTTGCCATATATCCCAAAATGGGTAAAAATACTACATGTACTCACCTTATAGATCTTGAAAAGTTGATTAGACGTTCCTTGGTTCTTTACCACTTCGATGTCCAATTACTTGACTTGCACCTATATGTAATATATGATACATTAATATTTATTTCTATTGACTCTATAACTCATTAGAGTCCTTATAATACTATCATGGGTCATAACAGTTATATAACTTTTAAATGACCAACTTTAATTAAGTCGTATATTATACGTATTTTACTACAGTACCCTCGGGAGGTCGTATTCCCGGTTTAACAATTTTCCATGTGTTTTCACACCATTTTAAGCCTATGGTATGAATTATAGACCAATCGGACAAGTCTAGCATCAAGTTCCATACTCAAAATTGGACAGAATGCCCCTGGACATAAGCACGACTCGTGCTCTTTTTGTTCTATGGGGAGCACGACTCGTGCTCCTCCTGGAACCTTCTTTCTTTGCTGATTTTTGTGCTGCAGGTCCTTTAGTCCGAGAATTAAGTCCTTAATACATAACTTAATCATTTTAATGCCATTTCTAGGCCTTGAATAACAACTTACTTTTAGTTTTAAACCATGGAATCATCAATTCCATTTCCTTGCTTAAAACATTCCCATTGTACCCATTTTAACACCAAAAAAAACCCATTTTAACACCAAAAAACCCATTTTAACACCAAAAACCATTTTGATGAATTTTTAAGAATGGAACTGATTTCTTACACTCTTTATGACTCTTTGAACTTACTAAACCGTTTGAAATCAGTTTCAAACTCATAAACCCAATTTCTAGGGTTCTTGAGCTAAAAAAACTCATTTCTTGAAATTTAACCAAAATCAATGGTTTTATTTTGTTTTCTATGATGTTATGAACTAGATGGAGTGTATGATTTCATTGTAGTAACTTCATACTCAATTTCAGTTTGAAGATTACCCACAAACTTGAAGAACTAAGCTTAGGGTTGATGATTTCTTACCTTAGAAGCTTGGAATCACCAATTCCAAGTGTTGATTCTTAAATCCTTGCTTCAATTTTTCGTGAGCTTGCAATCTCCCGTGTCTCCAGCTCTGTAGCTCTCTCTCGAACTCTCTTCTGACTTCTAAAACATTTATGAGATATTTTTCTCATATTTATATTTTCCATACTTTGCCTTAATGACATTTCAGTCCCTGAATTTGCATTCCTTGGACTTTTGACACCAACACTAAATTTGGCCACATGGAACTACAATTCTTACATTTTTAGTCCTAAACTATGAATATTATTTTTTTTATAATAATTTATGCATATGGTCAAATGACCAATTTACCCTTTTTATGGTAAAATGCCTAAATTACCCTTACAACCATAACTTCTCATAAAATTTACATATAAAATTTAAATTACACACATCTTAGTTTACATATTTATATTATAAATTTTTGGTCGTTTCAATTTCCACAATAAAATCCATTCCCGCATTCACCACGCGTTCAAGCAACACAATCTCGTTAACAAAATTCATTCTCTTATTCACCATCGGTTCAAGCAACGCAATCTCCAAACCAAAATTCTCCCAATGTGTTTTTTCGGTATCGGAAAAGAAATCAACCGAATCGGTGAGGAGGAGAAGGAAATCATCGAATAAAACAACACGACATAAAAGGGTCCATGAAATTGGACATCGGACGAAGAGGACATTTTAGTGAAAGCGTGAATATCGGTTTTGGAAGATGCCTCTAACGGCAGTAGCCAAACATCTGGGAGCTTATGGGAAAATATTTTGGCACATTTTCATGAAAGAATGAGTCGATGAATTTATCGCAATAATGACGGATTATGCAGAAAATGGAGAAAGTTGCGAGCGACGTGTACGAAATTTAACGTCATCTACAACAATCTTAGCAACCAACATCGAAGCAGTGAAAGTGATTTTAACATGTTCAATACCGTGTTAGAACAATTTACGCGACAAAATGGAAAGCCTTTTGCGCACTTGAAAGTCTGGGAGGTTTGTAAAAACGGACCAAAATGGGTACTTGTTCCATCGGCAACATCAGATTCGAGTTCAGACTCAAAACGGCCAAGGACGTCAGAATCAAACGACTATATTTTTTACGCTCAAAAACTCGATCGACCTGAATGACGATTGCAATAATATTCCAATGGAAGAACCGCTTCGCCGACCGATAAGACGCGATAAAGCGAAGCGAGCCATCCCGTCCTCGTCAACTAAAGAAAAGTCGACGGACAAAATGGTATTTTTAGTCGAAATATTTGACCGCCATATTGAATTACAACAAGAAAAAATGTCTATACAACGAGAACAACTTCTAAAATCGAAAATTGCGGATTAACCGACCGAAACCTCAAGACACTTGAAAAGATGAAAGAAAAATCCGTAAAAAAACATTTAGATTGATGTTTTATTTAATTTATGTGTTTTTTTTTTAAATTAATGTAATGTTTTATATGATTAATGTAATTTTTTTAAAATCAATGAAATGTTTTTTTAAATTAATGAAATACTTTATTTTAAATAAAAACATTAAAATTAAACAGCGACGTAGAATTAAACAGAGTCTTTGACTTGTAACCATTTCCATAGGTACGACGATTACCACATAATTGCTATCCATGGATTTATCCACAAGTTTACCGTGTACTTGTTACCCATATATTTATGGATGATCCTTACGTGCAGATTTACCAAGGATTTGCACTACTAATAGCCCATCGTGTAGCAATGAGAACGAATAAATAAATATACCTCTACAATGACAATCATGCTAAAAAATGCGTTAGAAAAAATAAATTGAGTAAAAAATTAAAAAAATGCTTAAAACTACATTTCGATTGAATTATACAAAATAACATTAATTTGCAAAATGGTGATTAAAAAGAACTAATAAACAAATAACGTATGTTTTCAATACTTATAATTAAAGACTAATTACTAGATTTGATAGTAGTTTGCGAAAAGATAAAATAAATTAAAATTCGAAAGATTTTTGATGAAGATTGATAAAAATCAGTTTACTAGCATACAAAACTTTCACATTTGATAATCCAATTTATAAAGTATCTAAATTTTTTCTATAAATGTATGAAATCCGGTTGCTTCATATTACAACCTCTATATTTAATATTTTCGAATATATGATCTAGTCGGAAAAGCAATCATTTACCGATCAAACAAAAAGTTATTCCAAATGTTACATGATTTTAATATCATAAAATCCGCGGTCTAGGACTATGTGTAAAGTTGTGAAGAAATATCAAAACCAAATAATCAAACCAAATCGAAAGATGCATAACTAATTTGGTTTAGTTTATTTGGTTTTCAATTAATTTCGTTTGGTTAACTAAATAATTATGACCTTGTTTGATTGGATATTAGTTAAACTTATAATATTTTGGTTAAAACCGAAAATTTGAAAAAAAAAAAGTAATATATATATATATATATATATATATATATATATATATATATATATATATATATATATATATATATATATATATATATATATATATATATATATATATATATATATATATATATATATATATATAAAAGAACTAAAATTATCATAAAAATCACCATTCACGTGAAAAAAATTTTATCTACAAATTATTTTTCTTAAAACACACAATAAATAATTTTTCCACGTGTCTTAGAGATTCGAATTAAAAAAAAACTCAATTTTTTATATGCATATTAATATACACATGTTCAGCTGCATATTGTGTATATGTACAAAAACTTGTTTTTCGAGTTTTTTTTCATCACTAAATCTTTTAGACGCTAATATATATATATATATATATATATATATATATATATATATATATATATATATATATATATATATATATATATATATATATATATATATATATATATATATATATATATATATATATATATATATATATATATATATATATATACACCAAAAGTTCAATATTCTGACGAAAAAAATTAGTGTTACTGTTAATCGCTATATTAGAAGAAATTATATGTGTTTTTTAGAAAAATAATGTGCGACAAAAGTTATTGGGTTATCCACTTAATTTGTTTCTCTTAATTATGGGATTAGAAGAGCATCGATTTAGGTTATGTTTGACACGTTATCTTAAATAAACCTTCTAATATTAAATAATCATGTCCTATGATTATACCAACACCTTTCAAATATTAAGAAATATAAGTATTCGTGAATAGGATGTTTTATTAACATCTCTAATTGCTTATTTTTGTCCAACATGTATAATTAGTAAAACATTTCACAATTATATAAAAAACAAGTAAGATGATTTAAAATACATAAATAGATTTAGTATAGTTAACTTCAATACTTGATCAATTGTTTATCAAAAATATAATGAGTTTAAAAGTATTAAGTATATAAACAATTTTAATTGATCAAGTTAAGGGGGGCCAAGAACCCACATGTCCCCTACTGTCTCCGCCCTTGTATGTATGTATATATATATATATATATATATATATATATATATATATATATATATATATATATATATATATATATATATATATATATATATATATATATATATATATATGTTCAAATAAGAACCACTAAAAGGTTAAGAACTGTGAGAACCGATATTCACACATTAAGAATTCTGTTTTTTTCGTTTTTTGTTTTTTCACACTTGTTTATTATATGAAAATACATCAAAGTTAATAAATTTACTTATTTTTTAATACGTTTTACAATATTCACAATATAATAAAATTTGTAGTTATTAAACTGTGAATACTATAATGTAAGTTTTTTATTAAACTGTGAATTAGTGGTTCTTACGGTTCTCAACCTTTTAGTGGTTCTCACGGTGAACCCTTCCATATATATATATATATATATATATATATATATATATATATATATATATATATATATATATATATATATATATATATATATATATATATATATATATATATATATATATATATATATATATATATATATATATATATATATATATATATATATATATATATATGAAATAAATTAAAAGCTTATATTTAATTTGTAAGGTACGTTTTTCCTTTAGCTAGTTATTTATAATTAAGTTATATATGTAGGCATGTAGGGAGTTTATTTATTTATTTTTGTTTATGGTTTTGTTAATATTTTATAGTTTCATTTTTATGGGCTTGTTAATTAGTTTCTTTTACATAGTCTAGTACTCTTTTTACAATGTTTTGAACCTTTTTCGATAATTTTTTTGTAAATTGTTGATTTTATTAAGAATAGTTGTCGGAAAATCTTTATCCACTCAAGTGACAATTTTAGATATCAAGTAATTCAACATACTCTATACTTATGTTTATATTATGAAAAAGGCGGGTTTAGGGCTGCGGGAGGTTCAAGCATACACACTACAAGAAACATCATCAATACCGGGAAAATTTCCCTCTTCACACGTATTAGCGGCGACATAGCGACCCGTGTGCACTCTCATCTTAACCGTCCGTGAATTAGCTGATCCGACGGTGAAAAAGGAAGCGGGAAAATTTCCCTCTTCACACGTCGCCGCTAATGCCTGTCACGCGGATCACCATCTTCACCGTCCATTCCATTACCATCTAAGGGAAAATTTCCCTCTTCACACGTCGCCGCTAATGCTCCCAATGTCGCCGCTATTGCGTCCAGAATTTCTTTATTTTGCCGACACAGCAAAGAAAACCCATTCACACTCTCTTTTCTCACTCTTCACTGTAATGGCGATTTTTCTCAAGATCACCAACATTTCTGGAGATTCTCCACTGATTCACCCCCACAACCGGTGCCAATTATCGTTTCCGTTCAATAGCTTCTTCCCATCTTTACTTAGGCGACACAAGGTAGTCGGAGTAGATCCATTTTTTGCAGGTTGTTTTACAAGCCAAAAAGCTAACCAAAATCAAGAAGATGAACATTGACAAAAACCTGTAAATTAGCTAAATGTAAGTTTTGCATCTGTAAATTGTTTGCATCTGTAAATTGGCATTCGGAGGTTGTTTTAAATTCTGAAAATGTAAGTTGTTTGCATCTGTAAATTTGTGTTTGTTGTTTGCATCTGTAAGTTGTTTGCATCTGAAAATGTAAGTTGTTTGCATCTGTAAATTGGCATTTTCATCTTCTCTACGTGTGTGATAAAAAACCCAGCAGCTTGGTCACTTTTCTTCTTTCTTTTTTCTGCTTTTGTGTACAAAACATAGCAGTGAGTGAGAAGTAAGAGGGTTTTTCCAACACTTGGTATCGTTTGTGTATTTGGAAGGGGAAAGTGTCGATTAATCAATAATTTTTTTTTAAAAAATAACTATTAGCGGCGACGGGCAAGACCTTTAGCGGCGACTTCTAAGCATTAGCGACGAGCTTTTTGCGGCGACACATTAGCGGCGATTTGTCGCCGGTAAAAGTTTTAGCGGCGATGTTGACACTCTTTAGCGGCGATTTGTGTCGCCGGTAATGAGCACAGTCCTTGTAGTGACACGGTCCATGTCGTGAAGGGCTCCGAAATTTCATTTGTAACTGTTATGTTACTAATCCGTGGCTAAATTGTCAATAATATGTCGTTATCCGTTCTTATTTGTTTTAAATTTGTCGTTTATAATTTGTAATGGTTTATTAAATGTCAAATATTATCGTAATACTAATGAGTTTCACTTATATAAAAAAAGAACTATATTAAGGGCTTATTTTTTAATTTTCGCATAGAACCTTCAAAATCAACCGACGCATTATAAAATTAGCAACTTTACTTTTTTTTTTATACATTTAAGATATGTATATACTTCCTATCTTAGTTACCGTTAGTTATTGGTTACGTTGCCTTTTAACTTGTAAACCTTTGGGAAAGTCTTTTTTATTTGGTTTAATTAGGACATAAACTTAAACATAAAAATAGTAATAAGGTGAAATTCGAATATGTTGGTTAACTGAAATTTTATTCGATTGGTAATTGAACCTAGGGGTGAGCAAAAACCGAACCGAATTACCGAAATAACCGCAATTACCGAAACCGATTTACCGAAACCGATATAACAACCGCAACTGCGGTTTTAGAATCTCAAAAACCGAACTTATTCGGTACGGTACGGTTTTAGAGGTATTTACCGTGCCAAAATTACCGCACCGCACCGCATTATTTTACATGTTAATAATTATTATATATAATATAAATATAATATATTCTATAATTTGATACAAAGCAGCAAAAGGCTGAAGCGTGAAGCGGGATCCAAGAATAAAATAAAGACGAAAAAACTGAAGTTTCTTTGCAAGTTTGCCCTAGTTGCTTGACGTAAAAACTGAAACTTGAGCAGCAAAATAAAGACGAAAAAACTGAAACTTAAGCTTGATAAGTGAAACTTGAGCTTGGTACTTCTAAGAAAAAACTTGAGCATTAGTATTGTTTGGCTTTTAATACATCTGATGGAATTTTGGCATTATTTTACTTGGTTGCTATTCATTCGAACGTTGTATGTTTGCTACATTTTAGTTTGGTTTATTTCCTGTTTGAAAAGTGTTAATTTAATATTTATGGGTTTCAAGAAACCGCACCAATAGCATTATACAGTGATTAGCGAAACCGTGCCGAATTACCGCATTACTGCATAAATTACCGCATTACCGAACCGCAATAATTACCGCAGTTTGCGGTTTTACAATTCCAATTACCGCACTTCGCGGTAACGGTAACGGTATTTTACTAAAACCGCACCATACCCCACCACGCTCACCTCTAATTGAACCAAATAAATTGAAGTCAAATAACCTAAAACCGATTAAAGAATCTTTATGGTTCGATTGAGATTAATTTACATATATATGTTACAAAAACCGATTCAAATTGAACCAATTAAACTAAAAACTCATTAAAACAACCAAATAACACCTCGTCTACTTGGATTGTCACCACTTGCATGCTACTTTCCACTAATATTATTGAAAATTATCTTAATCTAATATTATATAGCACTCCGCTTAACGTCTACTGTTATATGCTCCACGAGGACAACACATTTCTATTTTTAGTCAGTTTTAATGTCGGATTAACTGTGATCATAAGTTCGGTTTCTCATAACAGTTTTCGAAGTAAAGGGGTCCCAAGTTTACTTTTTACGTTTTCACAAAAAGTTCCATTCTTTTGAACAATAGAACTTCATTTAAAAAAAATAGTTAAAACTAGAGTTACAAGGCTGTAGTACATTCAAGGTTCAAGAGTTCCCATATCATTTTCTCAAGGGAGCTATCTATACACAACAACTTTTTGCCATACACAACAATAACATGTTTATTATGCATATTGTATACAACAGCTTTTTGCCATAAATTGTTGTGTATGACAAAAAATTATTGTATACGGATTAGCTCCCTTTTCTGAAAAGTTGAAATCATGTTTCTGCCATTAACCTGATGTCTCTTATTACGTGACAGTTACGGTTGGAATCAACCAAAAAAAAACTCTAGGGAAATATTTAGCCAACGTATCATTTGCAAATCAATGATCGAAGCAAAATAGGTGCTACCCCCATTACCAATTGAGCGAGATAAAAAGGGCAATAGACACTAGTTAGCCGATGCATGATTGCAACTTTATTGTAATTTTAAATTTATTTAAGTTACTACATTATTCCTCTAAATTTAGTGCTAATGTTTTACAATACAAATCTTGGAACCATCATTTTTCTCTTCTTCACATCATTCTCAACTTTATTCAACCGATCGTTACAGCTTTCAAACTGTGTCATTAGTGTGTATTTTGGTATGTTTTATTAGTGTTTAGTTATACCATATATATGAGTTAAAAGTTAACTTTTTCTATGTCTATGAGTTAAAAGTTAACTTTTTATTTTTACCATATTTGAGGTAGTAAATGGAGTAGTCATATGGTACGGATGCAGTAAAAAAATGTGATTGACATGGATTATGGTTGGGTTGGGATACAATTGTTATAATAAATTGGCGAATGTCTGAGTTAAAAATCCAAATACAAATGTCAAGCAAACTTAAAATAAAATTTATTTCCAAACATTTCTTTAAATAACTAGAAAATATCGAATTGAATAGTTTTAAGTTAATTAACAATTAATTAAATTAAAGAGAAAGTATATAGAATAAAATTTATGTTATATTGAGAACGTACGGTTATTCACATTTGAAAGAAGACAATACGATCATAATTGAGAAATAGCTAAAAATAATACTTTTTTTAATTAATTAATTATAAAAATAGTATAAAAGTAACAGTAAGAAAAAATTATACATATTAGAAGTTTATGCTAAACAACATGCCATATTAGTTCACAAATATGAAATATATGACTTTTGGTGAAAAATAAAGGAAAAACAAATCTAAAATGTAATTAAAATAATAAAAGAGTAATATAAATATTTTATATATTATAGAATACAAAATATTTTTAAAACAATATTAATTTTATATATGAAAATGATGATTTTAATGATATTTACACATTTGTTGGCTTTTTATCAAGTTAATGTGGTAAGATATAATTACGTACGTTGAACTATATTTTAAATAACATTTTATAAGGCACGGAACGATAGACTTGTAATATATTATTTATTTTTATTAAAAATAAAATAAAATATGATATCAAGTATTTAAAGAGTTTTATATGAATTTGTTGGGTTAATGGATAACAAGTTAATATGATAAAAAATAATTGTTTATCTTGAACCAAATTAAGTTGTATGTTTAATGATATTTTTATTAAAACGACTTATATACGATCTACTCCTATATCTCTATATATTTTGTTTCAACTAATACTTGAACATTCAACCTTTGGATGATGGACATATCTATTAATTCATGTTACTATCAGGTTAAAAGCAGGAACACAAAAGTTGCAATACAACTTCTGTTACAAGCACGTGGAAAATAAAATAAAAGTGAATTAGATTTGCAATCCCTATTATATATAGCCATCGTCCCAGCATCAGAATACATGACACGGTGAAGCTTAATTATTCACACAATACATACTCCCAAACGCAAACGAACATGTCATCCATGGAAACCCTTTCTTCTCCGTTACATTCTGGTTATTCTGTATTCGATGTTATTCGCAAGCATCTTCTCGATGACCAAGATGACGATTCCGAGATGCTACCATTGACGAGTCCCAACAGTGATCAGTCCGGTTTTAGTATAGAAAACGGTCCAGAGTCTTTGAAGAAGATAATGGAACAGGACTCTGGTAAAGATGAAGATCATATGAAATCGCAAAATCTGAACAAGAAGAAGAAGAAGAAGAAAACGCCGGCTGCAAATGGAGACGACGATCATGTTGAATGGACACGTTACAGAGGTGTGAGAAGGCGGCCATGGGGGAAGTTTACGGCGGAGATCAGGAATCCAGAGAAGAAAAAGGCGAGATTATGGTTGGGTACTTTTGACACGCCCGAGGAGGCTGCTGTGGCCTATGACAAAGCAGCGTTTCAGTTTCGTGGCAATCGAGCAAAAGTTAACTTCCCTCTCTTGCTTTGCCAAGATTTCTATAAAAGGGAATCTTCTTCCACCTCGTCTAATTCAGATGTCAGAAAATGCAAGAAGAAAGATATGGTGGATCCACCCATGACCGCCACCACTTCCGTCCATGTGGGAGTTGATGATAATTGTATGTCAAGCACAGTAGAGCACCCCATTGCCACAAATAGTGTTGCCGTTGTGGAGGCCAAGAGGGATAAACATTTGGTTGTGAAGCCTGGTAAAAGCACTGTACATTCGCCAACCACCACCTCCACCTCTGTAACCGAAGAGATGAGTTACCTTGAGTCACTATGGGATTTCCAAACGTGTATATTACCACCGTTCTCACCGACGGTGGCAATTGGCGACTACACCTTACATTCTAGCACATCATCTTCCGTTGTGGAAGAGGTTAACGACCAGTACCTGACTTGCAATGCAGAGGCAGAGACAGTGACTATGGCCACCACGAGCTCCCTAGTTGAGGAAATGAGTTGTGACAATGAGTCGTTTTGGGAAACTTTACTGCAAAATACTATTGATTCTTCGACCAATATCTCCACCTTCAACGTGGAGGAGATGTACAGTAGTGATATTGGAAGCCCAATATGGAATTTACCATTGCCAGCCCAAGATTTCCCATCGAGCATGATGGGGTCATTTACTATGGAAATGGCCGACGGAACACAGGATGGGGGCTGTCAACAAGACCCATTATGGGATTTCCATTATCATACAACAATACAAGATGATTTATTATTTCTTGATTGTCTGCAATAGCATATGTAATGTATGGTTCAATGGTTGATGTAGAATGTCTAGTTGTCATTAACTGGACTGGTTATAGTATGATGTCAAGTTGACATACAACGGATTTAAGTTCAACAATCATTGAACTATTAAATATCTTCCATTGAACTTTGTAAAGTTCAAATGTATTGTAGAAAATAAAAGGTAAATTTGTACAAAAAATGAAATGCTATTATGGCGATCGATTAAACTTTATACAGCATAACACATTATGGATGCCCAAAAATAGGTGTGATGCATTTTAACACTTTCATGAACTAAATGGCTTATTAGAACCAAAGTTAGGAGGAAGGAGGTATACTTGGATGAGTAAAGATGGTTCCAAATTCCGCAAAAATTGGACGTGTTCCTTTTATCTAATTGCTTTATTAACACTTGTTCAAATACTATTGTGACCGCTCTTCGTAAACTTCACTCTGGCCATTGCCTATTGCTCCTTAGCTCAAATTGTTTGGACTATGGTTCGTCCACCTTTCGTTTTTTCAGCTCGTGGTTGATGGAACCGAAGATTGATAATTAAGAATTTTCAAGGCTGAAATCAAATGGAAGTGCAAAATTAAAGCCAAAAAAGTACGATCATGGATGGTCTTACCAAAAAAGTAGCTGCAATTGATACGTTAGCGAGGTTGGTCTGAGAAATAATAATTCCTTTAAAGAAAGAGAAGAATATATTGATATGCAACAGTAAGTATTTCGTACAGAGATGTGTAAAAATCAGTAAGGTGTAATGTTCTGAAGCGATACGATATGTTACCGAACCAAGAAAAATAAAAATAAAATGTAGAATTAAAATAAAAATAAAAATGACAAGAAAAATATTTTGTGTGATTTTTATTTTGATTCAAAATGATAAAGAGACAAAAGATTTTTGAATTTGATTAAGCAACAATAAATGTTTTTGGATTTTCTCAAGAATTAAAAGAGGAAAAATAATATTGATTTTCACTTTTTTATAATGGAAAAGAGAATATTTTGGATTTTCAACCAGATTTGTATTTTTCAATATTTGAAGTATCGAAGTCATTAGGTAACCATTAGGCTACACGGAGTGGTGGCCAATGGCCAACGGATGGCCAAGGGGTTTTTGTGGGCCAGACTATGGTTGGCAGGCGTTGACCATTTTGTAGGCAGTGGTGGCCAATGGCCAACGAATGACCAAAGGAGAAAGTTGTACAAGTGCTAATGCTAGATGTACAAGGAAAATAGCTGTTGGCATCTCGCCAACCGGTTGGCGAGTGAGGATGGCGAGTGAGGATGGCGAGAGGGGCCGGAGTAGTCTTGGCGAGTGCTTTTGGTTGGCCAAAAGGTTTGGCGAGTGGTTTGGCCACTCCTACTCCGTGGAGCCTTAGAGTACAAGAAGGATAAGTTCATGCGAAATATTTAAGGTACTTGTAGAAGGTTAGACAATGCTTGGGAGATTCAGAAGTGGGACATGACAAACTTCACCAAAATCTTCATACTGAGATGCTTCAGAATATTTGAGATATCCAAGAAGTTAAATTTTCAGATTAAGAACAGAAGCATTCGGTCCATGTAGGAAGCTTAATATGCATTAAAATACATTGCTATGAAATGACTTACAAGTTAACTAGATTACCATACCTTGCGTAAAGAATACCTTGGTAATTGAGAATTAAGGGATATTGGAGTTTTTTGCATCAGGTGAGCTTAACATATACTCGATATACGTTAACCTATAACTTCGCTGTAGAATTATGGAATCCCTTCAAAACTTAGTGGAAATCCATTTTAAAAATTAGTGGAACTTTATACAATGAGATGCCTTGTGGAATGCTAGATGGAATGCCTTGTCGAAATGGAATGGGTCGTAATTTCATAGTGCAACGAAGATTTAACATAGTACTGCCAAAATATTTAGTCAACTAAACTTATTAGGAAAGGAACCTCCTGATCTCTTTCATTTAACAAGGACACTACTATGCACATTTTATACAAGTGCTCACTCTTCAACCCTTATAGCTCAATATATACTTTGGTGTATTTAACTTAGTCTTTTTGTCAAAAATTATCATTTTGTTGCATACAAGCAAAATCTTGAAATCTTAAAATCCAGGGAATCAAGTAGCATTCTTTTTAGTGTATTAATATAGCAATTTAGAGAACTACATGGTTAATTGAAAGTAATTCACCATCAAATACATCGTTGTAGCAGTAAGTATAGAATGTATACCAACCTTAACTTCATACTAAATGTCTATGAAATTACCTGATGTTGAAAGGATATCCCAAATATCTCAATTCATTATGGCGAATAGACATGTCGAGGGATGCTGAAATCAAAGTTTTCGTATTTAGGTTCGATTGTTCTTAGAATTCCAAACCAAAGATTTTAAATAAAATTTAAGAAATTTCTTATCTGAATATCGGAACCATCAAGACTTGAATAAAATGAAGCAATTATCATCAACGATGCATGAGTGAATAGTTTTAAGGTATTCTTTAAGGGTTAAAAAATGACCTGACTTTGTTACAGAAGGGTGGCATGTAACACCAGTTTTTATAAAACAAGGGTAAAATGGTAAATTTAAAAGGGGCATGACAGATAGCAACACTTGGATAGCAACGCTATTTATTGGCGGTAAAGATAGCGACGCTATTAGTCATAAATAGCGACGATATGTGGGTCTAGCCAGAAGGTTTTAAGCCGAAAGTTGGTTGTTGAGTGGGTAGAAAGAAAACTTCATAAAACGTTTCAAGAGGGGTGGGACTAAAGCTTTGGTGTCTTAAAGCTGGAATTGGAGCTAGAAACGTGGAATGGAAGGAAATTAGTGCACCTATTATCTTCCCCAAATGTATTATTTCAGATCCTTTGAGTGTTATTGGTGAAATAAGAGTTTGATTTCGATATAAGCAAGTTTTGGGGCACATTCAGAGGATTACCTATTTACCTCTGAGGGTTAAAAGGGATAGTTATAACTTGAAAACATGGGCTGGAATGATGATCTGAAGGGTTACAGATCTGAATTGGTGTTGTGTTCATCATTAGAGTCGCTAATATTAAACATAGAGAAGCTATCTATGAAGTTCATAAATAGTGACGCTATTAAGGAAGATAGCGACGCTATCCTTGAAGCCATATATAGCGACGCTATCTATGATGATAGCGGCGCTATCTAGGCTGGATTTTGGAAATGTGTTGTTTTGAATCCCTGGAGTTAGATGTAACGCCAAAAACATGTTTATTATATAATTATTGTAAAAAGGGCAAATTGGTCATTTTACCTTAGAAGGGTAATTTGGTCTTTTTGACAGAAAAGGACTTGTTTGGTAATAATATTTTGAGTCTTGGACTTAAAATGTTATAAAAGTTGATTTGTGTCATAAATTATGTAAATTGTGGCAAAAGTCCTAAAAATGCAACTTCAATGACCAAAATGTAATTTCTGGAAGTATAAAAGCTTGGAAGCTTCTTCCATTGTGTGCAGAATTTAGAGAGCTTACGGGAGAGGGATTTTGGTGACTGAATTTCCAGAAGTTTGAAGAGGTTTTGAAGATTGAAGTTGGAAAATCGGATTATAGCATTCAAGTGAGGAATTAGAAGCTTAAAAGGTAAGTGTTCCAAGTTCTTGATGGTTTGTTCTTGAGGAATTTTATAGAAACTGAAATGTGCAATTTCAGTTATGAAATTATGTGATAAGTAGCTTAATACTTCCATTAAGTCATACTAAAAAGGACTTAATTCAAGAAAATGGAAGTAGGTTGCTATTGTTCAAGAATTGGGATTTTGATCAAGAACCCTAGATGATGAGTTCTTGGGATAAACTTGATTCTAATGGATTAAGATGAGTTCTAGATGCTATAATGACTGAAAGAAATCATTAGAAGCAAGTAGAATTCAATAATTTCGTTTTTGGAGCAAAAATGCAAAAACGGGAAATTTTATAAATGAAGTTGAATTTGAGCATTTTATGGATTAAAACTAGTTAATAATCAAAGGTTTTGGTCTTGGAGCATTTCCTAGCAATTAAGTCGAGCATTAAGTGCTTAATAAGAGAAAAATGGGGTTTTTAGCTCAAAATTCGGAGCTTACTGTCTGGAATCGCCAGGATCGCGACCCGACCCAGGGGTCGATCGCGACCCGACCTCGCGGCAGAGAGCATTTTGGCCTCTGTTAAAATTTGGTCAATTTTCCAACTTTGATTTCAATGCTAGGCTTATCCGATTGACCTGAAATTTTAAACATAGGTCTAATATGTTGTGAAACTTCATGGAAAATTATCGGAATACGAATACGACCTCCCGAAAGTACTGTAGTAGAATACGCGTATTTCGGGACGTGTATTAAATTTTTATACCAATGGTTAATGCTTGGAATTAGTCTTATATTAGACTCTTGTGCATTAGAACCAACTGAAATGGTATATTAACCTATAATCATTGTGAAACGAATTGATTTATAGGTACGGGACAAAATCCTACGGATTTCATTTCAAGGCAAGAAACGACAAAAGCTAGTAGTAGCAAGCCTTCAGGTGAGTAATCTTGATTATATCTAGTATGATATATTGGTGCAGCCTTGTTGGCTAAGATTACTATCTTTGATGTGACTCCGGTGCGGCCTTCGGGCTATGTCTCCGATGTGGCCTTCGGGCTATGACTCCGGTGCGGCCTTCGGGCTATGTCTCCGATGCGGCCTTTGGGCTATGATTTGGTGCAGCCTTCGGGCTATGATTTTAGTGCGGCCTTCGGGCTAGGATATTCGGTGCGGCCTTTATGGCTATGATCACGGTGCGGTCAGTGATGACCATGATTTTGGGACAGAATTTGTTTAAGAGTTTAATTGTTATTATTCTCTTGTATATGTTTATTTGATTGCTTGATTACTCATTGGGCTTTATAGCTCACAGTTTTATTGATATGTCCCTGCAGGTGAGCTTGACCCTGCCAAGGGAAAAGACAAAGTCCGTGACTGAGGACTTAGCATTTGGAGTAACGACCCGGCTTGAAGAATGTATAATATTTATGTATTGTACTTCGTGATACACTTGTACTCGTATTTTGTTAACTAATACCCCTTACTTATGGTTTTGATTGTAAAATATTTGGTTTGAAAAATGAAAAATTTTTGGGGTGTTTTTGTTAATAAGTCAGGTGTTACAAGTTGCTCATACCTGTATATGTTATTTTTGATCCAGGAGCTACTCACTGTTTTGTATCGGAATCTTTATTGCCCCGTTTGAATGTACCTTTAACCCCGATGGATGAAAGCTTAGAAGTAGCTATAGCAGACGGCCGATATGTCTGGGTTTCTGAACATATGGAAGGTTGTCAGCTTAAAATCTATGGGACCACTTTCCCTATAGATTTGAAGCCGATAACTACCAACGAATTTGGTGTAATTGTGGGGATGGATTGGTTAGCAACAAATTACGCTAACGTGGATTGCAGAAATAAAAGTATTACAGTGTTATCACCGGAAGGGGAATGGATTAAAATTCAAGGTGACCGACCTCGGTTAAGAATGCCAGTTATCTCCTTTGCTCAAGCCCGAAGCTGTGTCAGTAAAGGAGGGATGTCCTATTTGGCTTATGTATCGGTGGCTCAACCGATTAAAGTGGGGGTAGCAAATGTGAATGTGGTGAACGAGTTCCCAGATGTGTTTCCAGACGAACTTCCAGGGTTGCCACCAGATCGACAGGTTGAGTTCACGATTGAACTAATTCCGGGAGCTGCTCCTGTTGCTCGAGCTCCATACCGTTTAGCACCTTCAGAGATGGTGGAACTGCGAAAGCAACTGGAAGAATTGTTAGACAGGGGTTTCATCAGACCAAGTACATCGCCGTGGGGAGCCCCTATTTTTTTGTCAAGAAGAAAGATGGGTCAATGCGCATGTGCATTGACTATCGGGAATTAAACAAGATCACGGTGAAGAACAAGTACCCGCTACCCAGAATAGACGACTTGTTTGACCAGCTACAAGGCGCGTCCTACTTTTCCAAGATTGACCTGAGGTCAGGATATCACCAGTTGAAGATAAGGGAATCAGATATTCCGAAGACAGCTTTCCGAACGAGATATGGTCATTATGAGTTTTTGGTGATGCCTTTTGGGTTAACCAATGCTCCAGCCGTATTCATGGATCTCATGAACCGGGTGTGCCGACCGTTCCTTGATACCTCGGTGATAGTGTTTATTGATGACATCTTGGTGTATTCGCGAAGCCAAACCGAACATGAAGTGCACTTGCGACAAGTGTTGGAGTTGCTTCGCCGAGAAAAGCTGTATGCGAAATTCTCCAAGTGTGATTTCTGGCTAAGAGAAGTCCAATTCCTTGGCCATGTAATCAATGTTGAAGGGGTGAAAGTAGATCCAGCAAAGATTGAAGCAGTGATGAAATGGGAACCGCCTAGAAGTCCCACTGAAGTAAGAAGTTTTCTTGGTTTGGCAGGCTATTACAGAAGATTTGTCGAGAATTTCTCCTCGATAGCTATTCCATTGACCAAGTTGACTAAGAAAGGTGAAAAATTTACTTGGGCTGAAGAGCAGCAAAAAGCATTCCAGAAACTGAAACAAGCTTTATGTGAAGCACCGGTGTTAGTACTACCACAAAGCGGAGAAGAGTATGTAATCTACAGCGATGCTTCAAGAATCGGCCTTGGGTGTGTTTTAATGCAAAAAGGTCGAGTCATAGCATATGCGTCCCGCCAATTAAAAGATGCTGAAAAGAAGTATCCAGTTCATGATTTGGAATTAGCTGCGGTGGTTCTAGCGTTGAAGTTGTGGAGACATTATTTGTATGGTGTAAAGTTTGTTATTTACACTGATCATAAGAGTCTGAAGTACCTCTTTGACCAAAAAGAGCTCAGTATGAGACAGCAAAGGTGGATGGATCTGCTTAAAGACGTTGATTGTGAAATTCAGTACCACCCTGGCAAGGCGAATGTGGTAGCAGATGCACTAAGCAGAAAAGAAACTCCTCTGAAAATCTCATCCGCGTGTTTGGGAGTAGTAAGCCGGTTACCAGAATTAATTCGTTCAGCACAAGAAGAGGCGTGTAAATCGGCGAATGTAAAACGCGAAAGAATGGTTGGATATTTGAAACATCTGGAAGAAAATGCTCAGAAATTGAAGACATTCAGAGGACGTGTGTGGGTCCCAAAACAGGGAGAGGCGCGGAAATTACTTCTGGAAGATGCCCATTATAGCAGATATGCAGTTCATCCGGGCAGCACTAAGATGTATCGGACGTTAAAACCGATGTATTGGTGGCCTGGAATGAAGAGGGACATTGGAAGATATGTGGAAAGATGTTTGACTTGTCTGCAAGTTAAGTCAAACCATCAGAAACCGTATGGGGAAATACAACCATTGCCGATTCCGGAGAAGAAATGGGACCATATTACCATGGATTTTGTAACAAAGTTGCCGCGGACACCGCGAGGTTACGATTCTATATGGGTAATTGTGGATCGATTGACTAAATCGGCACAATTTATACCATATAAGGAAAAGTACAGAGTAGATCAATTAGCAAAAATCTACATTGATGAGGTGATTTGTCGGCATGGACTTCCAGCGTCGATAGTATCGGACCGAGACAGTAGGTTTACTTCTCATTTTTGGCAGAGTCTTCAAAAGCAATTGGGTACAAAAGTACTTATGAGTACAGCATATCACCCGCAGACCGATGGCCAAAGTGAAAGAACGATCCAAACTTTGGAAGATATGTTGAGAACTTGTGTCATAGACTTCGGTGGAAGCTGGGAAGATCATTTACCTTTAGTGGAATTCGCGTACAATAACAGCTATCATTCCAGCATTCAGATGGCCCCGTATGAAGCCTTGTATGAAGCACCGTGCCGTACTCCGACCTGCTGGACTGAAGTTGGGGAAAAGCCGTTGGCTGGACCCGAAATTATAGCACAGACTGAAGATAAGATCAAACTGATACGCGAAAACTTGAAGGTAGCTCAGAATCGGCAGAAACAGTATGTAGATAAGCGGGTGAAACCGATAAAATTCCAAGTAGGAGATATGGTTATGCTCAACGTATCACCTTGGAAAGGCTTAATTCGTTTTGGGAAGAAAGGGAAGTTGAGTCCTCGTTTTATCGGACCTTTCCGTATATCCCAAAGAATTGGAGCCGTGGCATATAGATTGGAGTTACCTGATGAACTTCATGGTGTACATGATGTATTCCATGTGTCCCATTTGAGAAAAACGTTGTTTGATAAGTCTCAACAAGTACCTCTTGCCGAAATTGAAGTGGATGAAAAACTGAGATACCCGGAACAACCGGAGCGGGTGCTAGATCGCAAGATAAGACAGCTGCGAAACAAGAAAATCAGCATGGTGAAAGTACTTTGGCGTCATCACAAAGGTTCCGACATGACGTGGGAGACCGAAAGTGAGATGAGGGAGAGATATCCTCAACTTTTTGTATGATTTCGGGGACGAAATCTCTTAAAGGAGGGGAGAATTTGTAACGCCAAAAACATGTTTATTATATAATTATTGTAAAAAGGGCAAATTGGTCATTTTACCTTAGAAGGGTAATTTGGTCTTTTTGACAGAAAAGGACTTGTTTGGTAATAATATTTTGAGTCTTGGACTTAAAATGTTATAAAAGTTGATTTGTGTCATAAATTATGTAAATTGTGGCAAAAGTCCTAAAAATGCAACTTCAAGGACCAAAATGTAATTTCTGGAAGTATAAAAGCTTGGAAGCTTCTTCCATTGTGTGCAGAATTTAGAGAGCTTACGGGAGAGGGATTTTGGTGACTGAATTTCCAGAAGTTTGAAGAGGTTTTGAAGATTGAAGTTGGAAAATCGGATTATAGCATTCAAGTGAGGAATTAGAAGCTTAAAAGGTAAGTGTTCCAAGTTCTTGATGGTTTGTTCTTGAGGAATTTTATAGAAACTGAAATGTGCAATTTCAGTTATGAAATTATGTGATAAGTAGCTTAATACTTCCATTAAGTCATACTAAAAAGGACTTAATTCAAGAAAATGGAAGTAGGTTGCTATTTTTCAAGAATTGGGATTTTGATCAAGAACCCTAGATGATGAGTTCTTGGGATAAACTTGATTCTAATGGATTAAGATGAGTTCTAGATGCTATAATGACTAAAAGAAATCATTAGAAGCAAGTAGAATTCAATAATTTTGTTTTTGGAGCAAAAATGCAAAAACGGGAAATTTTATAAATGAAGTTGAATTTGAGCATTTTATGGATTAAAACTAGTTAATAATCAAAGGTTTTGGTCTTGGAACATTTCCTAGCAATTAAGTCGAGCATTAAGTGCTTAATAAGAGAAAAATAGGGTTTTTAGCTCAAAATTCGGAGCTTACTGTCTGGAATCGCCAGGATCGCGACCCGACCCAGGGGTCGATCGCGACCCGACCTCGCGGCAGAGAGCATTTTGGCCTCTGTTAAAATTTGGTCAATTTTCCAACTTTGATTTCAATGCTAGGCTTATCCGATTGACCTGAAATTTTAAACATAGGTCTAATATGTTGTGAAACTTCATGGAAAATTATCGGAATACGAATACGACCTCCCGAAAGTACTATAGTAGAATACGCGTATTTCGGGACTTGTATTAAATTTTTATACCAATGGTTAATGCTTGGAATTAGTCTTATATTAGACTCTTGTGCATTAGAACCAACTGAAATGGTATATTAACCTATAATCATTGTGAAACGAATTGATTTATAGGTACGGGACAAAATCCTACGGATTTCATTTCAAGGCAAGAAACGACAAAAGCTAGTAGTAGCAAGCCTTCAGGTGAGTAATCTTGATTATATCTAGTATGATATATTGGTGCAGCCTTGTTGGCTAAGATTACTATCTTTGATGTGACTCCGGTGCGGCCTTCGGGCTATGTCTCCGATGTGGCCTTCGGGCTATGACTCCGGTGCGGCCTTCGGGCTATGTCTCCGATGCGGCCTTTGGGCTATGATTTGGTGCGGCCTTCGGGCTATGATTTTAGTGCGGCCTTCGGGCTAGGATATTCGGTGCGGCCTTTATGGCTATGATCACGGTGCGGTCAGTGATGACCATGATTTTGGGACAGAATTAGTTTAAGAGTTTAATTGTTATTATTCTCTTGTATATGTTTATTTGATTGCTTGATTACTCATTGGGCTTTATAGCTCACAGTTTTATTGATATGTCCCTGCAGGTGAGCGTGACCCTGCCAAGGGAAAAGACAAAGTCCGTGACTGAGGACTTAGCATTTGGAGTAACGACCCGGCTTGAAGAATGTATAATATTTATGTATTGTACTTCGTGATACACTTGTACTCGTATTTTGTTAACTAATACCCCTTACTTATGGTTTTGATTGTAAAATATTTGGTTTGAAAAATGAAAAATTTTTGGGGAGTTTTTGTTAATAAGTCGGGTGTTACATTAGATGACAACACCTAGTAATATCAAATATTTTAGTCGTTGTTGAGCCCTATTCTTAGTGAATTTATGACAGATATCTACTGGTATTACTCACTTTTGTGCTAGTGCTATTGTGCAAGAAAAAGATGAAAACAGGGACCAAAATCATACAATTTGGAAGAAGTTTGAAGATCAAGGCAAGATCAGGCGGATTCGCACGCGTGCCGCGGAAATCATAAAGGCCCGACGCGGTGTTGAGGCGGTGGAGAAAATTCAAATGCCGATAAAACGGGGATAAACCTCTACGCGCGCCGCGGGATTCACTTATGCGCGCCGCGGCTTAGTGATTTTTGCAACTATAAATAGAGGGTCTAAGGTCGAAAAAATCAGCAAATGCTTGGCATAAAATCGACTCCCAAGACTCTTTGACTCCGAGTTTTAGCTTCAGCAACCACCATTTGGTATTTTTATGTTTTTCTCTTTAATTTTTAATTAGTTTCATAGTTAGTAGTAAGTGGCTAGTATCTTTGGGTGTGACAACCATTGGTACTTAGTCTTAGTTTCTGTTTGGAATATTTTGGTTACTGTTTTGGACCTTTTGGATCTGAGATTTTGGTTAATGAATCATTTGGTTATTAGTAATTGCTTCTTTTCGGTATTTTATGCTTTGGAATGATTTTTGGATGTTGACTTGTGATTGGATGTTGATTTAATCTTGATTGTTCTGAATTTCAGTTCTAATTTCAGTAACTAATTAGGATTAGTTATTAGTTTGGAGTTTAGTTTAGTGGATGTTGTTTGGAATTATTAGAGTTTATGATTTTTGGGATTGTTTGGCAAAAGTTAGGAACTAGATCCTCTGACTGTAGCGTGACACTGTAGTTGGTAATCTGTCACCTGTCTCGACCACGTAACTCCTGTGGATCGACCCTGACTACCACTATACTAGTGTGTGTTAGGTATTTTCTTATTTTTGATTGCACGACGACTGCTGCGATGTCATTAGACTAGTTGCATGTGTCGTTAAATATGTATATTTCTTGTGATAATGAGCAGTGATTGGGGTTCCTAGGGATGAGGACCGAGCTTAGAGCGGAAGATCCTAATTACACGCCTATCGAGGTGAGTAACCTTGCCTAGCATGTTAATTGTGATAAGTGTGTATTATGTGGCATGTACTATATTGTGTGCCAATAGTTGTGTAAGTGAGACTACCAACGGGAACTGGTTGTGAGTAGTGTAATGTGTAAGGTGTTGGATTAGGTGTCTAAGCCATGACTAATAATTAGTATTTTCCTAATTAATAGTAGCACAGTCCATTTGGGTTGCCCTCATGGCTGGAGGTTTGTTGGAAAGTTAAGTAGAGAGAAAGGCTTGATTTATTATGTGACTAATAAATCAAGATATTGTTTGTTAATATATTGTGAAGATGATATATTAATTAGAAATAATATTATTTGATTAATAATTAATCAGAAATTAATTGGATTAATTTCTGTGGCATTAATTAGATTAATCAGGAGGTCAGGGATTAAAGTCGTACAAATTCAATAGTTGAATTGCGGCGCGCGGCGCGCCAATGTAAAGGCCGCGACGCGCGTACATATTCGTACGAATTCAATAGTTGAATTGCGGCGCGCGGCGCGCAAATGACTTGGGCGCGGCGCGCGTACAGATAATCCGGAAAATGGGCTGCGGCTAGGGTTTCAGCTTTGCCTCTTGGTTCCCTATAAATAGGGAACCCTAGACCTCATTATCAGTTGCTCATTCTACTATTTCTCTCTGGAATTTCGATCCATAAACCTCCCGGCTTGGGTGTGACTTTCATTTGAAGCAGGATAATTTTGCTGCTCAGCTTCCAAGAAATTAAAGGTTGGTTTTTCTGTTTTAATATTTAATTTCTTTTATTAGCCTCTAGATTTTGTTATATGTTCAATTAGAAGAAAACATAGATCCTCATAGGTTGCATGTGAACTTAGGTTATTTAGTTCATGGTTTGCAGAAAACCTTTCAGTGGTATCAGAGCCTGTCTTGTTTTCTTGTTGAATTGCTATAACTGTTTTAGGGTTTAAAGCCTATAAACCTTTATATATATCAGGATCGATTTCTAGGATTAGGGTTTTTGGAAACCCTAATTCCCCCTTGCCTATTTCGAAAATCTCAATTAGGGTTTTAGAAGGTTTTCTTTTTTTGGTAACTTTATTTGTTAATTAAATGGATAACCTTAAACCCCATTTTTTGAATTCGATTTTTAGGGGGTTTAGGATAGGTTTTAATTAATTTGATTAATTTGGATAAACCTGTCTTCAACTAAATTAATTTAATTAATTGTTAATTAAAAGATAATTCAAAAGGATTTAATTAATTTTAAATTGTCGAAAATTAATAGAAAAATCCAGAAAAATATTTTAAAATGTTTAAAATATTTAGATTTAATTAATTTAATTAATTGGTAATTAAAATTGATTAAATCGAATTTAAGGTTTAATTTAATTCAAAATTTTAATTGTTAAATTTGGTAAAATTAAAAGATAAACCTTGAATATTTTAAAGGGTTTTAAAATACATCTTATATATGTTATTAATTGTTAATACTATATGTATAAGATAAAATTGGTCAGTCAATTCAATAGTAGGCCTCATTCACGAAGCTGGTCTATAAAGTGGGTATAAGGAGGCTGCCTGTAAAATGGCAGTCTAATGGGTGAACACTCTCACCCACCGCTCGCCTGATCAGTGGAGGGTCGTTAGCCGAACAGTTTTGATAGGACCACATAATCATTAAAAGTATAATGATCAAAGTACTAGAACCTTTACACAAAATCCCAATCTAGTTACTTTAAGAAAAATGTGAATTTGATGCTACCCCATGAAATTGCACATTGCACTTTGTGAAACGTTGGTGGAGCATGTGTGGTTTACCGGCACACCAATGGGAGTTCATAAAGAGTGGCAATGGGTGTCTCGGGTGTTATCATTGTTGATGGAGCGTGTGTGGTTAACCGGCACATTAATTTGAGATGATAATGGACCCCGAGAGTACCGAGCTAATTTGCATGGTTATTCACACCCGGTTTGTGATCCTCGGCATCCCAGTCACAAACGGTGGGGCATATCCGAGATTAAACATGCTATTGAACAGTTCAATAAATCTCAAAAGAAACTAGGAATTCCATTTATAATAAGATTATTTTTGCGCGGTGGAATTGGCTGAATCGTCATTCGCCTACCTTTATAAAATTTGCTTATAGATTACGGCATCCCTCTTCTATGTTGCAAATTGTTATAGTTGGATCCTAGCCTTATTTTATATTGGGTTATTATAAGGACCGACAAGTATCTAATTAAACTTACCTTCTTTTATAGATGTCTTCTGCTGATCAAATCGCTCCCCACTCAAACTCCAGTGTTCCCTCTATCCTCTCACTGTGTTCCAAGGTTCAATTGAACGGGACAAACTACAATGACTGGATTAGAAATATCAAGATGGCTCTGAGGTACGAGAACAAGGAGTATGTCCTCGAGACCGAGCTTGTCGATATTGACCCTGAAACTGCTACTCCCGAAGAAATTGCCTTGTACCAAAAACATACTGATGATGCGACCAAAGTGGCCTGCATCATGATCGCCACAATGAACCCCGAATTGCAGAGGATATACGAAGACTACTGGCCCTTTGAGATGCACAAGGAGCTGGCGGAAAAGTTCCGCAAGCAGGAGCGCATCGAGAGGTGCGAGGTGGTCAAGGACTTCACGAACAGCAAACCTAAAGATGGAGAGTCCATCTGCGCTCATGTGCAAAGAATGCAAGGTTACGTGGAGCGGCTTAGAAAGCTTGCAATGCCTGTACCGGAGGAGTTGGCCGTTGACATAGTGCTTAACTCCCTACCGAGTTCTTATGACCAGTTCAGGCTGGCTTATCATTTGAACAACAATCAGGCTAACCTGACTGAGTTGCATCGCATGCTTCGAGTTGCTGAGGACGGGATGAAGGGTAAAAGTGTACCCTCGGTTAATCAGCCCGTCCTAGCCATCGGAAGTGGCAAAGGAAAGAAAAGGAAGGGCCCTCCTAAGCAAAATTGGAGGGAAAAGGTTCAGGTCGGGTCGTCCAGTAATGGCTCGAGAACCAAGACTTCCCACATTCCTTGTGTGGCCAACCCCGATGAAGCCAACTGTTTCTACTGCAAAGAGAAGGGCCATTGGAAGAGAAGCTGCCCCAAATACTTGCAGGATGTCAAGGATGGGAAAGTAAAGCCATCGACAGCAGGTATATACACTATCTCTAAAAACTCACCATCTTCTAATTCTTGGGTCCTTGATACAGGATGTGGTTTTCACATTTGTTCTGATCTGCAGGGCCTAAAGGAAAGCAGGGAGGTGGAGCACGGTAGACTGAACTTGATCATGGGCAATAGGAGATCGTCCCCTGTTACCAAGATCGGCGTTTACAGTTTAGTGCTTAGTAGTGATGTTAGTTTAGAATTATTAAATTGTTGCTATTCGCCAGAAATGGCAAGAAACATTATTTCATTTCACGCATTGTTCAGACAAGGATTTCAATTTTCTTTTGATAATAAAATTGGTTCTATTTCTGTTTTCAAAAATGGTATTTTGATTTTTACTGCTTATCCTTGTGATGGTGTGTATGAAACTGTTGAATGTGTTGACAATTTAGGACATAGTGTAAATTATATTGATTCTACTAGTGGTGTAGAAAAGGCATGTCTGTGGCATAGTCGGCTCGGGCACATCAGCAAGAAACGCATCGCCCAACTCCAAAAGGATGGAGTGTTGGAATCATTCGACCTCAGGTCGGATGATGTATGTGAATCTTGTCTGTTGGGCAAGATGACTAAATCACCTTTCAAAGGATCTTTTGAAAGAGGTGAGGGTCTGCTGGACATCATTCACACGGATGTGTGTGGTCCATTCAGATCAACCACAAAGGATGGCACGCGGTTCTACGTGACCTTTACCGACGATTTTAGTAGATATGGTTATATCTACTTGATCAAGCACAAGTCGGACACCTTTGAAAAGTTCAAAGAGTTTAAGAACGAGGTAGAAAATCAATTAGGCAGGAAGATAAAGATGCTCAGGTCCGACAGAGGCGGAGAGTATCTAAGTATCGAGTTCCTAGACTATCTAAAGGAATGCGGAATAGTTTCGCAGTTGACACCTCCCAGGACACCACAGTTGAATGGTGTAGCAGAAAGGCGCAACCGAACCCTGTTGGACATGGTTCGTTCCATGATGAGTCGAGCTTCACTTCCCATTCACTTCTGGGGGTATGCCTTAGAGACTGCCGCCCACATCCTCAATCTTGTCCCAACTAAGAAGGTTGCTAAAACACCTCATGAGATGTGGACGGGGAAAGTTCCCTCGTTGGCACATATCAAAGTCTGGGGTTGTGAGGCTTTCGTTAGACGAGAGACTCAAGACAAACTCGCAGAAAGAAGCGAAAGGTGTTTCTTCCTTGGTTATCCCAAACAGTCCTTTGGATATCTATTCTACAGACCAAGCGAGGACGTGGTCTTTGTAGCTAGACGAGCGGTCTTTCGAGAGAGAGAGTTAATATTCAAATAGGACAGTGGGAGTACCATTGATCTGGAAGAAATTCAAGAGTCATCAGATGACGCAACCTTAGGAGAAACTAGCAACCAACATGAGGAAGAAGTTCCTGTTGGTCTGACAGATGTATCCTTACCTCTTAGGCGTTCCGGTAGGGTTAGCATGCCACCCGAGTTTTATGGGTTCCATATAACTTCGGATGGGGACACGTTTGTCAGTGATATGACACTGATAAATTTGGATGAACCAGCTAACTACCAGGAAGCAGTGGCGGGCCCTGAGTCTGCCAAGTGGAAAGAGACCATGGATAGCGAGATCAAGTCCATGTATGACAATCAAGTTTGGAACTTGGTTGACAACGTACCGGGTCGAAAGACAGTCGGATGCAAATGGATCTTCAAGAAGAAGACCGACATGGACGGAAAAGTACACACTTTCAAGGCAAGACTGGTTGCGAAGGGATTTACTCAAACCCCAGGGGTTAACTATGACGAGACCTTCTCACCAGTAGCCAAGATAAAGTCTATTAGGATTATGCTAGCCATAGCTGCATTTCATGACTATGAAATTTGGCAGATGGACGTCAAAACCGCTTTCCTTAATGGGAAGTTGACTGAGGATGTTTACATGAATTAGCCAGAGGGTTTTGTCGATGCAAAGTATCCTAATAAGGTGTGTAAGCTTGAGAGATCAATCTACGGATTGAAGCAAGCTTCTCGCAGCTGGAATCTTTGTTTCCATGAGAAAGTCAAAGAGTTTGGTTTCTCTAGGAGCGAGGATGAGTTCTGCGTATATGTCAAGGCTAGTGGGAGTATAGTCACCTTTCTGGTGCTGTATGTTGATGACATACTGCTCATGGGAAACGATATTCCAACCTTGCAAGATGTCAAGGCTTGGCTTGGGAAATGTTTCGCCATGAAGGACCTAGGAGAGGCTGCCTATATTCTCGAGATAAGAATATTGAGAGATAGGAAGAAGAGACTAATTGGACTTAGTCAGGGTACATACTTGGAAAAGGTACTGAAAAGGTTTAGTATGGAAAATTCCAAGAAGGGAGAGCTACCTATCCAGAGTAATGCAAAATTGAGTAAGACTCAAAGTCCGAGTACAGATGAAGAAATAGCTGAAATGAGTCGGGTACCTTACGCTTCGGCTGTAGGATCGATCATGTACGCTATGACGTGTACTCGCCCTGACGTGGCTTTTGCTTTAAGCATGGTCAGTCGGTACCAGGGTAACCCTAGAAGGGCGCATTGGATAGCTGTAAAGAATATACTCAAGTATCTGCGAAGGACAAAGGACATGGTGTTGGTCCTTGGAGACAGTGATACATTGAGAGTTGAAGGATATACGGATGCCAGTTTTCAGACGGATAGAGACAGTGGTCGGTCTCAGTCTGGCTGGGTATTCCTTCTGAACGGAGGAGCAGTAACTTGGAAAAGTTCCAAGCAAGATACGGTGGCTGATTCTACTTGTGAATCAGAGTATATAGCAGCAAGTGAAGCATCAAAGGAAGCGGCTTGGCTGAAGAACTTCATCGGTGACCTTGGAGTAGTCCCGAGTATTCAGGATCCCATGGAACTGTTCTGCGATAACGAAGGTGCGGTCGCCTTGACAAAGGAACCGCGAGACCATGGAAAGTCCAGGCATATCGACAGAAAGTACCACTACATAAGGCATAAGGTAGAAGAAGGTCACCTCGTGGTAAAGAGGGTATCATCGGAAGATAATCCTGCAGATCCCTTGACAAAGGCTCTGAGTAGGATTAAGCATAATCAGCATGCTAGGAGCATTGGATTAAGAGATGATATAAAGTTTATGTAAATTAGATAGGTTTCGAAACTTGTAACAATGTATTGTATTTGACTCTTGTGATTTAATAATAGAGATTTATTAATGAGTAATGGGTTACTACTTTTGTCAATACTTTATCATTGTGTTTTATTTTGCATGTTTTACTTCCTGAATAATTGGATTATTCAAATATCCACAGTCGATTACACTTTTTGGGAGTAAGTGTGAAGTAAGACTGTCATGAATTGGTAATAGACTGTCTAAGGAGTTAGACATTGCAATTGGATTGCTGCACCATTCGTGAGTACTTGGAAATGGAGATTTGAGTATTGGATAAACCCGCGCTCAATGGATTGCTTCATGGATTTCATCACGAGCAATGTTGAGACGATAATATCTTTTGATCTTTAAGCTAAGACATATGAGTTATGATTTATTAGACGGTTGTTCATTGATAATACGAAAACGCATCGGTAACTCGGTGTTATAAAACGTATTGTTGTGAGTGATTTGTCTGGTAAAAGACATAAGTATATGAGTCGAAGCTTATTCGTCCCTTGACCCTAACGGGGAACAGATATCTGTAGGCCTCTCGATGAATTTGAAGTTGACTAAAATGGTTGGCCAACCGGGACTAAATTGATAGTCTAAGAGTCATATGCAAATCGGATATCGAGGAACAGTGAATCAGACCAGGATTGACTTTAATCCATGTCCTGAGTCTGAAAAATATCTTGTTGGACGGAGGATCATCTGATCACTTATCTATGGACAGAACTGATTAGATCAGAGTTTGGCAGTGGTTTCTAGGAAGCTAAAAGTGCTGGTTAATTAGAGGTTAAATTGGTAATTATAGTCATAGACTTATCCAAGTGGGAGACTGTTGGATTAGGTGTCTAAGCCATGACTAATAATTAGTATTTGCCTAATTAATAGTAGCACAGTCCATTTGGGTTGCCCTCATGGCTGGAGGTTTGTTGGAAAGTTAAGTAGAGAGAAAGGCTTGATTTATTATGTGACTAATAAATCAAGATATTGTTTGTTAATATATTGTGAAGATGATATATTAATTAGAAATAATATTATTTGATTAATAATTAATCAGAAATTAATTGGATTAATTTCTGTGGCATTAATTAGATTAATCAGGAGGTCAGTGATTAAAGTCGTACAAATTCAATAGTTGAATTGCGGCGCGCGGCGCGCCAATGTAAAGGCCGCGACGCGCGTACATATTCGTACGAATTCAATAGTTGAATTGCGGCGCGCGGCGCGCAAATGACTTGGGCGCGGCGCGCGTACAGATAATCCGGAAAATGGGCTGCGGCTAGGGTTTCAGCTTTGCCTCTTGGTTCCCTATAAATAGGGAACCCTAGACCTCATTATCAGTTGCTCATTCTACTATTTCTCTCTGGAATTTCGATCCATAAACCTCCCGGCTTGGGTGTGACTTTCATTTGAGGCAGGATAATTTTGCTGCTCAGCTTCCAAGAAATTAAAGGTTGGTTTTTCTGTTTTAATATTTAATTTCTTTTATTAGCCTCTAGATTTTGTTATATGTTCAATTAGAAGAAAACATAGATCCTCATAGGTTGCATGTGAACTTAGGTTATTTAGTTCATGGTTTGCAGAAAATCTTTCATAAGGGTAGTGAGTTTGGAAGTCAGTGGGGTTATGTGTAGAGTTAGGAATGGGCACGAGACGAGAACTTCGTGACCATGAGTTAGCTGTTAATCTAGAGTGAAAAAGGGGGATGTGTATTAGTATATGTGATCCATAGGTGTTGGGGATATTTACATGACTGCATAACGAGTACCTTGTAGTCATGATATTTAGCATGTGTGGCATAAAGTTGCCTATTCTGTGGGGGCATATAACTAGTAAATGTGGTTGGGACCGCATATTCTATGCGGCCACATGACTGGTATCGTGGTTGGGACCACATATCCTGTGCGACCACATAACGGGTACCGCCAGTGTTTTATGTGATTGTGGTGCTTTACGGGTTTATATGTGAAGTGATTTGTTGTGAAGATGTTTATCTTATGCTATTGTAGAGTTGCTCACTAAGCTTTATAGCTTACGTGTGTGTGTTATGTGTGTGCATGTTAGTGATTAGTGGCGCCCGACTCAAATCGTGGGATCGATTCGGAGAGTTGTGAATGTGTAAGGGTTGTGGTATGATGTGTTGACTTTGTGTTTATGTATAGTGAGTCTACCGCCAGTGTTTTATGTGATTGTGGTGCTTTACGGGTTTATATGTGAAGTGATTTGTTGTGAAGATTTTATCTTATGCTATTGTACAGTTGTTCACTAAGCTTTATAGCTTACGTGTGTGTGTTATGTGTGTGCAGGTTAGTGATTAGTGGCGCCCGACTAAAATCATGGGATCGATCGCGAAGATATTTGCTTGTGATTCAGAGTATACCTATAGCTTACGTGTGTGTGTGTGTGTGTTATGTGTGTGCAGGTTAGTGATTAGTGGTGCCCAAATCAAATTGTGGGATCGATCACGAAGATATTTGCTTGTGATTCTAGGACTCGAGTTTACCTATTTTGTATTAATAGTGATTTTTTATGTAAATGTTTGGGTATACTTGGTGTCGAAAACTAGGCGTTACAAGTTGGTATTAGAGCCGTGGTTTAAGTGAGCTAGGTATCTTTAGGGAAGATTCCTAGACTTAAACCATACAGAGTAGCGGTCTTTAATTTAATTATGTGATGTGACTAACCATCTTGCTTGGGTTTAAAGATGGTTAATACTAGGAGTAAAACGGGTCGTGAGGGTATTCAGCAGGGAGTTCCGCGAGGAGGTCGGACTCGATCACAGAGCTCAGCGCATTGAGAGGCCAGGGACGCAGTGGTAGAGGATCCGCAGGAGTTACGGGCGATGATTACTGGTGTTGTTCGTGAATTGTTACCTATTGTGTTAAATACCTAAGGAAAAATTGTTGAAAAAGAGCTGCACGATAGGCCTCCGGTAGGCGAAGGTCACAGCAGGGAAGGAGTGGTTGCAACTAAGAGGGTGACTTTACTAGAGAGAACCTCGGGAAAGAAAGATAAGTGTACGTATAAAACATTTCTTAGCTGCAAGCCTACAGAGTTTTCAGGAGCAGATAACCCTGTAGAGGCTATAGAGTAGCTGATGCACATAGAGAAAGTGTTTAGGGTTAATAAGTGTGCAAAGGAAGATAAAGTAGAGTTTGCCACGAACCTTTTGATTGGGAATGCACAACATTGGTGGCAAGTACTGAGTAGAACGTTGGGAGCTGGCCTAACACCAAATGCTGACGTGGGAACAAATCAAAGTGAAATTTAAAGAAGAGTATTGCTCCGAGGTAGCTGTAAAGAGATTAGAGGACGAATTTATGCGTCTGGAGCAGGGTACGGGATCTGTACAGGAGTATACTCTGGCTGTTTTAGAGAAAACAAGATTCGACGAGCATCACGTGGATACAGAGAAACGGAAAGTATATAATTACGTGATGGGTTTGAGGACCCAGATTCGAGAAGTTATACAGCCGCTCCAATTGACCTCATTTCTTCAAGTAGTGGATAGAGCTAAGGAAAATATACAAAAGTTTATATTTACAAATGATTCACTTATCTGGATATCAAGGAATTGAAAAGGCATCAATCATTCCAAGGCCATGAAGAATCCTTGTGAAATAATTTTCATCAAGGGCATTAGTGAAAAGGTCTTCCAACTGATCATGAGTTTGAACAAAGTAAACTTAGTTTTGCACATGGTTATGGCATATGAGTTTGAAAAAGTGATAACAAAGAGAGATGGGCTTGGTTTTGGAAGGTTGAACATGATTATGGCATATGTGAATGACACTTTGAGAGTCACAGAATAGTGGTATTCTCTTCATATTGATTGAGTAATCCCGAAGCTGACTCTGAATTCATATGATTTGAGATGTACAAGCAATATCAACAATATATTCTGCTGCAAAAGTTGAGATTGTCACGCAGATCTACTTCTTCAATTGCCAACTGATGAGTTTCCAATAACTATAACCTAGCAGATTTTCAGAGCACAACGTTGTAACAGAAGGAAATGAAAGTAGAATGCATAAATAAAAAAATGAATGAAAGTACAACGTTTTATCTGATAAACTTTTCCAAGCTTTCAACCCAATAACTTTGGTGCTGCACAACTCTTTCATGTTCTTTCACGTCGTAGACTGTGTACACATATTCATTGACTTTTATGTCTTACAACTTTTTTGTATTTAATTTTTTTTAGTGCTTGAACCTTGAAGACTCAATATGGAGTATTATTTGTGGCTATAAAAAAACATTATGTGGGATCCAACACAGGTGGCAACTTGAATTTAAAATCCGTGATGATCAATGTTGAAACAGCATCATGCTAAATCTGAAATTTCACATTAATAGATAAAGATATTAACATATAGAAACAATTTTGAGAACCAATTTCACGTACTTACCTACATGTATAATATTATCAAATGATACTTCGAACAATATCAGTTTTATGCATCTTATATTTAATTTATCAAATATCGTTAGTAAAACAAATTTACTATGAAAGAATATGTAATTGTTTTTTAAAGGTTGCTATTAAAAGTACATAATTTATGAGACATAATGTTAATGAATAAAACAACTGAGTTATATATTTTCGATAAATTGTATAAAAGTCACTCGTTTTTCCAAATTTTTCGATTTTGACATTGCATTTTTAGTTTTTTCAATTAAGTCATTATGTTTTCAGAAAAATTACAATTAAGTCATTATGTTTTCCAAAAAGTTGCGAAAATGACCATATGACAGGATGCCAACAGGTTACCCGGTCATATGGTCAGATTTGCAATTTTTTAGAAAACCTAATGACTTAATAGCAAAACTAAAAAACATAGTGTCAAAATCTAGAAATCTGGAAAAGTTAGCGACTTTTATGCAATTTACCCAATGTAATTTATACAACTTAATCACTTTACATGCCTCATATGTGTCCAAAAAAGTAATTTTGTTGTTACCTTGGATAGTTTACCCTAACAACCCCCAAAAAGAACATAAAAAAACCAAAGTTCAATGGTACTTGTGACAAAAAGCAATTTTGTCACTAGTAGCATCGAACTTTGATTTTTTTTGTTCGTTTTTGGGGCTGTTAGGGTAAACAATCTAAGGTAACAACAAAATTACCTTTTTGGACACATATGAGGCATGTAAACTGATTAAGTTGTATAAATTGCATATGGTAAATTGCATAACAGTCGCTAACTTTTCCAGATTTCTAGATTTTGACACTATGTTTTTATTTGCTACTAAATCATTAGGTTTTCTAAAAAATTGCAAATATGACCATATGACTTGGTAACCTGTTGCCATCCTGTCATATGGTCATTTTCGCAACTTTTTGGAAAACATAATGACTTAATTGCAATTTTTCTGAAAACATAATGACTTAGTTGCAAAAACTAAAAATGTAGTGTCAAAATAGAAAAAATTGGAAAAGTTAGTGACTTTTATGCAAATTACCCTATATTTTCCTATCTTTCTTTTATATATATATATATATATATATATATATATATATATATATATATATATATATATATATATATATATATATATATATATATATATATATATATATATATATATATATATATATATATATATATATATATATATATATACATACATACATACATATATATATATATATATATATATATACATACATATATATATATATATATATATATATATATATATATATATATATATATATATATATATATATATATATATATATATATAACTCAAAACCCCTAAATAAAACTAAGATCCCTAAAGAAAAACCCAAGTTCCAACATTGTTTTCATCAAATTTATTCAAACCATAAATATCACAATGATGCTTAAAATCAAGCTTGAAATAAAGATTCAAATTAAAGCATAAAGTGAAGGATCGAAGAAATAGAGAATGTAAGTGTGAAAATAAGTTTGAAAGAAAACCATAAATTCCAAAAGTCAAGTTTCAATCGAAGGTTGTAGTTGAAGCCACATACGCTATGCAAGTTTCTACATTTTTTGTTCGTAGATGATTTAAGTCGAGCCCCAAAAACGAACCGAGACATTCCCTTGATTCCAATTGTCTTCATCAAGATATTTATTTCTTGTTCAACTTTCTTTATAAACGCTACCATCTTTGTGATAGGGTGCAATAAAATCGAAACTTGTAGCTTGCTGGAAACTGTGGGCGATGGTATTTGTGGTGTAGCACATCGGGATGAACTGAAGGAAATATGGAGGGACAGTAGAAGAACGAAGATGGGTATGTTGTGAGGTTACAAATAAATTGAGTTCCATCTTATTACCCTTACCCCTCTCAATACATGTATATTATGGAATAAACAGGGTTATCAATTAATAAGAACTCTTGGGAGCTAATTTAACATCATACATAAATACGAAAAGAGAAGAAAAGTATAGACTTACAACAGGAAAATTGAGAGTGTTATGATGAGTCACTTTCGCTTCGTCGGGGGTTATACAGATAATCATCATAGTTGACAGCGCCTTCATACACTAGTGTTTAGATGGAAGATGGAGAGGGTTTTTTAGTGTTTAATGGTAGAGGAGATCTAGATCAAAAGGGTTTTCAGGCCTTTTCAAATTTCAACCCCATAACACGCTCCATTATTGGAGGAGAGTAAGGAAAATGGAGTGCACGACTATAAAATGGAGAACGATCATGCTTTATCAATCCCACAACATAATAGATGTTCCTATTTCCGTGAAAAATACTTTAAGAATAGTAAATAACATTTGATACATGTTGTATAGTATAATGAATGTCTTTATTATTAAGACTTAATTGCTGCATTACATAGCATGAAATATGTGTGTGAAATTTGATAAAAGAACAGTGGTGAAGCATGCATACATGGAAAGTTAATTGCATAAGAGTCGAGCATGGTCCTGTAAAAACTAAGAAATCTTCAATATGGTATTAGGCTATTCTACCTCGAATGGTACCTCCTATCGTGAAGGTAGAGGCCACGAGTGGCCATTATAGACTGATATGTTCTATCTATATTGGATGCACTAGCTTCCAAAGAGAGGCCTAAGATGGTTTCAAAGAGATCCCCGAACAAGTTTTAAAAAGAGAAGCGGGATACGTTTACAACTATAAGATCAAACGTCCACGAAGTGACACGGTCTAACATAGACCAAGACACAAGACGGACCCATGATGGCCAACATTGAGTGTGAAATATGTTGGATTAGGTGTCTAAGCCATGACTATAATTGGTATATACTTGATTGATAGTAGCAAAGTCCTTTTGGGTTGCCTTCATAGTTGGCAATTTGACAGAATAACTTTTAGAGAGAGAGATTGATTTATTATGTGATTAATAAATCAATATAAATAATTTGTTAATATATTATGAGGATGATATATTAATTAGAAATAGTATTATTTAATTAATAATTAATCAGAAATTAAATGGTATTAATTTTGGGATTAATTGCATTAATTAAAAGTACATGGGCTGAATTGTAATTATTCAATAGTTGAATAGTGAACAATTATGGAAGGATAGAAGATGGCAAAATCGAGGATATATTTATCCTTGAATTTCGAAATATATATAAGATAAATAGGGATTTGAATTAAAGTTAAAGGTTTATCTTGTTTGAATTCAAATAAGGTTTACCTCTAAGGCTTATCTGCTAATCTTTTTAAGCCTATAAATAGGGGCTCTGGATCCCCTAATCCTGCGCCATTTTCCACTGCTCCCTACACTCTCTCTGGTTTTTCTTGTTGCTAGCTTTGGGTGTGAACCATTTGAGGCACGACGCTTGTGGTGCTCGCTTCCAAAAGATTCAACAAAGGTTAGTAATTTTTCTTTTATCCTTTTAATAAAATTGAAATGCCTATTAGGTTTTAGTTATAGATTCAAATAGTGAAAACATAGATCCTTTAGGTTGCATGTGAACTTAAGAGTTAAGTTTATTTGTTTTGCCTATTTCCTATCAGTGGTATTAGAGCTTTTGGCTTGTTTTCTGTTTGAATTTGCCGTAATTGTTATACCTTTGGACTAGGATTTATAGAAAATAAACCCTAATATCCTTTTCTCGATTTTAGGGTTAGGGTTTCAGAAACCCTAGCCCCTCCCCCTTGTTTTCGAAATTCAATAGGTATTTTTCGGGTATTTCTATTTTTGGTAATTATGATTAATTAATAAATGGATAACCCTATACCATTTTGTGTTTTTCGAAATTAGTGGGTAAAGGATAGTATTAAGTTAATTTGATTAATTTGTTGATCCTTATCTGATTTAATTTACTTAATTAATTGTTAATTAAAAGATAAACATTAAATCAATTCAGGTTTAAATTAAAATGTTTAATTCTAAAATTTAAATAGATAAACCAAAATCATTTTAAAAATGTTAAAATACATCTTATATATATATATATATATATATATATATATATATATATATATATATATATATATATATATATATATATATATATATATATATATATAGTTAAAAGTTAATATTTATATGTATAAGAACTGGTCAGTCAAATCGCTAGTATGCCTGATTCACGAAGCTGATCTATAAGGGGGGGGTATAAGGAAACAGCCTATAAAATGGTGGTTAAATGAGTGTCCACTCTCACCCACCGCTTCCTTGGTTAGTAGAGGGTTGTTAGCAGAACGGATTTGATAGGACAACTTAATCTCATTAAAAGTATAATGCTATTAAAGAAAGTACTAGAGCCATTTTAATAAAATCTCAAATCTAGTTACTTTAGGAAAAATGTGAAAGATATACTAATCCATGAAATTGCACATTACACTTTATGAGACATTAGTGGAGCGTGTGTGGTTTACCGACACACTAATAGGGGCTCATAAAGAGTGGTGATGGGTATCTCATGAATTATCATTGTTGATGGAGCGTGTGTGGTTAACCAGAACATCAATTGAGATGATAAATGACATTGAGGTTACCGAGCACATTTGCATGGTTATTTACATCTTGTTTGTGATCCTCGGCATCCCAGTCACAAATGAAAGAGCATAATCCGAGATTAAACATGTCATTGAACAGTTCAATGAATCTCACAGATCTAGGAATTTCATAAGACTGAAATTGATAAATGTATATCTACCTTAATGACCATTATGTTGTGATTACGGCATCCCTCTTCACACCATAGTTGGGGTATTTTGGGTCCTAGCCTTATTAAATAATAATTGAGTAATTATTTAAAAGGATTAAAATTAAACTAATAAATTATGATTTTATAGATGTTTGAAACCAGTGTCAACTCTCCTACCCCTCCTCCAACACCCATTTCTGAGAGCTTCAGAAAGTATCTGTTAAATATGGAAAAGCTGGCAAGCCATATCTGATTGAGTATCCACTCCCCATTCACTGAAGCATGGCATCACACAGCAGCTTGTGATGAACATGACTTCTTGATGAATCCGAAGAAGTTCGTAGCATCATGCTAATTGACCATTGACCCCAAGCTCCTCAGGGATTTCGAATTCCTGGGGCCATATGAGTTAGCACGACTGGTTGAGGAAAGGTTCCGAGTACCGGTTGAAAAGGAACGAACTAGGATCTTCAAGGCGTTTGAAGTATGCAAGCTAAAAAAAGGAAGTAGCGTCGGTCCGCATGTTCTCATAATTGAGGGATACATAGATGAACTGTATAAACTTGGTCACCCTATCAATCAGGAGTTGAGCATTAACTCGACCCGTTGACTAGCTAGTACGATCTGTTCATCCAGAAGTATAGGAAAAGGAACCAGGACAAGACTATCATGGAAATGCATTGGATGTTAACTATGTACGAGTTGTTCATAGAGATGTGTACGAGTCGTTAATAGAGATGCATAGTTCCACTGAGCCAGCTACTTCGGGATTAAGTCCAGAAATGAGACGTATCAAGAAACAATCCAGATCGTCTGGACCGGTTCTAAGATGTCTCAAACTGGGAATCCACAGGGTGGCATACAGTCCCTGAAAGATTGGAAGATGCTCCAAAGCCAAATCGTTTGGCAACTTAGATATATCTAAAAACTCAAAACTTCTGATCCTTAATTCCCTGATACAGGATGTGATTGTCACATTTGCTTTGTATGCAGGGACTCGATAGGATGCAGGGCATTGACGCATAGGAGCACTTTCAGATTGGATCACGAGCTCGTACAGTTTTGAAGTTTAGTTAGATATTTTGATCTTGTTATTAGCTTATTAGATGCATATGACATTGATATCATATAGTACATTGCTCGAGGATATTTTGATTCAATAAAATGTTGTTCTTTCTTTTAATACATGGTTGTTTAAATTATCCTTGAAATATTGTATGAATGTGTTAATATCATGAATAGTGATAACTTGAATGTTGATGCATCCAAAGTGTATTGGATTCATGAATTGTGTTTTTATGATTGTTAAAGTTAAATTTTAATAAGAATCGCTTCAACCAAAGGTCCAGGTGGACAGGACTTTCGAAACATTTGACTTAGAGTCACATGATGAATAGAGTTCATAATAAAATTAATTGTTGCAAGAAATGTATCACCCAAGGATCAAATGGATAGGATTTTGGAATCAGTTGACTTAGAGTCAAACAAAGAATGCATATCTTGAATAAAATTAACAAAGTCATAAATTTACATGGAGATGTAAAAGACGTTAAGATTATGAGCAATGGACACATTAGTGAATTGCTTGAATCTACAAATAAAACACAATTAGTTATACTTCATAATATTTGCCAATCAGTATGACAAATATGACTTCGCTTATTAGAATAAGCGTTTGATTGAAACCTTGAACTGTTCAAGGACTTCAAAGGAAGTATTATGATCAATGTAGTCTGAGTGAAAAAACATAAACTGAGAAAATGTTTCACATTTCATCCTCTTCCAAGAACATTAATGGTTATGATGTGTCTTAGGGAAGAAGATAGAGCATTGGTCGAAACAGTTTGATCCTCGAAGTATTAAATACACTTCCAATTAGTTTTCGATAAGTTAGATATTCAACCAGATAGACTGTAAAAGTATATTCTGACCACGTCTTAGACTAAGTATGTTGCACAAACACCATCTAAAATGTAAAGCAGTGTTTATCCCACTTGTACATGGAGGGTCCAGGGTCATGTAGCGTTCATCTGAACCTCATAGCTAGCCTGAACTTGATCAGCAGTGTCGTTTCATTGGCCATCCTGCAAGTACTTATGAAAGAAGAGTCCTTTTAGAAAGAACTCGCATTCTAAGGAGACAGTGGGAGCAAAAGTAATCCTGAAAGAGTTCAAGGATTAGCCAAGTGAAAGAACCTCTAGCCACTACTAGGACATGACCAGGGATCGGATTCCTGTTAAACCTGCCATACTCTTCTCTTTGTAGACCAGTAGTATTAGTCACCGTCATAAGGTGTTATGATCTGGGTGACATACCGATTAGTGGTTAAACACTAAAGTTGGCACGGATAAGCAATCCTACTACTTGGAAGCATTGGTAAGCCTAGTTGCTGCCAAAATAAGAGAACCTAAAGGCAAGACTCAATCTATGTGATAAATTTGTTTGATGTTACACCTGGCCTAAAAACCAGTGGGAGTAATTGAATCATCAAAAGAAGACAACATAGATAGCAATTTACCTACATTCTGAGAAAGAATGGTTGAGTGAGGCGATATTCAAAGTCATGAGATTGATTTTTGAGAGAAACGCTCTCCATAGAACTTAAATAAATCTGAAGGGATATCATCTGTTGTAACTACACTCCGTGAGTCATAGCAAGATTGGATGATCTGAACCACTTTTCTTAAATAGAAAACACAAAGGTTGTGTGTAGACACAACAGAAGGGGTTTAGAACATGCCGATATATCCAAACATAATGGTACATGGCCCCGAGATTCATCTTACGGAGACCTCGCAAGGAAGGACATTCAAATTCTCATAAATGTGTCAAATGTTTTAGATTTTGTGAATAGCCTGAAAGAATTCTATGATTATGTCAGAAGGTTTGGATTTTGGAATCTCAAAATATGCAAAATGGTTTGGATTTTGTGATAGTCCAAAAGAGCCCTATAACCGTGTCAAAACTAGTGGGAGTATCGTGATGAACTACATATCAATGTATGTCAGTTACATACTATTTCTAGGAAACAGCTCTTATCATTACAAAGTGTAATGACTTAGGATTAAGAGATGGTTTGCTATGAAAGATCTTAAGGAGATACAGCGTACTGAGGTGGTCACAAGCATCTATCAGATAGATGAAATCATCGGTAAAGATTCTGCCATTATATGTATGATCTTGATGAGATCAAGAGGCATGACTTCAGGAAAGGAATTTTCCATCATTGCAAAATGTAATGACTTGGCACAATCTAAAAGAGATACAAGATATTCACGTAGTTACAAACATCTATCAGATAGATGGAATTGTCAATATAGACCTAGCCATTATAAGTATGATCTTGATAAGATTTAATATGCATGGGAAAGAGTCTCCGAAAGTCATGACACAGGGATTATAAATAATCCTCAGATTCTGAAAGGTTTGGAATAGAATAGATCTGATCCAACGAGCTTCTTGGATCGATCACAAGTGTCATGAACTTGTCTTGATGACTTGATGCTTAGATCATAGTAATTTGGATTCAGGATACAACCCGGCTGAGAATACTAGACAGATTATTTGAACACACGTGAGAAATCATTGAGAAATGATTGGGGTGAATGTAATAACAATTTGAAAGGAGTTTCAAATCTGTAATTATTTACATCAGTATGTGGTGCTGAAGGACTTCATGGTTAAAGAGTTTCATTGGTATATTGATGGAGCGCGTCACCGGCACATCATAACACCTTGAAATCATCTTAGGGTGCAGTCATCTGGACTAAAGATCCCGAGAACCATGAGAAGTCACAGTACACACCACCATTTCCGGAATGGAGTTAGGAGAGAGAAAGACAAGTGGACACATTGAGATATCATTAGAAAGGTGTCCGATTGGATTATCTGCAATGATGTGAGTCTATGTAGATACATAAAAAGAGTGAAGGTCATTTTGAGTAAATGGACATATAAATCTTAATTAAAAGTTTAATAGAAACCAAGAAACACATATAACAGTATTATAATGAATCTGACTTGGTGATTACCTTGTGGAGACTTGGTAATTAGCAGTATTAGCAGTATTAGCAGGAGTAGCTGCCAGTCAGATCTTTATGTTTCGCTTTTGCATGTTTTACTTCCCGAATAATTTGATTATTCAAAAGTCGACAGTCGCTCATACTTTTGAAAGTAAGTAGTGAATTAAGACTATCATGAATTGAATTATAGATTGTCTAAGGAGTTAGACATAGCAATAGAATTGCTGCAATGTTCATGAGTACTTAGAAATGGAGATTTGAGTATTGCACAAACCCACGCTCAGAGAATTACTTCATGGATTACATCACGAGTAATTCTAAGATGATAATATCTTATGACCTTGAAACAGAGACATATGAGTTGAAATTTACAAGTCGGTAGTGCATTGATAATGCGTAAACGCATCGGTAACTCGATGTTATAAACGTATTGTTGTGCGTGATTTGATGAGTAAAAGACACAAGCATATGAGTCGAAGTTTATTCGTTCCTTTTGCCCTAATGGGAAAAGCGATATATGTGGGCCCCTCGGTGATTTGGTGTTGACTTACAGTGCTGGCCAGCCAGGACAAATTGATGTGTTCAATTAGAAGTCCTATATCATCACAAATCAGAAATCGTAAAACATAGTATCGGACTGAGATTGATTCTAATCCATGTCTCAAGTCCGAATGATATCCGGGAGAACGTAGGATCATATAATCAATTATATTAGGACAGAACTGACTGGGTCAGAGTTCGGCAGCGGTTTTTGGAAGCTACAATTTGCTTATTGATTTAGAAGTTATACTGGCAGTTATAGTGATAGACTTATCCAAGTGGGAGACTGTTGGATTAGGTGTCTAAGTCATGACTATAGTTGGTATATACTTGATTGATAGTAGCAAAGTCCTTTTGGGTTGCCCTCATAGTTGACAATTTGACAAAATAACTTTTAGAGAGAGAGATTGATTTATTATGTGATTAATAAATCAATATAAATAATTTGTTAATATATTATGACGATAATATATTAATTAGAAATAGTATTATTTAATTAATAATTAATCAGCAATTAATTGGTATTAATTTTGGGATTAATTGGATTCATTAAAAGTATAGGGACTGAATTGTAATTATTCAATAGTTGAGTAGTGAACAATTATGGAAGGATAGAAGATGGCGAAAACAAGGACATATTTATCCTTGAATTTCGATATATATATATATATATATATATATATATATATATATATATATATATATATATATATATATATATATATATATATATATATATATATATATATATATATATATATATATATATATATATATATATATATATATATATAAGATAAATAGGTATTTGAATTAAAGATAAAAGGTTTATCTCGTTTGATTTCAAATAAGATTTATCTCTAAGGCTTATCTGCTAATCTTTTTAAGCCTATAAATAGGGGGCTCTGGATCCCCTAATCCTGCGCCATTTTCCACTGCTCCCTACTCTCTCTCTCTCTCTGGTTTTTCTTGTTGCTAGCTTTGAGTGTGAACCATTTGAGGCACGACGCTTGTGGTGCTCGCTTCCAAAAGATTCAACAATGATTAGTAATTTTTCTTTTATCCTTTTAGTAAAATCGACATGCCTATTAGGTTTTAGTTATAGATTCAAATAGTGAAAATATAGATCCTTTAGGTTTTGCATGTGAACTTAAGAGTTAAGTTTATTTTTTTTGCCTATTTCCTATCAAAATCATGCATACATGCATTACATCACACCAATGATGTGTTAAAGAAGAATTTTATCAAAATGATTTAAGTTATGATCAAGTGAAGTTTTACTAAATGTTTATGGAAAGATTTTGTGTCCAAACTAATGTATCTTGCAAGACAAGTTTTGTCTTATGTATGTTTGTTTTTAATGTCATGTATATGATGAACAGATTGTCTAGCATTGGATAGAAGTAAGAAAGGATGTAGAAGTCATGTGGGACTTCATAGATAGAATTGATGATTGGGTGATAGTTGACTCCCTAATTGATGTGGTATTGTCTTATGTTGATGGAGAGTTGTTTAAAGGTTTAGTATTACCATTTGTAGCTTTATGGAAATGTTTTTGCTATGTACCAAGTTTTATTTTGGGCTTTTGTATTGGAATTGAGTCAGTATGGATTTTATCTACTTGTCCAATGGTCATGCCGCAATTTCGGTACAAATGTTAGAATATTTTTAGGACAGTTAGTGATGAATTTCATAATGCTTGCTATGGTGTATGCTTAGTATGAAGTTGTAATTCCCAAAGTTGTTTAAACATTTCTTAAATATTTTGATTTATGTTTGGGACCAAAGTTATAAGACATGACTTAATGTCATGAGAAAAGTTATTAAAGATTAGATTTTATTCCATAACGTTTTTATGAAATATTACACTTCTTAAAGTGTATTGAAGATTTTGGTTTTACAACATTCTTTCTAGATACTGCTTATAAAAAGCATATATGTAGACCATATTGGGGATGGTTTGGACGACTAGTTTGATTCAACTAGTGAGGCAAGTATCTAGCTCCTTCTTCAATTGTTACAATTAAACAATACTCACATTATCCTGCCAACTCATAAAACGAGCATAAATAGGGTACACTTCTTAATCACATAAAATTATGGGTTTCCAATGAAACACCAAAATCAACCAACCAACACGATATCAGTTTGAATCAAAGGTTTTGTTCATCTTACCTACAAGCTACACATTTTTTGAATCGCCTCGTTGCATGCTTATCTATCCAAGAAACCTGTTCGACCAGCAGCTTCTTGTAATCGTACAAATGATCTTATTGATCTTCAGCTTGAAGATGAACCCTGGATGACAAACGAAGCTTGAAGACAATGTCGTGCTTTAAGTGTGGGTTTCAGAATGTTGGCTGAAGTTTGAATGTTTTTAGGGTTAAAGAAGGGAAGAAACATATGGCTGTGATTTCATTTGGGACATGCCGTATTAAGTAAGATTTGTTTGAGAGTGGGATCTTTTCTTTCCACATAAGCAGTCAACATCTTACGTGGTTGCCACGTAAGATAAAAAATATGGCATCGCTTCCTTTACCGGGTAACCGGTTACCCAATCCATCACATTTTAAAAATGGTATTTTAAACAATTTAATTGTCGGTTTAATTGGCTTAGTCGGACCAAATTTTACAAATAGATACCATTTAAAATCCAAACACATAGTTTATGGGGTTTTGATGTTATTAACCCTTATATTAATATAGCTTATTAGATACAGAAGAGATACACTAAGATACAAAAACAAACTCTCCTCTCTTCTTCCTCTACACGGCTAAGCTTTCCGTTAATTTTCTTTTTCGTTTTCGTTTATCCCGTTTATAGTTTCCTATGCAACATTTTAGCAAATGGGTAGTGAATAGTAATCTGATTTATTTTTTTAAACGTGGTGTTACCTCAAAGTTAAAGCTTATAGAATCCGGATCTATATAATTTGATTTGTTAATCAGTCAAATATCTGTATGGCTTTTAACTTTTTTGAAATTATGATGTCTTATATCTCTTAATATATTGTTTATTGTTTAAAATATTGGGAACATGAACATGGGTTTGAAAATGACAAGTGGATTCTATTTTTAATAGAAATTGTAAAAGCAAAAGTCACATTTTAGAAGCTCATCTAGTGCCATACCATCTTTACAAGACAAACTTTTTTTGAATAAGACTTTTTACCATTATATCAATCAAATTTCAGTGACTTGTCTTTCCAAAAAGCAAGATTTCCACTTGAGCCATTACTTGTTGCTTCTTTTATGCATAAAAGTGTGAATTTTGATAGAATGATTAAGTGACCAACGTAGGGCAAAAAGTGTCTACACAATATGTTAGGAATTCATGAAAGCAATACGTAAGAGAAAACACACACTACTGAAAAGTGAAACATAGACGGAATAACCTGCATCCACTCATGCACGTACAACCCAACATTCATATTACTTGTTTCTTTGTTTCTTTATATTGCAATGTCTTACTTTCAACTTTTTTCCCATCATGGTATCGCACTTTGAAAATTTTATCATATTATAATTAACATTGTACTTCCATTTATTTGTTTATAGTTTGGTTTTCATATTTACAAGTTATTATTGAGCATTTTCTTGACAAAAGTGAAGCAGGCGATGCTCAAAGAAATTGCGACCCAACATGAAGAGGATGTGATCCAACGCAAAGAAAGAGCAACAAAGAGGCAATAATAAAAAATATCTATAACAAATTCCAAAGAGGCTCGAGAAAGTAACTCAACAACCGAGACTTTGATACTTCAAAATCGTGAACACTTGACTTTAATTAGTATTTATTAATTTTAGCTTTGGAATATATAGTTTTAATAATTTTGGTTTCGGAATATTTACTTAATTTGCATCATTTTTGGGTTGGAAAATTGGTCCAAATAATGTAAATGGTGGAAGTAGCGACAAAAATCCGCCGCTAAATTTGTCACTAAAGCCATCAGTGGAATTTGTCGACGGAATAGTAACCTAAAAATCTGTCAATTTATAATTATAACTACGGAAAATAACTTATAAGGGTAATTATGTTTCAAAAATGTTCAAAAAACACCATCCAAGTTTGGTTTGTTCAAAAAACATCATCCAAGTAAAGCATTTGTACAAAAAACACCATCCAAGTAAGGCCTTTGTACAAAAAACACCAACGAACTACATGTTTTGTTTAAATTTTACCCGATGGTAATCGGCTCTTGCAGGTTAAACCGTTCATCTGTTATTATGACATGTCACTAAATATTAGGCCAAGTCATCATTTAACCTGCAAGAGCCGGTTATCATCGGGTAAATTTTGAAAAAAACATGTAGTTCGTTTGTGTTTTTTGTAAAAAAACCTTATTTGGATGGTGTTTTTTGTACAAAGGTCTTACTTGAATGATGTTTTTTGAACAGACCAAACTTGAATGGTGTTTTTTGAACAGTTTTAAAACATAATTACCCTTATAAGTCATTTTCCCTTATAACTATAAATATAAAAATCAAAGGAAATCGATGGATTTCCGACATGTTGTGACAGAAGTGTATGTCGGATTGAGCTACGGATAATCTTTCTACCAAAATAATAATAATACATAACTATACTTTATCAAGGATATGGCCAATTAGCACGGATTTTTAGTGGTACGCTCATTTTTATTGCTAATTGTTAAATGATGCCATCTCTTTTCCGGTTATTTTTAGGGGTGAGCAAAAATTGAATCTTAAACTCAAAAACCGCAAAATCAAAACCGAATGAATAAAACGATGTTATGGTTTTATATTTTTTAAAAATCGATTATTTACAGTGCAGTGCGGTTTTGCATTATATATTGTATCGCACCATTCATAAAACCGCATACAAAAATTCGCACCGCAAAACCGCGTCATATCATCTTTTAAGTATTTAATTAATATATATTACATATTTAAGTTTTTTTTCAAATAAAGTTGACTAAAAAGAAGCTAAAAACGGATTTCACTTTCAATCTAAGTTCATAAGATAGACGAAGATTTAGTTTCAAGACTTAAAATATGTATTTTTCACCACGCAAATATTATTTTAAGTATTCTCAAATATGTTTTAGCAATAGTTTTGATCTTTTTTTGCACTTTAACAAATAGTTTGTTATAAAATTGTTTTATATTTGTGTTCGATTTGTTATAAGCCCACAAAAGATGATTATAATCTATCGGTTTTGCGGTTTTAAAACTACCCCAATGTAAAAACCACACCATAGCTATTGTGGTTTATAAACAATCGAACCTTATAAAAACCAAACCGCATTTAAAACCGTAAACCGCACCAAATATAAAAACCGAACAATGTGGTTTTAACAACTTAAAAACCAATCTATACATTTTCTGGTATTGTTTTAGTCTAAAACCGCACCACACTCTAGTTTTTTCCGAGCTCATCTGTTGAAAAAAACCATTTGCGGCGGAATAACTTACTACAATATTAATGAATCTTCACATCTTAAGTACGTTCCCTTCAACTTTAAGGTTATGTGGTATAGGGAAGAAATCATCTGCGTCCTGCTGAGGTGGCACCGGAACACGTCTAGAATGCCGATGAACACCCCCTACCATATCCCCCATCCCCTCTTCCTATTTGTCCTTCTTCTTCTCTCTCTCCTTCTCGCGTTCTTTGCGTACCAGAGTCTAAGGATTCGCATTTCGCAAGCTAAATCTACAGAAGGTAAAAGTGCTCCAAAATGGTTTCAAAAGTTTATCATTGTGTTTATATAATAAGGAAATATAAATTTTATTCCTATTTTTATAACTTGAAACTCGTCATATTTAAAATTGAAAGTGACATGGTTGTCTTTTGTATCATATCTTATCATTGGTATACGTTCTTTATGAAGTGTTTCTTCCATTGATGAAATTGATTTAGTCTTTTCCCAACTCTTTTACAACATACAAAACACAAATCTTTCTTAACTTTTTCAATTAATGTCAAATTAGTTTTTTATATTAAAATTAAATAAATAAATAAAATTACAAAATAACATTTAATTTAAAGTGGTAGAAGAATGTATCTATAAGGATGGTGGGGTTAAATAACTTTATTAAATTAATTTTTTTTAAGAAAAATGGATGCAAGGGGCGAGTTCATGAACCCGCAAACGAGTTATCTTACATGAACCCGCATGGGAGGGAACTGTGGTAGCGCTGGTATCCACAGTACCTCCAGTACCACAACCCATCCTCCACCATTGTTCTGTCCTATTCCTTCACCCTAGGGGGGGGGGGGGGGGGGGAGTAATTCCCTCTCAACCCAACGTCAGATCAACTTTTCTCTCTCCCCTCACTTTCATATTTTCACCATCTTTCACCCATGGAACAAGTTCCCTCCGAACCCTTCCAACCCACGATGCCACATCAGATTTTTAATATTAAAATTAGATAAACTAATATATATATATATATATATATATATATATATATATATATATATATATATATATATATACATATACATACATACATACATACATACATACATACATACATACATACATACATACATACATACACATGCGGCTTGGCACAGGTTCAAGAACCCGCTTTCAAACCCTCATCCTCGAACCCCTTCCAACCCGCGCAAAGCGGTGTAGCCATCTTTCCGGTACCGGCGGTACCGTGGCCACTATCTCCCGAACCCGCTCCATCTATCTTCTACACCGTGCATCCTAAGATATATATTTCATTAACTTACAGGATAACTGCAATGATGTTATATCTTAAGTTATCAATTTTTTAAATCGAAGAACCACCTTTATTTTTTTGGAAGGATCACCTTTTTCTATATATTGATATTGATGTTTTAATCAGGTTCAATCAGTAAGAAAATAAATTAATATTATATATGTTGGCTAACATATTTTGTACTTAAATATAGATTTTAAAATTCCTTAAGATGAAGAAAGCTTGTAGAAATGCCACAATTAAAACAACTAGGTTATTTTATTCGTAGAGAAGATTAACTGCATTCTTGAGTTGAGTGTTCTTTTTCTTTCATAGATGATGTTAATTTCAACACCATCGATTAAAAGTAACGGTATACTTGGATCCTTTTAATCTAATCAATCATAAATAATAAATTGTAACTAAAGAAAACAAAATATCGAAAGAAGACATCTGCCCTTTTATGTACTCGTCGTTAAAACTTGTAAGAAGGGAGTCCTACAAAGTGGACAAGTATTAGAATGATACATCCATTGATCTATACATATCCGATGAAATACAGCTCGCCATGCACCTAATCTCATCTTCTTTCTGAAACTTGTACATGCATATAACACAGCTCTCCGACTTCTCTCCGGCAGCAGTTGCTGAAATATCCACGAACTTAACAAACCGGAGAAACTCACGGCTCAGAGCAGCAGACAGGTGAGGGTTTCCAGGACTAACTCCGGCTCGGTTGTGGTGAAAGTGATCGACTGGTTTGAGCAGATCGGAGAGACCCATGAACATTACTATGGTCAAAATTGCGTTGTGAACAAAATTTATAACTATAAGTATGGGCAAAAAAAGGTTTGGACAGAAGACTTCTGCTTCTTCCAAAGCAAAACCTATTGGAGAAAGTTTGGTTTTGCTTTATGTTTGAGAAGTATTTATGTAAATAATGGGTCCGATATGGAAGTTAACGAGAAGAAAAGATAAAGTATTTATATTAATAACTAGTGGGGTCCCGTGCTATGCACGGGTTCATCTAAAGCCAAATGGTGATTTTCTCCTGCTTCCACCTTCTCCGTATTGCTCATTCCATTTCCTGAGTTCGTTCATGCTTGTTGCATCATAAGCAATAGATGGGCCTACCTATATCATCCGAGGATATAAAGTTATCAAAAAAGAGACGTCTTTATTTGAGTTTTAGGGAAGGAAGGCTAAAAAACATAATAAACGCAAGATCATGAAAGTTTACCTTGGCTTTGGATTGAATGAAATCGTCCAAATTAAGTGGTCTTAATGCTGGAGCTGTATCGTTTTTCTTTCCCTGAAAAATGGGATTAATGAGTGTTTTTTGTACAAAATGATTTAGCAAGACAGGTAAAATAAAAACAGAAACACATAACACAAAGATGAATTAGTTATAAGGTTGAAAGAAGCTTACTTTCTTTTCTTCATCTAAAAGTTCTTGAACACTGTGGTTCTTTTCCACCCGGCTGGGTTTCAAGTAAGAAAGTGAAAGTTCAGTCCTCACCGCCAAAAAGAAGACAGCAACAATCCGTCTATATGCCGCAGCAATACAAAGATTCTGCACAAAAGAAAAAAGTTAACCAAAAAGCATAACAATATTATCCAAACAAACATCAATACCCATTCGGTTACTTTATTCATAAAGGACTTAAATGGGAAAAAGGAAAAATAAACAGCCCCGTAATACTAAATGGGAATATTACCTTTAAATCACTCCTCGAGTATCCTTCGGTTGCATTTGCAAGACTTCCTATATCAAAATCAGGTTCTACGTTCTCTTTGGCAAGAAATATTTTCAGTGTCTTCAATCTATTACCTGCATTTGCCAAGTCCACATATATCCTAAAACCAAACCCCGTAAGCATTACACCAAAGTTTTTAAAAACACTTCAATTGTAAAAAATTATATGTTACCTTCTTGGTAACCGTTGGATGACAGCATCATGAAGCTCAAAGGGTCGATTTGTGGCGCTAAGAATGAGAAACCTTTGACTATCTTTTGATCTCAATCCATCCCATGCTGCCATGAACTCGTTTCTCATTCTTCTTGTAGCCTCATGTTGAAAGCCCCCACCACGGGCACCAAGCAAACTATCAACATGTTCAACATCCACCAAATAACATTCAAACAAATTAGAAAACATAAACATAAGGATGTTGTTTCAAGGGATATTTTCAATATGGAAATTAAATATCACCTCATCAACAAAAACAATTACAGGGGCCAACTTGCTGGCAAAGGAGAAGAGGGCCTTTGTAAGCTTTTCAGCATCAGCAAACCATTGCATAAAAAATAACAATCAAAATGAAAATTTTAGCACCAATAGAGGAATCATCTCACCTAATATCACAAGAAACAACCACAAACATCAGCAAATTAATGAAAAAAAGAGAAAGTAGGTTGCTATTTTTCACAAATTTAGGGTTAAAGAATGGGCAAGTACCTTAGATAATAAAGTTGGCACCTCCTTCAGTTGCAAGTGCCTTGGCAAGAAGTGTTTTCCCGGTTCCAGGAGGCCCGAAAAGCAATATTCCTTTACAAGGCTAACAAAGGCTTATTATTAGCTACATAAAGAAGATTGAAGAAGAAGAAATAATGCACCAAAAGTACCCGCAATAGGTTTCCACGAGAGAAAAGTTCGGGTCTTTTCATTGGAAGAATGGCAAGTTCATGTAATGCGGTTTTCACATCCTCAAGGGTACCAATGACATCAAACTTGATACCGATTTCACCAGGAGGGACGACTGTTGAAATAAAGTTGCTCTCGTACTCGTCCTTGGCAAGAATCTGGCAAATTTTGTATAGTGAATATGACCTTCTAAAAACATTTACACGTTGAGATATTATTAATAAAGAAAAAGAACAAACCTTTAGGTTTTGTGCAGGCTTCTTAGAGATCGATTCCTGCTCCGTTAGTGTTAAAATTGCAATTTCAAGGCTTCATGTTGAAAAAGTTAAGTCAGTTAGAGGTAATCCAACAAAATGAGCTGATTAATTTAGCCACATATTGTCTCATTCGCAACTCTAATTTGTGGTAATATGGATCAAATCAATACCCACAAAATGGAAGTCAGAAATGAAAGCAATGGGTCTTGGTTAATCAAAATTAAAATTACCTACAGAGTGAAAATAATACCTTTCACGGGGCAAATTTAATCTATCAGGCTTCACAGAAGGAAGATCACAAGTGGATAAATAATGATTTTTCGCCCATCCAACAACATTTTTAGCTTCTGAAAAAATAACAGCAGAATTCCAATATAAGTCTTTCTTTTTGACTTAATAAAGAAAGTCAATGAAATGAGGCTTTCCCCATTTAGCCCCAATTTTTCTCTCGTTTATATTTTTCTTCCATTTCGCCAAGAGTTGATATAATTTTCTCATATATCTTTAACTCATCATTTATCCAAACATCACTTAATGGAAGAAAAAAAAACAAACATGGCTTACTCTTTGTTGTAGTATCACTCCATCAGTATTTACATGCAAGAGATCCACAGAAGACAGTTCATTTTCTTCAAGAACCTGAAAATGATAAGTAGTTTAAATACCCATAAACAGAACACATCAATAAAAGTAAGCCCTAGAAGATTCGTATATACCTAATGCAGTTCATTTATATTACTCCTTGATATCACAATCCGTCTGTCTTCATCAATTTGTTTATTAAATAGTCGAAGTGGATCTTCCTCCTGAAAATTTAAAAAAGACCAAAATTAATAAATGAGTTTATAAAAGCAAATCTAATGAATGGAAATCTATTTTTAGCCTTTTTGAAATATATAATTACCTTTGGAGGATGCAAACACATAACATTAGTAAATATCTTGTATATATCATTATCCTCTGGCCTTCTTGTTGGCTTTAGACCCTCAGTAAGTCGTTTCAAAGAGAGTGGCTGAAAAAAATAGATTTATTACACAATTAATGATAAGAAAAACTTAGGCAAAAAGAAGAAAAAACGTGTATTGTAAAAAAAATCATAGAATTACCAATTTTGCAAGGCGGCCTAAATTTGGAAGGATCATAGTCTGGTAACAGAAGATAAAAAAAATGACGAAAATCGTTTTGATATGAAACAAATAAGAAAACCAAGAAGAAAATGTTACAATAAACATACAAATTTCTCTTTCTCTTTTGATCCGGTAGCCACTTTATTTTGCCCACATATCAAACGGGTCCCGATATCTGGTCAAACATTTCCTGAAGCCTATTCACAAATTCTTTGCGGTTTGACTTTGAAACAGCTCTTGACAACCATAAAGAAGAGTATGGGAAATACAGCCATCAGATTCCTCCGCCAAATTGGTTGTGCATAGTTCCATGGGCAGCATTAAGAACATTCAAGATCCCTTCCAAATCATCTTTATGTAACTCATTTATGGTTTTGATGGAATAAACACAACCTCCAGCTGCATGATGACAAGATACACAATTGACAATCCCATCGATGTCATTTAAACTTTAATTTTATTAACTAAAATTATTTAGTTATACAATTTAATTACCAGAGAGTTCCTTCACTGCTTGTTGGTGGTCCAATATTTCAGCATAAGAAATATTACACATCCGAAACCATGGACCTAGAATATAAAACATAAATATAACTATAAGAATTAAGAACAATAAAGAGGTAAATTGAACGAAAATACCTTGGGTTAACTGCATCGGGAAACCCTTGGGTTAACATCCGAAAATTCGGACATCAATCTGCGACGGAAAATTCTGGAATTAACGAAACCTTGGACCTAGAATATACCTTGGGTTAACATTGGAGAAGAACAATAAAGAGGTAAATTTAACGGAATTTTCCTGCGTTTCTCAATCTGCGACGAAAAATTCCGGTTGTTAACCGCATCGGGAAACCCTTGCGTCTCCAAACACAATCCGGCATGCGCTTCATACACGAATCCACCTTTTCCCTTCACATCGTTGACATAAATTCCGGTTGACCTTTATACACAATGGTTCTGCAAAAAAAATCACTTCTATTTTAAAAACCCACATCAAGAATTGAAAAAGATCAAAAGAAAAACAAACCTAGATGATAAAGAACATATATAGAAGTCCCTGATCCCACCATGTTGAAGGTTCAATGCAGCTTGGATAGCTACCAATGATACCCTTCTTAGTATGTACATCTGCAAATAAACAACATTAATATGCCGATAAAAAGAAAAAAGATGAAGAAATTTAAGCTCGTATATATACATGCTGTTCAAAATCAGCTTTTGACCTAGAAGTGGGTGTGAGAAAAACTTGTTCAATGACTGGTTTCGTTTGTATAGCCGACTTCCCCAATCCAGAATTATCTGTTGGGACAGTACGCCAGCCAAGAACAGTGTGCCCAAGTGATTCAGCAACCTGGAAATAAATTTGTGAAATTTTAAACCATCATCGACCGGACTTCTCAGGGCGTCGGAGGGTAATTACAAAAAACAACACCAAATTTAAGCCAATAAATTCAGCAAAATATTTAATTTATAAGTATTACCTGCCATAAACTAAACTTTTGCGTTAATCATCATCGTTGCTATCTCTGCCCCTTTCCCTTGTCTTACTCTGGTCCTTGTAACAATCCAGTTCTCAAATGAAACTTAAACCAAGAAGTCTTCTAATCGATTGTGTTTCAAAAAATTTGAAGAAGAAAATCGGATTGAAGACAAACCTAAAACTGGAGACGAACCTGGAATGGAGCTGCTAAATCGATTTTGATGTTAAAGTCGCAAACGTATATCGAAACTTGCTTTCGATTGGAGCTGCTGAATGGAATCCGATTCTAATCGTTCGTGATGAGAGAAACGGGATTCAATCTGACTTCGATTGAAAAGACGATCGATTGGAACTGTTGACTTCGATAAGGATCGAAGCGGTGGAGAATTCGAGAACTCAATCGGTGGAATGAAGCGGTGAGAAAATAAAGCGAGGAAAGAGGGTCGATAGCCTGATTTCTTGCCTGCTTAGTGTTCTTCACTCCACCTAATCCATGGCGGTGTAGCATGGCGGAGAAGGAGACGCAAAATCCAGAAAGAGATGCACCGTTCAATAAAGAAAAGAATGGGTTTATCTGAAAACGTGTATGGGGCGGCGAAGAAGCAAACCGGATCCACATGACCCGGAGGTAGATCCGCGAGTCACAACAGGAAAAAAAAACGTAACACGGACCACATAAAATTACGCAAATTAATATATAGATAAATGGTTCTGATTTGGAAGGTAACGAGAAGAAAGTTAAGAGAGGTGTACCAAACTGCAAGGGCATTTTTGTAGAATCACATTGCAGACAAATAATAATGGGTCTTATTATTTATTACCCCACCAAGGCACGAACTATATCAACGTCAATCAGCGTTAGCATTTCATGTATGACTTATGTACCATATAGAAGTTCAGATAATCATACAAAGTCCAATCATAATAGTGAAAGATGTTGATTTATATCTTCTTCATAATATCAAATAGAACACATGTATTATCAACATAAATGATACAAAAAGACAAGAATTATTTAAAGTGTATGTTCCAATATGGATGTCAATTCTCTTGGTTTAAACACTAAAGTGACAAATTTGGTGGTTCACAACACAAAATAGCCATCGGGCGTTGTCACTGTCAAATCAATCCGAAAGGTAATCGCACCCTAGTAATTGAGTCTCATAGCCGTCATCACACACGCCATCATCATACAAGGATATCTTTTCAAGAATTAATTGATTTTTTATTTCTTTTCAAGGATTAATTAAGAACAAACCCACATCCACGATTTTTTATTTCAAGTATTAATATTCAGCTTTATATATATATATATATATATATATATATATATATATATATATATATATATATATATATATATATATATATATATATATATATATATATATATATATATATATATATCAAAAGAAATACAGAGAAATTGAACAAGTGATTTAAGTTGTTTAAATTGTACTAAATATTATTTAGTACGGTATAGAGTGTTCATTAACTCGTTGTATGAATATGATCGAATTTTAGGCAAATCATCTTGACTCAAACCTAACGAACGAAATAGCCGGCAAAGATCAAATGTGGCACGGATTGCTATCGGCAACACATTTAGCGGCGACATCGGGTGTTAGCGTGTTATTATTGTCGCCGCTAATACTCGATGTCGCTGCTAAAACGTTAACGGTATTTCGACTATTTCTTATATGCTTATGCGTATAAATAAAAATAAAATATTGAATAATCATTTATGAATAAACATATATAGTTGTGGTGGTCGGAACGGTGGTTGTGGTGGCGTTGATGGAGGTGGTAATGGTGGCAGTAACGGTGAGAATATATCTCTCTTGATGTTTTATTTTCCTAGGAACCTTGACTGAATTTTTTTTTTTAAAATGACATAATACACCTAGTCGCTTATATTTAAGATTTTTTGTCAAAAAAAAATTTGAAAAATAATATGTATACATGAAATGTGCACATATGCACTTTTTTCGCAAATGTGTATATGATCACGTTTCGTGCATATGTTCACATTTCGTGTATATATATATATATATATATATATATATATATATATATATATATATATATATATATATATATATATATATATATATATATATATATATATATATATATATATATATATATATATATATATATATATATATATATATATATATATATATATATATATATATATTCAAAATTTTTTTTACAAAAGGGCTTAAATATAAGCGATTAGGTGTATTATGTTATTTTAAAAAAAAATTCAGTCAAAAGGTTGCTAGGTTCCTAGGAAAAAAATGGTTCTCATTTGAACTTTAGTCTAATATATATATATATATATATATATATATATATATATATATATATATATATATATATATATATATATATATATATATATATATATATATATATATATATATATATATATATATATATATATATATATATATATATATATATATATATATATATATATATATATATAGGGTCCGGTTCCGGTGATGACTCTTTTTTCGGTGAGGACTCGCGAGGACACCTTAAAAAAATTGAAAAAAAAATATAAAAAAATAAATCATAAAATCGAGAATAGTACTATATCATTATCAAAAAAAATATTTGAAAAAAAAATTTGCATCATTGCAAAACGTAATGATGCAATTTTTCTGTTTTTATTTTGGATCATTATTTCATTATAAAAAAATAATGATCGAAAACTTTTTTTTTAATCTTTTTTTTCTCCGATATAGTACTATGATCCATTTTATTATTTATATTTTTTATATTTTTTTTAATTTTTTTAAGGTGTTTTCGCAAGTCCTCATTTTAAGAAGAGTTATCACCCGATCCTGATTTTATATATATATATATATATATATATATATATATATATATATATATATATATATATATATATATATATATATATATATATATATATATATATATATATATCCCCTTTTATAATTGTAAATCATTTCCTTATAATTGTTAAGTTTACAATCTGATATATAAATCTATAAAATTTGATAGATTAGAAAAAAACAAAAAAAAAAAAAAAAAAAAAAAAAAAAAAAAAAAAAAAAAAAAAAAGACAATACTTGATGAAAGGACAAATGTCAGTGTTGCAAAGGCATCATAACCCCCCTAAGGCGTTTTGCGTAGGGTGTGAATAACCCCACCCAAATACTTATTTACTTATAGTTTTTACAAAACAAATTTATATAATTATTTAAAAAATCATTTTTAAAAAGTAGGGGACTGGTATTTTTTTTAACGGCAAATCTAACTTATTCTTATTCTTAAACTACTTGTTAGTTTCACCTATGTTTCTTGTGATACTTGAACCTGCAACCTCAAAGAAAAAAAGACGACGCCTTTACCACTTGACCAACGGCTATTGGCGACTACTGACTTTTTGAAATAACTTTTGACTTTTTTATCTCAAAAGACTATAGTACCCTTAATTAAAGAGATAATGTTACTATAGGTTTTGGTTTAAATGGTCCCTAAGTTTTTTTTCTTGGTCTTCTAAGGGTTAAATTCTATTTTTACCTGCTATTGAAGTCTCTCTTACCGATAATAGAATGTAATGATGACAAGTAAATATAAAGTTTCTCTAGAATACAAAAAAATAATAATAAAAAAAATAAAACATCAGAGACAATTTAAACCAAAAAAACATCGATAACTATTTGTTGCAAATCAGAAAATAAGATTTTTTTTATTTTTGGTTTGTCAATATTGCGAAATATTACACTTCATCGACTATATTTTAATTTTTCAACGGTTTCCAACAACTCCTATAAAATTTTGTTGTGATTTTCAACCCTCGAAACAACTATTAGTTGCATGTGTTCAGTTCCTTGGCCTCTATCTTGACAAAACGCGTTGACTCTATGGTGTCCACTTTCAAATATTTTGTTGTTGATTTGATTAGAGCGTTATCTCTCATTTATTAGTTTCATGTGTTCAGTTCCTTGGCCTCTATCTTGACAAAGCACGTTGACTCCATGGTGTCCACTTTCAAATATTTTGTTGTTGATTTGATTCGAGCGTTATCTCTCATTTCACCGATGAACGGGTGAATTTTAACCGTTGCTAGTTTCCGAATCTAAATTTCACATAATATTAACTAAGATAAAACATATCGAAGATGATGTGTATTGGGACACGAGCAACTGTGGTAATTTTCATGGACTGGAGCTTAGTCTCTGGTACTGGCGGTGAGAATGAATTGGAAGTCCAGCCAGGATAATATCACTATAGCCCTACGAACTATTCCAATTTTGGTTTTAAATGGTGCCCATTGATTTTTTGGTATTCTAAGGGATTAAACTTGACATTTAACTGTTAACCAAGTCTTTATGACCTTTTGAAGCTTGTAAGAAAGACTTAGATAGCATGTAATCGTAGAGTTTAAGCCCCTAGACGAACAAAAGAAAACATTAGGGACTATTTAAGCCACAATCGAGAAGTTCGTAAGGCTACAGTGACGTTATCTCTTAATTTGATAAACTCACTCTTATTTTTTAAACAACATTTGACTTTCGGGTAATTTTACACATACAAACAAAGTCAAAACATTTTTTAAGAAACTACTTATCAATTTATTGACTTTTATCATCACAAAAATTAATTAAAAAACGTTTTGAAAGGGTTGTGCTAAAAAACCCTTCATGATGAGACATATGTATATAGTGGTCAACTCATACAACACACACTCACACACATAGGGGGTTTATTTAAGATTATCCTTTTTAACACTCATATTGCTACCACCACAAGTCAATAAACATTGTTTACCGAAAAACACTTTTTAAATTCAAAAAACAATCTCAAACATCCTCTATGTCTTAGCGGCTTTTTGGATATATTACAAATAAAAGATGATTTTTTTTCATTAAAACAAATCACAAACAATCATTGTTTTCTGAATAATTGTCACAAAATAATCAGCCATGTCAACTTCTTGGAATATTTTATTATCGTAAAATTGTTTTAAAATTGGTCTGTAGTACAACAAAAGAAATAAAAAATATTTGTAACTTTTTTCAATCCAAATGACCTTATTATTATTTTGTAAACCAAAGGTATCTTATAGTCTTTTCGCGAAATGTGTATTATTATATGATCAAACTTCGCCGTTTTTGAGCATTTTATTAAGGAATTATATTGAAGTTTTTACTATATGTTAGTGTTATTGTATATTTGACTATAAGTTATGAGCTTGTTGGTGTTATTTACTTTTTCTGTACGGTTCTACATGTTTAGTTTCGCGAAATGTGTATTATTATATGTTCTACTTTTTCTGTACTATTCATTAGGTATAGGGTTTAAACCTAAATATTACCTGTTTTTTATATTGGTACGTTGTAACTTACTTCTTTATGGAAAACGTCCAGACATATATGTTTACCTTTTTCAAAGTTATTTTTAATGCTGTCTAAAATTAACAAGACAACAATGAAGTATAATATGAAGTATCGTTTCTAGTATTAGGCCGGAAGGTGTTGTTGCCGCCGGCAATGATACAATTTGGTGCCACAGTAGAAATCGAGAAAGAAAAGGAAGAACTAAGAAGAGAAAGAGTTTAGGGGTGGTTGCCGCAAAGAAAAAGGGAGAAGACAAAAAAGATGACGGCCGATTTCGCCTATATGATCTCGCTGATGAAAACCCATGTCGGCATCATGATGCGGTGATGCCGCGGTATCGAAGCTCCACGTAGATGTCGATGAGCTTTTTTGCATCCATACCCTTTAGTCTTAAATATCTATGAACTAGGCAAATATCCGCGAGTTGCGCAAAATAAAATTGTATAGTTACATTTTTTACATATACATAACTATAAAATAATAACTCTTGCACTAAGTTTATACATAGACTTTTAATTATTTTTAACAATATTATGATATATACACATGTATTGGAATCGTAATTTTCAATAGTCTTAACCGCTGTTTGCATGTAACTAAAACAAAATATGGTTTTCGATTTACTATTACAATTTAACATTATGATTTATTTATTAAAAATTAATTATATGTTGATTTTCGAACACGATAAGTAATTGAAATATGAATCATTGTTTGTAAGTTAACATAACATTTTTGTTAATTAATTAAAAAATCACTTATTTGAAAAACAAAATTGTATTATAATAGCAAATAGTTTTTGATATTTTTATTTAATTTTTACTTGCCTTTCTACATTTACAATATTGAAACTTGTTTAACTATTTTAATAAATAGTATTTGAATTTATTTTTTTAAGTTTATTTGATATTTTGATTTTTTGGATTTAACATAATATTTAAATTAACAAATTAAGTGTATTATAATAATCATTTAAGAAAATCCATCACTAACAAGATAATATTTTACAATTCGTAACATATTCAAAATTAATAGATTGATTATAGTAAGTTGAAAATTGGAAATTTATGGAGATTTAAAATACATATGATGAGAGGAAAAACTATTTTTAAATTAGTCTTTAAATATAATTTTTAAGTTTATTTGATATTTTGATTTATGTTTTGGATTTAACATAATATTTAAATTAAGTGTATCATAATAGTTGTTTAAAAAAACTAATATTAAAAAACATATTTAATTTAATAGATTGATTATATTAAGTTGGAAATTGAAAGATCATGGAGGTTTCAAATGAATATAGTGAAAAAAAAATGTTTTCTTTATTTTATATATATATATATATATATATATATATATATATATATATATATATATATATATATATATATATATATATATATATATATATATATATATATATATATATATATATATATATATATATATATATATATATAAGCGATCGGGTGAGGACTCTTCTTAAAGTGAGGACACTTGAGGACACCTTAAAAAATTGAAAAAAATAAAAAACATATATAAATAATAAAATGGATCATAGTACTATATTAGAGAAAAAAAATTCGAAAAAAAAACTTTTGGATCATTAATTTTTTTTATAATGAAACAATGATCCACAAAATAAAAAAACAGTTGGATCATTACTATTTTTCAAAGATCCAATTTTTTTTATAATGATATAGTACTATTCTCGATTTTATGTTTTGTATTTTTTTATATTTTTTTCAATTTTTTAAGGTGTCCTTACGGCTACTCACCGAAAAAAGAGTCATCACCGAAACGGGACCATATATATATATATATATATATATATATATATATATATATATATATATATATATATATATATATATATATATATATATATATATATATATATATATATATATATATACATATATATATATATATATATATATATATATATATATATATATATATATATATATATATATATATATATATATATATATATATATATATATATATATATATATATATATATATATATATATATATATATATATATATATATATATATATAGAGAGAGAGAGAGAGATAGTATTAAATAAATTTAACAATTATTGTGAGACCGTAGGACCAAATATGGAGCGTTCGATCAATATTATCTACGGTTTTAGATGCAGGGATTAGTTGTAAATATATTGTAATTAATTTATCAAATTTTACAATTAAACCCTTACAAAGGGTATTTTAGTCTATCAATCAAAATTTAAAAAAGGAATGGATTATGTTTTAACCAACAAAATCTACGATCACGGACACGATTTTATTCTCAGTTACATATGATTACATCAATACACTCTCATTCTCAAAGAATGACTATTCTCAGTTACACACTTTATTTTAGCAAAACAATCATCGTACACGCTCCCATTCTCAAAGAATACACGCTCACATTCTCAAAGAATACACACTCATATTCTCAAAAGAATACCCTCACATTCTCAAATAATACACTTTATTTACTTTATTTTGTCATAACATTCTCAAAGAATACCTTCACATTATCAAAAAATACACTATATAATTCACATTCTCAAATAATACCCCTACATTCTCAAAGAATAATCACCTCTTGTTAAAGCAATGGCAGCGACAATGGTTGTTTGTGGTGATGGCGGTAAGGATTGAGGTTCTGCGATGGTGCTTATATAGTCCGACAAAATGTGAAGATCAGCGAGTCCAATTCGTTTTTTACATAAACAAAAAAGAGATGGAGAGGGATTTAGGGTTTTACTGCCGGTGGAGATTAGCTGCTGAAAGCGGCGCTGCTTGATGACGGAGGTCGAAATGGTTGGAGGCGGCTGACATGAGTTGAACGCTACTTCCTTCAATTTCATCGTGGGAATTTTTAGAATAGGAGAAATTACCTGGCCCCGATCACAACCTCTTGATCAGAAAATGGCGATGGTGGATAGAAATTAGGGTTTTTAATTTTTAGAAATTACCTGGCCCCAATCACCGCAAGCAGCTTGTTGCTCGACATTCTTTTCATGCTTGCACTTGCAAGTCGCAATTCTCGAGGGATGAGGGAAGAGAGATCCACCAAAAAGGGTCCTCTTTGAGCAATTAAAATGCCATCAGTTACAATTATCTTTATTGCAATGATAATAACCAAAAGCATCGTCATTACCCTGAAAATAAAAAAATTACAGAATCAAAATTAAAATTGACTTAATTTGTTTTTAAACCCATGAGCGACGGAGACCACTATGGAAAAAAAGGGAAGATGGAATTAACATGAGGAATCTGGAAAGATGAAATAAGAATGAAGCCAACGAAGATAAAAGCGAGAAAATGAAGAGTGCCCTCTTTTTCCTTGTATATCCTGCCGGTGTGGGTTCGTCCGCCGACATCGACGACGATGGTGGTCGAGTGGTCTCCGAATTCCATTCCTGTATTGGTAGGAGGGATTCTGTTACGTGGGGATCATTAACGATTATAAAGGAGAGTTTCCTAGATTATAGGTTTTTAAATTTAGTTAGTTTAAATAAATATTAAATAATTTAATTACAATTCCAAAATTACTCCTATGAAATGATTGGACCAATAGTCCTACAATCACACAATATTTAGAAAATGTATTTGAACCTCTATATGTAACACCCGTGTTCCGGATAATGTTTCAAATCAAAAATAAAAACATCAGTTACAATTTCATATAAAAATCAGCATTGTATGCCGATCTTAGAAAAATCATAATTAATTCAATAAAAATCGAATTGACCTGAAACCAGTGCACAAAGTTTGCAAATTGAGTCTAGTTTATTCTATAAATTTTGTTGGGCGCACCGCGCCTGGAAGCTGGGCGAACCGCGCCTATCACCGTCGGTGGTGTCGGTCGAGTGCGCGATGAAGTAAGCGCTTACGTCAGAGATCGGGTCGCGACCTAGGGCTAGATCGCGTCACGACGGGGCTCCAGAGGCCTATAAATACGAGGCACAAGCCTCATTTTTGAGGCAGAACACACACCAAACACATATACGATATAGGAGAGTGTTCTGGTAAGGAGTATACGTTAAGAGATGATAGTGAGAAGTAAGGAGCCAGCGGTAGCTAGCGTCGAGGTGCTCGGGAGCTGTCAGAAGTCCGGAACGAGAACCGTGCCAGGACTTCGGGAAAGCACCAAACTCAGGTGAGTAATCGCTACCGTATCTCCCTAGTAGTTTTTACGTGTTGAGCTATAGTAGAAAGAAATTATTGAAAGAAATGCAGAGCAGTATAGTTATGATATATGTGTTAGTAGTTGTGAGGAAAGTAGGTATGCTACAGACCCGTTGACGAGTCTGGCCCATGAGAAGTAGTGTATCACAAGATGATACTAAGCAGTGTAATTATCCAGTAGTGTAGTGTCCATGCGAAAGAATGACATATGACATAGAAAAAGATAATGTGTAGATACTGTGTGCCAGCTCCATATATTGCACCAGTATTGGTCTAGTAAGTTAGAAGGGATATAGATATCCCATAAAGCAAGTATAGGAAGTCGTGTAGTCAGTTACCAAATGATGAATTTGGTAAAGAGCGATAGAGCCGAGAGAGACCCGGTGCGAAACCGGTGAATATTTTAAGATGGTAAGAACAAATGAGTTGTCACGGTATGTGATACCGTAAGTTAGTAAGTAATAACAAGTAGTAAGGAATGAGTTACCATATGATAATAGTAGGTAACATAGTAGTAAAACACATCACTATTGATGATACTGAAAATGAGTAATGTCAGACAGTATGGTAACATTATAAGTTACCAAGTAATAGAAGAAAGCACAGTCAGTACGGTAACGTCATAAGTTACCAGTTAGTAGAAGAAAGTGCTGTAAGACATAGTAAGAGTATACGTAATAGTATAAGTACAAGAGAAGTGAGTTCCGTCGGGTAATACGGTAGTTTCACAGTATGATGGACGAGTAAGAAAAAGTGATCGTATGACGGTCCGGTGTAGTAAGATGAATCTGTGAAACGAGTGTGGCTATTTAGGCCATACTGTGATTCGATTACTCACTAAGCTTTATAGCTTACCCTTTTATTTTATGTGGTTTTGCAGGTTTAGGTAACGCTCGGCTTGGATCATGGGACGATCTCTGGTGATATTATCTTGTAAAACTCAGGCTTTGGAGAGCCGGGGCGTTACACTATATATATATATATATATATATATATATATATATATATATATATATATATATATATATATATATATATATATATATATATATATATATATATATATATATATATATATATATATATATATATATATATATATATATATATATATATGAAAAGACAGAACAAGAAATGATATATTATTAAATGATAACTTAAAACAATTTTACATTATTATCAATTGAATAACAAGTGACAATTTATACATGTTTGGTTTATATTGATAAATAATGAAATTCATAGTTATTTACATTACTTTTTAAGTATCTTTATCATACAAAATACTCTTTCAAATAACTTTATCATATAAAATGTTTTGAACTCTTTGTTTTCAATCAAGACTATTTTTGGTTGTTTTCTAAATTAACTTGTCTAACGTCATCTTTGTAAATACTTTATAAAACGCATTTATTTAATCTATTCCTTTTAAGTATATAGAATATTTATAAAATAAAAATTGTCAATAAAGTTAAACATAATATATTACAATATTGAAAAGGTAAATATTTTGGGTCTTTTTGTTTAAAATAAAAAATGACGAATTTTTTACGTTTATAGTTATAGATATAAAATTAATAAAAATATCATATGACAATTACGAATTTAAAATTTAATATTCAAGGTTAAACTTATAAAATATAACAAGTTGTCAAAAAAATAGAAAAGCTTTAAATGATACATCAAACATTGAGTAAAATGATCATTATTAAATAAATTGTGATTAATTGTGCAAAAGATATAATGTGACAACCTAAAATTTGATATAAGATGATAAATTGAAATAAGTATATTTGATGATTAAAAAGTGTAAAATTCTTATTTGATGATGGTGTAGTACAAGGGTGAAATGGTTAAATAATGCAAAGATATGGAGAATTTTGTTTAAGAATTTCAATTAAGTTGTAATGAAGTATTACTTTATTTGAAAATTTGTTTTAAAGGTCCAAAGGAAAAAAATGAAATTTTGGAGGCAAAAGTGAAGAAAACTCTTGTCAATTCTTTAAAAATTAATATCTAAAAATATAAGGATTTGGGAGAAAGGTCGTCAAGGAGAATTTTGTAAATTTTAATGTAATAAGAATATAGGAAAAAGATTTCGATCGTTTGAAGTTATAACGAAGAAGTTATGACGGATTAAATGACCAAAAAATGACAAAAATGACCAAACGGTTATGTTTAAGGATCAATACTAGAAAATGTAAACGAATTCAGACTTAAGTTAGTATGGTAAAGTTAAGCTCATTATCATCTTTCTAGCAACATAAAGTTTGCAAGAATCTGATATCATATGTGGAAGTTATGGTTGTGTAAAGTTAGGAAAAAAATTATGGGTGATGTTAAAAAGACATCTTCAAACACCTTTAAACACCCTTAACAGAAATTGATTTCCGTGCTAACAATTAATGATTACATTTTTCACTGATTAGTCATTGACTCACTGTAATTATTACATTTTTTTCCAATTTCCAACTATTTGTATTAAGTACGATGGGCTTGTTTGTTAATTATTTGAGGCCCATTCACTTTAGTTGCATAAATATCAAAAAACGACAAAAACATATCCAATTTATATAAGTTGGGGCTAACCCATTTGACTAACAAGGTGATTATTAACAAGAAGGTCATGGGTTCAAACCCTGGCACTAACATAACAAGGAGTAGTTTAGGAGTAGGAGTAGGATAGATTTGCCGTTCAAAAAAAAAAAAAACAAAACAAAACATATCCAAATTATCAATTCAATCCGGACTCGACTCAACCTACAATTAACTCTTTTAATTAAATTGTGTTGGGTTATTAGTGTTTAAATTTCTAACATAATTATAACCCACTAATCGTGTTGCGAGTCAAGTTTGCTTACAAACTCAAAATTTATATATATATATATACCACATTAGAAGGATGTAGTTCAGGTGCTTCTTGTTAGAACAGGATGGTGGTTAGGTTTTGGACAAAATTGCCCTTCTATCTTGCTTGTAACTCGCAGGCGGAGGGGTTGTAAATTGCTTTTGTTTGGTTAGTGTATAATGATATTTGCCTTTCTATATATATATATATATATATATATATATATATATATATATATATATATATATATATATATATATATATATATATATATATATATATATATATATATATAGATATATATATATATATATATATATAGAGTTAGGATCTTTTGAGAACCACAAGTCCCCCGATAACCCGAGAACTCCCAAACCGATATTTTTTTCGAAAAACCGAGCACATAGGCCTCTAAAACGCACATATCTAAGACTTTTCGAAAAAAAAAAATCCAAAAAAAACGACTTTTTTTTTTGAAAAAAATTTGCACATGTACAAATTTTTTTTTTTGTATATGTGCAAACTTTTTTATACGTACATTTTTTTTCAAATTTTTTTTTACAGAACAGCTTAAATATATGTTAGAAAGACATCCATAAAAAAAATTTGAAAAAAAATGTACGTATAAAAAAGTTTGCACATGTACAAAAAAAAAAATTTGTACATGTGCAAATATTTTTCAAAAAAAAAAGTCGTTTTTTCGGAATTTTTTTTTTCGAAAAGTCTTAGATATGTGCGTTTTAGAGGCCTATGTGGTCGGTTTTTCGAATAAAATATCGGTTTGGGAGTTCTCGGGTTCTCGGGGTGAAGTTGGTTCTCAAAAGATCCTAAGTCTATATATATATATATATATATATATATATATATATATATATATATATATATATATATATATATATATATATATATATATATATATATATATATATGCGTGTACGGTTTGAACTGCGTTTTTTCTAACTATAAACCGTAAACTGCGCAAGTTTACAAAAATTACGAACCACAAACCAGTGTCGTTTGAACCGCGTTTTTCTAACTATAAACCGCAAGCCGCGCCGCATGTTCCGGTTTACAAAAATTACGAATCGCAAGCCGCGCCGCATATTGCGTTTTACAAAAATTACGAACCGCAAGCCGCGCCGCATGTTCCGGTTTACAAAAATAACGAACCGCAACACGCCGCATATTGCGGCTTACAAAAATTACGAACCGCAAGCCGCGCCGCATATTGCGTTTTACACAAATTACGAATCGCATTGTGCAATTTTTTTAAATTACTTATTTATTGATTTATATAATCTTTTTTATAAAAAACATTTGTTACTTAATATTTATAAATTATGAATAAGCTATTTATAAAAGATATTATAAAAAATATTTGTTATTTAATATTTGTAAAATAAATAATAATTATACAATCATTATACCTAGCAAATAATCATTAAGCAATTAAAAAAACATATAAATAATTATTAAGCTATGAAAAGGTGTTTTTTGGTAAAAAGGGGTGTTTTTAGCCAACCCAAAAATTAGAGTAAATTACAATAATGGTTCATGTGGTTTGCATGAAATTGCAATAATCGACCAACTTTTGAAAAAACTTCGATAATGGTCCAAATTAAAGATTAACTTTCAATAATGGTCCAAAAATAAGTAAAAATACAGTAAAAAGACTATTTTACCCTTTTTAATTTCTTTTTTATTTTTATTTTAATGTTTTATTTATTTTAGTAATTAAAAAAATTCCCCACCCCACCTCTCTCTCTCTCTCTCTCTCTCTCTCTCTCTCGTACTACCAGACAGAACTCTATTCTCGGTTATTCTTACACAAATTTACTTGCAAGAGGAAACATCATCATCAGTAATCGAGGCACTCTCTGTTTCTTCAACATTTTCTTCATTCATCAAACAGTTTCTATCCATTGATCCTTCTCTCACTAAACTGTCCCTAGATGAAGATCTCACACGATTATTCTTATCAGATGCTTGAATCTTTTAGAAAAGCATAGGCTGAGTCGTATTACTAAAGGTCCTCTTGCAGTTCATGGGGACACTAACAATCAAACCATCTTTCACAACACCATACTCTGCAAAATCCACAACAGCAGTTGCCAATAACTGGCCTTTTATAGTTTTGTCCCTTCGTGGTTCATACATATTGAACTCTATACAGTTCTTCAAGAAAGTGTCACTCTCCCCAGCCTTAATCGACAAGTCTCTCATCAATGTCACGTGAAGCTTAAATGATTCATTGAATTCAACTTTGCCGTCACCACACTAGCACCGGGAACAAGTAAAGGGGTAAATGTTTAGTAGTTCCTGAATTCTTGTCACCATGTTCCCACTGAATCAAAGCAGAACGAAGTGATCTCGGTGAGTGAGATGGAGGCCATGGCTTAATCTTTATAATAGTGATTACATAATCGAGTTGTACAGAAGGGCTTTTCCTGTCTTTGGTCTTCGCCCCCGATACCATTTTTGTTTTTTTTTTCTCTTGTACCGAATAAGTTCCGTGAATGCCCGAAAAATGCTATGGAATCACAGTAACCTTCAACCTACAGCTCATATGTAAAAAATTGAGCTAACAAAAAAAATCGAATATGCAATAGATTGCAATCCAGACAAGAAAGGGCTTAATCGGATATAGATGCCGCCATTGATTATAGATAGTGGATTCTAAGTTGAGCTTGTTGCTGAAGTCCATGAACTATTAAAAGAAAATTTTGATAAAAGCTGAGGGAATAACAACAGCTCTATCCAGCTAGGAAACCCGATTAATCACAAGAACCCCTTACCAGGCGTATAACCATCAAATGCATGAATACTTGCAAGTAAATATGTGTAAGAATAACCAAGAATAGAGGTCTGTCTGGTGGTACGCGAGAGAGAGAGAGAGAGAGAGAGAGAGAGAGAGAGAGAGAGAGCCGCATGGGTGGGGGTGGGGGTGGGGTGGGATATTTTTTTGTTTCAGGTATCTTCCTCTGTTTTTCTTTGTATTTTCTGCACAATTTCAATATGGGTATTCTCGATCTTGAATCATGAAACAAGATAAAGAAGAGAAGATTCATGTGTGCAGATTTTGTAACCAAAGTTTTTCGAACGGGAAGAAGCTCGGAGGTCATATGAGGGGTCATTTAGCGTTGATTTCAGCTAGCAGGAAAAGGGATATCATCTTCTCCCTTCAAACTTTCCCTCGAGAACCATTAAAAGAAAAGGGATATCACCCCTCTGTAGACCACCCCATAACCACCTTGCCCAAGCTTCCTCATTTTGAGAGAGAGAGAGAGAGAGAGAGAGAGAGAGGGTATTTTTTAATTACTAAAATAAATAAAACATTAAAATAAAAATAAAAAAGAAATTAAAAAGGGTAAAATAGTCTTTTTACTGTATTTTTACTTATTTTTGGACCATTATTGAAAGTTAATCTTTAATTTGGACCATTATCGAGGTTTTTTAAAAAGTTAGTCGATTATTGCAATTTCATGCAAACCACATGGACCATTATTGTAATTTACTCCAAAAATTATATGTTAGTGTCGGAGTTTGTTTCGAGGCATTTGGGCAGCTAGGGTATTTTTGTAATTTACCATCATTTTTGACCAAGTCAAATCAGCTTTTGGTATCTAATTCTTGTGTACGCGACTTGAGATCGAGAGTAAAGAAAAATTGAGGATACCCTGTGTTCGTAGAAATCAGAGACCGCGAGAGAGCTTGGGGTGCTGGTGCTACCGCCGGCCAGATGTCAACGACGACCAGGAGAGGACGGTGGCTAGACACGATTCCAATCAGGAAGGGGACGGAATCGATCGTGGGCATGAGCCTTGGTGCTGTCGGAAGGATTTCCCACCGGAAACAACAAAGAAACGCCAAACTGCCGCTGTCGGCGGCGGTGGCTGCTAGCAGTGGCGGCGGACGACTGGTGGTGGCGGGGAGGACCTCCTACAGGTCCAATTTCTCACTGAAATGATCAAGAGCACCTCAATTTCATATTTTTGAATCAAGTTTGAGGTAATTTCTAAAACCTAATTACTAGATACAAGAAATTGTTTATGGATATTTGAATGCATGTTAAATTAAGATTTCATGGTCCAAGTCAGAAGTTTGTTTGAACTTATGAGTAATATTGGTGTCATATGGAATATATGAGCTTTGCTTGAGTTGGAAAATTGGAAATCTAGAACTCTTGATGAATAAATTGATTTTTACTAGGAATTATAAAGTTTCCTATTGGTTATTGAAGCTAAAAATATACTCTTGAAATTACATCATATTGTGGACTAGAAAACGACAATTCAACATGTATGAAGTTGATTTTTCTAATTTGGTCAAACTTGACCATAAAAAGGAATTTTGCAACTAAATTGATGGTTGAATAGTGTTAACAAGTATACATGGGAAAGAATGCTCAAGGTTTTATCATTTGGGATATGTTATGCAAACATATAATTAAACGCTAGAAAGAGATGTGATAATGGAATAAAATTCCAGATTTCATATGAGTGATCGGTTAAGGAGCATGAGTTTGAACTTATGAAGAACTTTTGCAAATGAAAATTTTAATGTGTCTTAAAAGAGAATCATGGAATGGAATTGTGAATTCCCACTTATTGGGACAAGTTTGGTACATACTAAAATAGCATGAAAAGGAACATATTACTTGATTGGAATGATATTTATAAGTAGCAAGACCATGTGGGTGGTAACTTGATGGAAAATATCAAGGTTTTGATGGTTTCTATTTTTAGAAACTTTAATGACTTAAAATGCCAAAAACGACATTAAAGAGTAAAACAATAGATGTTTTGACATCTAAGAAATTGCTATTTCCTCATAAATATGTTAGAACTAAAAAGTTGCTTAAACTACATGTCAACCTCAAGAAATGCATAATTAGTCAAACTTGGGACAAACAGAGTAAAATTGTCCAAAATGTTTATTATGTATTAAGAAGCATACTTAATATTGGAATGGAATTAGATGATGTTAGAAAGAGTTCATGTATGATTCGATAAGATTATGTGTTTAGTTGTGTAGTGTGTACTAACCTCTCATTAAATCAATAGAGATTGAAGGATGTTGGAAGCAATTAGAGTCAAGAGTTAGTGGATCTTTGTAGCTAGACATACCTAGCTACCGAGGTGAGTACATCAGGAGTTTTACTGGGTACATAGCAACAAGTTTTAAATGTTAAATGTTTTACGTTATGCTAAATACTTTATGAGTAATGGTTTTTCCAAATGGTTTTAAAGCTTGAATTAGCAAGTATTTATAAAGTTTTATATGACTTTCAAATGTGAATCTATATGCAAGTTTTACCATCCATGACATGCTTATGAAAGTGTACTGTTATGTGTTAAAAGTATAATTTGGCTTTAAGCCGAATATGTTTTGAAAAGAATGTTTTGATATCAAACTTAATATGTTATGAAAGTAAGTTTTGTGTATCTAGCCGTATCATGTTTATGAAAAGATATTTAGGCATAAAGCTTTAATGTTTTGGTATCTGGTTGTATCATGTTTATGAAAAGATATTGGGCATAGAGCTTTAATGTGTTTATAAATGACTGGAATTTAAGATAAGAACGTATGCAGCAATGCAAATCATTGAGACGTACTGTACCCGGGGGATGACGTTCCCGTAAGGGAATCCAGAGGAGTCTACTGTGGTGGTACTAACCCCTTCGCGATGTAGATGTCCTAAAATCATAAGACGCTAGGGTGGACTGATTTTGTTCTTTCCATCCTAGTCAGACTTGGGGTATCTCCTAAGGTGATTAATGCCCTAAGTATAAAAATCCAGTTATGATTAAATATCATTCAAATTTAAGTAATGAAAGTTTTATGCTGGTAAGATTTTTATTTAATTTGTTATGGAAAGGCTTTACAAGCAAAATGACGATATGTTTCAATTAATAAGGTTTTGACAACAAGTATTATGGCATGATTCACTTATGACCTATCTAATAGAAAGTGTCAATACATGATTTGATTACAAAGGTTTTGAAAATGATATATGTTATGTTTACAAATGCTTTGAGTCTAAAACTCATGTATCTCAAAAGACATATTTGTCTTACGTATCTTTGTTTTAAATGTTATGTACTCAAGAACAGGAAGATTGACATCAGAGGATAGAAAGAAAGGACTTAGAAGCTCTCATGTGGACATAGATAGAAAAGAGAATCAGAAGATAGAGTTACTTTTAATACGGTATAGTTATGCTATGTAATCGATAAATGTTATGATTATGGTTTAGAATTTCCTTGAAGATGTATTGTGATTTTTAGGCTATGTCCCTTGTGTTATGGGCTATTTTTGATTTAGTCGAGTCAGTATGGTCTATATCAGTATGGTCTATATCAGTTTAGCCTAGAGGTCATGCCGAAATTTCGGTAGATATGTTGTGGGATATAGCTTTGAGATATTTCATTGCTTTACTATGGTTGTTTTGATCTGAGTTTGTAACCCCATAATTGTTTAATATTTTTAAACTCAAAAGTTTTTGTTGGGACCAAAGTTTTAAAATGCATGAAGAATATGGGTTTTTTTCTCTTCTTATTTTTATTATATCATTTCATTGGATACCTAATAAGAAAAACAAGTTTGAAACTTATGAACAAGTTGGAAACTTATGAACAAATTCAAAAATCAAACAAAACACAATAAGAACTTAAACACACATGAACAGTAGTTCAAAATTTCAAACTATATATGGACAGTCGATTTATTTTTTTAGAAAAAGTATTTCGAACTTGCTTTTGTAAGAAAAAGTAGCTCGAAAATTACAAATTTTAGAAATTGTGATCAATTTTTAGAAAAAAAATTGTTAATATGTAATATCTATTTTTTAAATGTGGTAATTAGGGTGAATAATCCCTATTATGAATGACCCTTTTGTAATTTTGCTCGTAGAGACAAAACGAAATGATCAGAGTGGTTATTGTGGTATAATGGAAATTAGAACTTTGGTCTTAAGTTTTTTTATACACTACCAATGCCTGTGGTTTTATTTACTTGCAAGAACCGTCCTTATCACTACTTTATTAAAATTCAGTTGTTAAGCCATGTGAAATGATAGTTATACCATTGCTTGTAAGTTTTATTGTCAATTTCAATTAAAAGCTCAACACCTTCTCGCCATTTCTAATACCTTCTATTCTAAGTGTCCTCTAAATTCACCACATATAACCCATTGAACCCTAACAACCCACACCTCTCTCAAGTATATTGGAGCTTAACTCATTCATCTGATTTCCAACCAAACATAAAGGCATCACCACCCAATCCAACCAAAACAAATGCATCGCCACCTAATGCAACCAAAATAGACGTCTTGTAAGTTGATTAAGGTCTCTCTCATATGTATCTGATTGTCATTAAAACGTGCACCCAAAGATGTATTTTTTATTTCAAAATCAGACATTGTTGTTTCTACATCATCCCCTTTGATTTGGCGACCGATGTACCCTCACCAAAGAAACAAAAACGTAACTGATTTTAATTATGTGTGTGTAACCATCCTTCCATCACTTCCTCAAGGAACCCTCATCTCCTTTTCTTCTGCTCATCAAATCCCTTCAATGGAAAACATCTTCTTCATTTCTTGTTGATTCACACCGGCACCGCCACACTTCCTTTTCGAATTTACCCCTACACCCATATTCATGATAAAGAACACACATCCCCTTCTTTTCCATCTTCCCTACTGACACGTCACAGACGTTGATGCGGTCAAAAATACAAGATTTAGCATTACAGTCTACTAGCTAGTAGTAAGTAAGGGTCGAACCGTGGAGTCAGTGAATGACAATCTGTGTCAAAACTCGACCAGTCTATAGTGTCACTCTATAGACGGTTTCTGTTCATACACTCAAAAACCGAAAAACTCGAAAATTCGAAAAACGAATTATTGCTCTAAACTTAAATCCAAATAACAATCAATCAATACAATCCAATCTGATTCCGAGATCTAACTCAGAAATCAGAAACCAAACAATCCAAGCAATCAATCCAAACGACAACGATTATTGAATCAAAACTATAAACGAACATGAAATAATTTCAAAACCGAACATGCATTAAAAATAAACCCCGAATCAGAGCCAAATGCTTCTTAAATCAGGAATGAAATCCAATCCACGTGGTCAACGGTGTTCTACAATCCAGAACCCTTGATTGCACGAAATAACAAAACCAAAAAATGAAACGAAATAATAACGAAAGCTATCAAACTACTAACGATGAATCACTAAACTACGAATTATGAGTCAAAGATGCCTGAGTTCCACTCAAAGGTCGGATCTTCGCTCCCGAATCACTAACCGGGACACTCTATTTATAGTTGCAGATTTTGTCTACACGCGTCGCGGTATAGCTTATACGCGGCGCGACTTATCTCGAATGCCCGTTTCTTTGCACTTTGAATTTCAAATCCTCACCCGGTGTCACAGCTCACTGCATCGCGTCGCTCCTCTGGGTACGCGGAGCGCATGTTACTTCGACCTAAAGTAGCCTTCTTTCCAAACTTTGCCAAAACTTGCACTTTTTACCCTGTATTTTCTGTAATTTGCAACAAGTACCCTCAGCACAAAACATGAGTAATATCATATTTTCAGAAGTATATTTCATTCAAAACATAGCTCAATAACGACTATAATATTTGATATTACTAGGCGTTATCACCTACCCCCTATGAATTTGGTTTTTAGGTAGGGAAAATGACATTATAGCCCTATGAATTTTTTAGTTTTGGTTTAAAAGTGTTAGTTCTATATGCCCAAGGATGATCATAAAATGATATTACTAATAATACATGATCCTATAGGGTCACACCAACAACAAGTTTGACACCAATTGATCATTTAGAACGTTAAATTTGATTTAACATCAAATGATACTAAACTTGCAATTTAATCTTGTAGGTTATTATTATTTGAGGTAAATAATAATAACTACAAAATTAATGGTTGATTAGTAATTCATATGTGATGAATTAATTAAGTAACAATTAAATTGTTTAAATTGTTAAACGATTTAATTGATTTATAAGTAAGCCTTTTATTTAATTTAATTAGTAAATTAAATTTTATATATATATATATATATATATATATATATATATATATATATATATATATATATATATATATATATATATATATATATATGTATATATATATATATATATATATATAATTATACAATTAAGATTGTATATTTAGATGGTTTATTTATATATTTGATTATGGGTTAAATGTTATTCCATTAAAGAAATGAGAAGATGTATTATTTATAAACTTATAATTATCTAAGTTTTATAAATAATAACAACCCACTAGCACTTCATTAGTCATCATATAACTAGCCATATTGGAAGGAAAAGAATGCATTAAGAACTTAAAAGAAAAGGAAGATGCCTTGTGTCTTCTAGCTTTTGATTATAGAAATCAAATGGATCTTTCTTTTAAGCTAGTTGCATGTGCTTTTCTCTTGCCTTGGTGGGATATATGGTGGACGGTTTTGAGAGGGTTTTATTGATTATTCTTGCTTCAAAAATCAGCCAAAAACTCTCCTTAAGTTCTTAGCAAAAATTGGTTTTTGGTTTCATAAGAAAAGGAGTCATATCTTGCAAGTTGTGGAACTAGCATTCAAGGGTGTTCAAGCTTGTGGTGGATCAACTATAGAGGGATTCTAATTTGATTCCTAGCTATCAAAATCATCCAAACCAAACCCAAGAACAAAGGTTATGATCTTGAACTTAAACTATGTTTGTTCTTCATCTTATCTCTACATGCATGTAGCATGATCCTCTTGAAAATGGAATTTGTGTTCATGATTTTATGCTTCCGTTGCAAACTCTTGTTTTTGAAACTAATTACATGAACCATGATTTCCAACAATTGGTATCAGAGCCATGGCTATATTGCATGTTTAGATAATAAGTTTATTTGGATAAACTTGGTTTTTGGAAGCCATGAATGTTTATCTTCTTAAATGAAAGTTTCATGCATGGCTTCTTTGGCAACATGCAAGTAGATTATCTATGATTTTATGTAACCAACTATATCTTATGTATGCATGCTTTTGGTTACATAAATTTGTTGCCTTAGAAAAACAAAGTGTTGGTTTTCTTATGATTTTATGTGATAAAATGGTGCATAACAAGCCAAGGACCATATGATGCATGTTTTGTGTTTATATTCAATTTGGTTGTAATCTATTCTTTTATTCAAATGGTTTGTAATAATAATTAGTTATTTCCTTCTTGATATTCATTTTGTAATTGTTAGAATAGTTGTATTTTATTTCATTCACAAAATGTAACAAGAGAAGGAAGTAAGAAAAGATTGCACCCAACAGCAGCACTTTCTGAAGAGCTGCTGTCCAGATTTCAAAAATGTTTTGGAAGTGTTTTATAAATTCATATCTTGGTCATTTGGTGATATACTTGTTGGTAACTTTAATATCTAGTATATACATTAAGTTTCAACAAGTATTAGCATCAATATGGCCAAGAAAGAATTGAAAAATGCAACAAAAAACACAAAAAAATCTCCTTCCTGCTGCCTGATTTTCGCAAGTTTCAAAGGGCCAGAAGAAAAATCATATCTCACTCTATGATGTCAAGAAATGGTGGTTCAAGTATCATTTGGTGATATAAGAAGCTTGGCAAAATTGTAGCCAAATCGAAGATCATTTGGTTGAGTTTTTGTCACCCTTTTGTCCCTAGGTTTGGACTTGATATTTCATGTGTGGCTCACATGAAATATCAAACTAGTTGGCTTGTGTTTATGCACCCATGCATGCTTGTGATGTTTGAATGTTTTATTATGTTATGTTGTGGATGAAAATAAGATTTTGCATGCTAGACAACTTAGATAATTAAACATAATCATCAAGGAGTTTGTATTTTCAAAAGTTGACATTTAAAACATAAGATGTGATAAAATGGGTTTTGTTTAAAACCTATTAAGTCAAGTTTTGAAAATGATTGTAACAAGATATAAAATGGAGATTTTATAAACTCTTACAAACTCCAAACCTAAATAATAATGGTAATTATTTAGGATTGTAAATTGGTTCTTATATATGTGATCAAACTCAAACTTAATATAGGATATTAATTGTAATCTTGACCACAAACAAAGAATCAATAAAATGGAGATTTTATGATTTAGGAACCAATTAACAAAATAAGATTTAATGGTACCATGTTCATTGGATGCATGCAATCTACATGATACCATATGTTTTTCAAAATTAGAATTGTAAAACATTCAAATCCCTTACGAAATACGAATCAATGCCATCCCTCTTAAAGACACTCATGTATCACTTGTATTTCCTTGTGGGATAAAGGATACCTAACCACTTGGAGTCTTCTTGTGATACAAGAAGTAGTTTTGCAACATTTATGGGATAAAGGACACCTAACCATTAATAGTTGTCAAAACTACACGTCCGTTTAAGTAGGATGATTCGTTTGGAAATCTCTTGTGATAAAGGTCACCTAAGCATTAGAAATCCAAGGCATAGATGGGATCAAACATGCCAAACTTATAAATGTTATAATAGGATCCCATAACTCTAGAAATTATATTTGGATATAATTGGTAAACCGTTACCTACCTTGTTGATTCGAATAGGCGGGATAAAGGATACCTAACCACTTATTCGTGATGCAACTTGGATTCTAGACCTTAATTAATTAAAGTTTATGAAACAAGAAAGGGTATTAATTATTAAGGACTTAATATCATAATTTACTAAATAGAACCTTGTTAAAATTTTGTAGATGGCACCAAACAACACACACTCGGCTCCTAACAAAACCTCACTACGGTCTCTCCTTGAAGGAGAAAAACTTAACCATACAAACTTCTTGGATTGGCACCGTAGTGTGAGAATTGTTCTCAAACAAGAAAAGAAAGAATATGTTCTCAATGAACCACTTCCAGAAGAGCCCCCTGCCATTCCTAAGCCCACACACGATGCATGGCTTAAAAAGATGGATGATTCCATCGATGCATCATGCCTCATGTTGGCAACCATGATTCCCGACCTTCAGAAGGATTTGGAGAATCATTCTGCCTATGACATGATTCATCAACTAAAGGAAATGTTCCAACAACTTGCAAGAACGGAAAGGTTCGAAACTGTTCGGGCTTTCCATGCTTGCAAGATGGAGGATGGGCAGTCGGTAAGCTCTTATGTGCTCAAAATCCTTAACTCCTTGACAAAGTCCTTTGATCATTTTGTCATGAATTTTAACATGAATGGTTTCAACAAGACTATCCCGGAATTACATGGGATGCTAATTACCGCGGAAAAGAATCTGCCTAAGAAAACCACTCAAGTTCTCATGATCAAGGAAGGTGGAACAAAGAGAACTAGACCAGAACACCCCACCAACTCCAAGGGCAAAGGGAAAGCAAAAGCTTTCAAAGGTAAGGGCAAGAAAGTTGTCCAACCTTCCCATCCGCCCAAGAAGAAGGCAAAGGTTGCCAAAGATGAAACATGCTTTGAATGTGGCAAAGCTGGGCATTGGAAGAGAAATTGCCCTACCTATCTTGCGGAGTTGAAGAAGAAGAAGGCCGGTGAAGGCACTTCAGGTATCTATGTGATAGACCTAGAACTTTATAATTTATCTCCTAACACATGGGTATTTGATACTGGTTGTGGAACTCACATATGTAATATGTTGCAGGGGTTCAAAAGGAGTAGGTGACTGAAGGCAAATGAGGTAGTACTTCGAGTTGGAAACAATGCAAGGGTTGCGGTGGATTCAATTGGAAGTTTTAATTTATTACTACCTAATGGCTTGTGTGTGACATTGTTGAATGTTTACTATGTTCCTAGCTTGACTAGGAATATTATTTCAGTTGCTAAATTAAGACAATGTGGATTTGATCTTTCCTTTAATAATGATGATATTTGTGTTGACAAAAATAATGTATTCTATTTTGAGGCTAGGCCTTTAAATGGAATTTATGAAGTAAACCTTGACGAAAAGACTAACAATGGCTCTTTATACCACACTTTCACCAAGAAACCCAAATTTGATTTGAGTCAAACCTATCTATGGCATTGTCGCCTTGGGCATATAAACAAGAATCGCATATCCCAACTTCAAAAGAGTGGACTTTTGAAGGCAAATGAGAATGACTCATTTGATATATGTGAATCTTGTTTACATGGCAAGATGACTAAAGCTCCTTTCTCCGGAACCAATGAGAGAGCAAAGGACTTGTTAGGAATCATACATACGGATGTATGTGGTCCTTTCAAGCCAATGACTAGATATGGTGAAAGATATTTCATCACCTTCACTGACGATTTTAGTCGTTTTGGATATGTTTATTTAATTAAACATAAACATGAGGCGTTTGAAATGTTCAAAACGTTTCAAAGTGAAGTGGAAAATCAACTCAACAAAACAATTAAAGTTCTTCGTTCTGATAGAGGAGGTGAGTACTTAAGTACAAACTTTATGGATCATTGTAAGACTTGTGAAATTGTTTCACAACTTACTCCACCTGGAACACCACAACATAATGGTGTGTCTGAGAGGCGGAACCGAACACTATTGGATATTGTTCGATCCATGATGAGTAGAAGTACTCTACCTTTATCTTTTTGGGGTTATGCTTTACAAACAGCTGCTCGTCTCCTAAACATGGCACCTACTAAGAAGGTAGATAAAACGCCTTATGAGATATGGCATGGAAGGGTTCCATCTTTATCCTATCTAAAGGTATGGGGTTGTGAAGCTTATGTTAGACAAGAAGCTTCAAACAAATTAGAACCCCGTTCAACTAAATGTATCTTTGTAGGGTATCCGAAAGATTGTCTTGGATACTATTTCTACAATCCCATCGAGAATAAGATATTTATTTCTCGAAAAGCTGAATTCCTAGAAAACAAGTTTCTGACGGAAGAGGCTAGTGGGAGGTTTGTGGAACTTGAGGAACTTCAGGAACCACAACCTGATACACAAGAAGTTGAATCTAGCATTCAACAAGAAATTGTTGAACCTGAACAAACGGTTGATCAGGAACAAATTGTAACACAAGGTGTTCGCAAATCTGGTAGGGTTCGAATTGAACCAGAAAGGTATGGTTACCTTTTGATGGAAGAGGAATGTTATACGATAGATTCTGATGAACCCGTCAACTATCAGAGTGCAATATCAGATCCTGAATTTGATAAATGGCTTGAGGCCATGAACACTGAGATGCAATCCATGCACGATAATCAAGTTTGGAACTTGGTTAATCTTCCCACCAATTGTAAGACTGTTGGGAACAAATGGGTTTTCAAGAAGAAAATCGACGTGGATGGAAATGTTCACACTTATAAGGCTAGACTTGTCGCTAAAGGATACTCACAGACTCATGGTATTGACTATGATGAGACCTTTTCTCCAGTGGCAATGATCAAGTCGATTAGGATACTTTTTGCCATAGCCGCATACTATGATTATGAGATATGGCAAATGGATGTCAAGACCGCTTTTCATAATGGATACTTATTGGAAGATGTCTATATGGAACAACCTGAAGGTTTTGTCGATCCCAAGCATCCAAACAAAGTGTGCAAGCTTAAAAGATCTATCTATGGATTAAAGCAAGCGTCTCGAACATGGAACATCCGTTTTGATGAAAAGATTACGAGTTTTGGATTCATCAAAAATGAGGATGACTCCTGTGTTTACAAGAAAGCTAGTGGGAGCATTGTCAT